>CM076256.1:6244279-6366779 GCA_038380765.1 Odontothrips loti | reverse complement strand
TCGAGGCACCACCCAAATTTTCTACTTGGCTTCACTGGTCGAATCGATTTTGACTCTTGGTCAAATCGACATAAGAAACAAGACTCATCTTCATATTTTTGTGGTTTTATTAGTTATAGTTGTTTTTTTTTTTTTTTACTTTTTCTGATAATGCTGAAAACGGGGCCAGACGATTGTGGGATCATCCATCCAGGAGAGCGTTGGGAGCGACCAGCTAGGGCCAGTGACGATCGGCGGTTTGGACGAGAGCTTTCCAACGGATACGTCCGCATGTCTAAGTAGTCTAAGTGACACTTTGAAAGAAACAGAAGGCAGAACAGGCAACGTAACATCGCATGAGTGATATTTACAGCGTACTGCGCGCAGCTGGACCCGGGCGGGGCGCGATGACTCCTGCATTATTCGACTTTTGGGCGACAGCCGTCATGTGAAAGGGGGGGGGGGGGGGGTCGGACCAGGTCGGATCTTGCGCTGGCCAGCGGCCTCGTGCCGTTTTTATAACATCCCCGCCAGGGCGGCTGCCCAGAACTCCTTTTTGGCGAACAGTGAAGGCGGTGGCCGATAGCAATGGGGGAATTTCGGCTGCGGCTGCGGCTGGCGGCTGCACTGAGGATGAGCGAGTCAGGGTCATCACCCAATGGTGGACAATTAAGAGAGGCTGTTACTTTGAAAACTTGGCATCATTTAAGGATTTCAAAAATGGGGTCGCATGACCCTTTTTTGAGCGAAAACGAGCAAGTGAGTATCATGGCTACCCGAGTGGCTACCCACCTTGCGCATTTTCTATACCACAGAAATAGGTCATGTGGCCCCGTTTTTGAAATGCTGCCGCCACGCCGAGCCCAACTCGGCTTTCCGATTTTAAATATGTGACACGGCAACTCTTCAAGACGAGCAGTCCCCTCCAGTCCCTTATTATTGTGGTCCGCGAAATTGGGCGATTGACTCCCTTTCATTCTCAGTGTGTGCAGAGAATGCGGCGGCCGCTGCCCTAACGGGGTGAAGTCCTCCGGGGCATACGGAATGAGTACCCGCTCTTCCCCTCCCGCTCTTCCCCTCCCCCTCCACCCTCCCTCTTCCCCCTCTCCTCCTCCTCCTGCAGACGGCCGCACGTTGCTGCGCTGGCGTCTGGCGTCTCGCCGCGCCGATCGGGAGTGCAGCCCGAGCCTGCTTCCTCCCATCCGGACGACATTTTCGCGCTAAAAATAGCCGCAGCGACATCGTCATGTGTCTGGAGCGGATCACGTGAGCGGTGCGCCAAACAGTTACGGCGCGGGGGTCTGCGAACCCATCATTATAATCTATTCGCCCGGGGTAATCAACACGCGGAACGCGGTGTGCCATGTCCACGCCATTGACTACCATCACGACCAAAATCACCACACCCACCGTGACCGTTCTCACCATGACTTTTGTGAAATTCGATGACTTCCACGACGACTGCTAGCATCACCGAGACCGTCACTACCATGACAACAACCATGACGACTGCCTTGACAACTTGCAAGACACCAAGACTGTCACCATGACGATTACCATGGCAACTACCATGACCGTCACCATGGCAACTACCATGACCGTCACCATGGCAACTACCATGACCGTCACCATGGCAACTACCATGACCGTCACCATGGCAACTACCATGACCGTCACCATGGCAACTACCATGACCGTCACCATGGCGACCGTCGTGAGCATGACTTTTACCAGGATAACCATATGACAACCACAACCGGCTCCACAACTGCCATGCGATCACCATGACCATCGCACCATGACCATGACGGGCGTCGACACCGTCAGCGCGCGTATCCCCTTGCACCCGTTATCGGCATTTTCCAGGAGCCCATAAGGTCGCCGCCGTGGCATTCTGACGCACTGTTATTCCCGTGTGGCCCTTGGCGTCGAAGCGGCCGTGGTAGCAGGTGTAATGGTATAATAATCCCGAATGGTGACTCACTCACCGCCACTTTGCTCCGAGCGCCCGGCCGTGGCGCTGCGACGGCGCCGTGGCGCCTCAACTGATCTGCAGTGAGGTAATGTCCCTTCCTTCCCGAAGTTAATAGTCAGCCGTCGGAATCGTCGGAATCGAAACGGCGGTAGGATCCACGTCGGCGGCGGTGCCGGAACCGCCGCCGCTGACGGAACCTCCCAATCGAGACAAACAGGCGTGGTCTTCGCTTGAACCGCGTATGCAAAATTGTCGGCGCGATATTCGAGTTTACGTTAATTTAGGATTTGAGACCTCGAGTTAAAGTCAGCTTGGGGCCAGGGTTTCGAAAATGAGGTCGCATGACCCAAGAAGCTGAAGGCAGGTCCCACCCATTGTGGCCACCCAGCTCATATCTTGGCGCCAAGCCGAGTCTGGTCAGGTCTCAAAGCCTTAATGTACGCCCAATAAGGTTTCAAAACAGCCATCGATCGAATAGAAGTCCCCGATGAAACTTAGAAACGGAAGCTGAAGAACCAAAAACTCTTCCATACGACTATTCTCAAAGGCATGGGTGGAGAAACTCGAGTGGCGTTTTGAGTGAATTTGCAGGTCAAGTTCCCGGATTTGGCGCGGGTCTTGTGCATCGATATTTCCCATACCTGTCGAGAGTTTCCGGTCTGGAAGTGTTTTATTGTTCTTCAGCTTCCGCTTCTGAGCCTCGCGACGATATCATGAGGTTTCAGTTCCGGGCTTGACTAGCATCCGGAAACTATCGTCTCGGCCGCCTTGCGCCCTCGCGCCTGTGTTGCCGCCTTGGCGTTTACCTAAGGCTCGCGCCCCTTATCAGAGTTTGCGCTACCGTCTGCTACCGTCTGCAGCTTTCTTCGGCACTCTGTCTCCGACCGACACACGCCGACCGTCTGGACGCGTCTCTTATGAAACCACGCGCAGCGCCGCAAAAATGTGTGGGGATTCCAATTTGCGGAGTGAGTGGGAGCGAGAGAGAGCGAGAGAAAGAGAGAGGGAGAGAGAGAGAGAGAGAGAGAGAGAGAGAGGGGAGAGAGAGAGAGAGAGAGAGAGAGAGAGAGAGAGAGAGAGAGAGAGAGAGAGAGAGAGAGAGAGAGAGAGAGAGAGAGTAGAGAGACAGAAGGAGGGAGAGAGAGACGCGGCCTGAGAAATATGAACAGCGCCGGGTGCAGAGCACGGCATGGCAGAGGCTCATGAGCACCGCGTGTAGGACAGTGGCGGTTTAAGGGGGGGGGGGGGGGGGGGCGATCGCCCCCCTGTGAGACCAGCAGCCGGCCGGCGCTCCGCCTGAAATGTAGGCAAACACCTGAAATTTTTCAGGATCGCCCCCCCTGTGATGGAGCAGTTAAACCGCCACTGGTGTAGGACGAACAGGCGTGAGGCTGAGCGCATGTGGGTCTGTGCGGTCCGCGGTCCGACCTGCCCACAAACTAAACATAGGAGCTCGGCGACATAGTCTTTACTACCCGCAGTCAGGGGAGAAAGCACTTTGGAAGGCACCCTGTGACCCCGTGCTCGAGCGCCAACACGGGCACCGGGTCCTTTAATTATGCCTCAGCAGACACCCCGTCACCCCGTGCTCGAGCGCCCACCCGGGTACCCTTTAATTGTGCCTCAGCAGACACTCCGTCACCCCGTGCTCGAGCGCCCACCCGGGTACCGAGTCCTTTAATTGTGCCTCAGCAGACACTCCGTCACCCCGTGCTCGAGCGCCCACCCGGAGTACCGGGAACCTCCCACTGTATGACTCAGCAGACGTCTCACAGCCACGGATAGTATTTAGATGACGGCCGTATTCAGATGTCGGCATAGTATTGAAGGGCCATTTTTGTGACCCTATTTTTGAAATCCTGGCGCCCAGCAGAGTCTCACTCGGGTCTCAAATATTGAATGTGATGTCAATTTTTCAAAACAGCCTCTTCAAGTCCCATATCGACCAAAATATACGTTTTCAATGAGTCTTGGAAACGGAAGTTGAAAAACAAAAAACTTAAATGGCGTTTTGAGTGAATTTGGTGGTTATTGCCCATATTTGCCGTGGCTCCTTGTGCGTCAATATCTCTCATACCTGCTCTCGAGAATTTCCAGTATGGAAGTGTTTTTGATCTTCAGCTTCCACTTCTGAGCCGCGCTGGAAACCTCTATTGAATGTGTCATTCTCACTGAGGCCACTTTTTGGCGGGACGAACACACTCATCCTCTCACAATGTAACGCCTTTGTAAAACAAGAAATCCTGCAACAGCCGTAACATACAAGGCTTTTGCTTCGTATTACTGGAGAAGTTTGCGATTTGCCTTCTAAGGTGCAAAGAAACACATTCGCAGTACGAGGAAAAGTAACCCTGTGTAACGGATGTGCAGCGCAAGCAGCCTTTCGCAATACAACAAATAAGGTTCACAAAGCATTTCTCTTAAATGACAGTGAACGGGACAGTCAGGCCAGAGTTGATGTCCCGTCGGAGCCCACGCCTTGTTTAGTTCGGCGGCGCTGGCCCTGGCCGGATACGACACACCACACAGGAAATTCGGTTCCCCGACACCTCTCATTCATTGGTGGAGCCGCGGCGGGCCGGGCGGGTTGCCTACCCGTTAGGGAGCGGCTTGGCTGCGCGCTCCTCTCTGTCAGTACCCATCCGATTGTGACAACGACGGCCGTGCACAATAGGGGTATCGCTCCGTCTCGCTCACTCTCCACAGCCCGGGTCCGCCGGGAGTACGGAGTGACAGAGACGGGCGCGGAGGAAGATCCGGATTCGACGGTAATAGCTCACCGCGCGCGCGCGCGAACCCGGAATATTCCACTTTTCGACGAAAAAAAAAAGACAGCATCCGGTTTGCGAACCAGGAGCAAGCGGTGGACGGGTGCCAGATGTCACGTGATTCATGAACGACATCCCGTCCCCCTCCGAGTTTTTCTCAGGGACAAAGCGAGAGATTTACCGCCCGCACACCGCACACGACAAAGGTGTCGTCTCAATAGCAGGAGATGCTCGTGCCTCTAATCGATCCGAAATCGACCTCCAATCGAATCGCCCTCGCGAAGCTTCGACCGCGCATGACGACGGGCGGTTCCGTCGTGGGACGAGGCGCCGTGAAGGGGTCGTCCATAAATCACGTAACGCCATCGTGGCCGGTCGATACCCCGTACTCGAGCAACGGGACGGTCGGTGGGGTCGTACTCGAGCGCGGGGTATCGACCGAAAGTGTGCTCATGACGAGGGGTTCCTCTCCCCCACACCCCTCTCGCCCGCGATAAAAAAAAACAGACAGGAATAAGAAAATATGGCAGAAAAAAAAATCAAAAGATTTCATTATAATTTTTTTTTTTTTTTCATGTACGCTGGGGACACTTGCGTCACGTGTGGCTTTGACCGGGACAGGTGGCAGATGGCACTTTTCGCGTATACCGCTACACCCCTCCAGAAGCGTTGCGTATACTTAGTGCACGGGTCCTTAAAACTGATTTGGCTGCTGGCTGGACCCGGCGGCGGCACCTGGGAGCTGCGTGTCCCGGCACATGTTCTCCACTCATCGCACGGCGAACGGCAGGTGTGTGTCCGTGCCGTGTCCGCGCAGAGTCATCGGGAAGGATACGCTGGTCTACAAGCCACGTAAGAGGCGCGTAACTAGACTCGTCTCTTGTTTTTGTTTTTTCTTGTCGCGCCTATTGCCTACATTCGGGCGTTTGTTTCGCGGGTTGCCTTCCTCCTCTGCCGGTCTTAGGGGAGGGATGGCGGGTAACCTCCCCCTCCCCCCACCCCCCCCCTGGTACGCACCTAGCGCTTTCGGCTGGGTACAGCAGCACAGCGGCAACACCTACTACTACAACTCCATTAGGGAATTCCAATGTTAATTGAAAACGGAAGATGAAGAACAAAAACATTCCCAGGCCGGAATCAACTCTGTATGAGAAACTGAGTGGATTTGGGAGTCCGGCATTTGGCGGGGCGCTCGGGTACAAAATTCCTCATACCTGCGCTGTCGATATACTTACCAGTCAGGAAATGCTTTTTAGCTTCCGCTTCGGAGCCTCGCTGGAAACCTCGCAGAGTGCCCAGGAGCAGCCCAAATTGGAAGAAGTCGACAGGAAGAAGAAGGCTGGTGGAAAAAAAAGGAAATCGCGGATTTTTCAACGAAAATCGCGTGATTCGCGCATTTATACGTGGGAACGGGGCTCCAAACACGCGATTTTCTATACTTACTTCCACTGCGTACTTTCTTCGTTACAGCTTTTTACTTTCCGGTTTAGGCTTCCCCCGAGCACTCTACTGCGTGAGGCCATAGCTCGAACGCTCGAGCTCGGGGTATCCACCGGAATACTTTGTTCAAAACGTCCCAGCCAGCGGGGATCAGATGTCACGTAATAGGGGTTTCCAATTAGACTTGGAAACGGAAGTTGAAGAACGAAAACACTTCCAGTCCGGAAACTCTCGGGGGCAGGTACGAGAAACTTGAATGGTGCTCTGAGTAAGTTTGGTGGTTAGTTACCGTATTAGGCCAGGGCCTAGTCATCGATATTTCTCATACCTGCTCTCGAGAGGTTCCGGTCTGGAAGTGTTTTCGTTCTTTAGATTCCGTCCCCAAGTTTCATTGGAAACCTCTATTTGTGTACGGCCCCTTACTGCGGCGTCTCCTACGAGGTCTGCAGAGGAAGACGGTTTCGCAGCGCAGTAGCGGCCGGCGCGTGGAGCTGGGGTAAACAACAGCAGGGTCCCCGATGACAACAGACGCAAACGGAGCGGCGGAGCCAGAACAATAGAAGGAAGCACTACAACTGCCGAATCGGATCGGAAGCGAGAAGACGGCTTGAATCGCACTCACCGGAAATGCAATCGAACCGCACTGCGTATGCCCCAGATTTGACATAACGATGGACCACTTGATTCGCAGTCGAGAGCGAAACAGACCAGAACGGAAGTAAGAAGTCGTAACGAAGAAGTATGAGCAATCGAGTATTTCGGAGCCCCCACTGCTCTTCAGAAATCACGCGATTTCTCATCTCTTTTCGCTCATCTTTTCGTTCCGACCGTTCCGACTTCTTACTTCCATTTCGGGCTTCGCCGGAGTACTCTATTGATCGTATTTATTAGGAACTTTTATGCGCTCCTTTAAGACGAAAATTTCGGAGGTTTTCTTCGACGTTGCAGGAGCCAAGCTTTTGGCGGGACGGACCATATGTAATCTCTCGTACTCCGGCGTGTTTGGTTTCCCCTTTTTGGGGCGAAACAAGGACGAACCTGGACATTGGGAGGCCATCGCCTCTTCCTCTCTGAAGGGCTTTTAGGTCATGCGGTGCTCATCGGGTCTGCGTCTATTCTTCGTGTGCGAAAACCGGAGCGTCAGGGAGGAGAGGGGCGGCGGGAGGGGCGTGCGGCGTCTCTCTCTCTCTATCGCTCTCTCTCTCTCTCTCTCTCTCTCTCTCTCTCTCTCTCTCTCTCTCTCTCTCTCTCTCTCTCTCTCTCTCTCTCTCTCTCTCTCTCTCTCTCTCTCTGACCGGACGGGCAGTGCAGGCCCCCGTTGGCAGTGACCTTGCTCCGCTGCAGTGCAGCCCGACCCTGCCCTGGGCCACAATGTGACGGAGAGCCCAGTCGCCTGATTCCGCACACTGTGAACTCGGACCTCTCTCTCTCGCCCTCTTACGGAGCACCCCACGAGTGCAACAGAGACAGACCTACGAAGACAGTGTGCGGAATCAGGCGGCAGGGCAGCCCAGTAGGACCCGTGTACGTTGGGACCTTTTCCATCGACGTCACAGACATTCACGAATGACGTCACTATCGTTTCACGTGCAAGGTAACTTCAGCTAGGGAAACACGACTCGTGAAATAGGGCAGTATTTGAACCACAAGGTGCAGGGTTCGGGTTCAAATATTTAAAGCCGAAGGGGGTATGATGTTGAGATTTTTTATGTACACTTTTGTGAATATTTTAAAGGGTTTTTGATTTATTGGATGTCTTTTTTTAAAATAATTATTTCACAAAACGATGTGGTTTTGTGAAATTATATCCAGAAGACTTAAAGTGAAACATCCGGATTAGTTAAAATTTGCGGTGTTCACAGAGAAACTGAATCTACCCCCACCCTCTAGCCCAAATGCCAAAAATACACAGTGATGTGGTGCTGGCAACCGCGCGCCTTTTAAGGCAATGTCAAGGTGTCCAATGGTGGGAAGGCGGTGAAAGAGGAGCTGCTGGTGCCACGCGAGATAAGAGCAGATCGCGTTCCAAGGCTGCGTTCGAATGAGAGTCTGCGGGCAGCCACGAGTAAATGTGCACAAAAACTCCTGTGTGTGGTCCTTGGGAGGCTGCTCTGTCGCCAGGCAGGCAGGAGGGATCCTTGACCGGGGCGCGGTAAACTCAGAACGATCACCATGCAAAACAGACTAGCATAGTGTCACGGAATCACCACCAATCACGCGCCTACGGATCACGCGGAAGCTTCGAGGGCAAAAATACACGACCGAGTCAAAAACAGTCGGGAGGGGGCTATTAATAATCCTCGTGGCAAAGGCGAGGGAGAAGCGAAGGAGTTTCACCTGCTGGAATGAAATCCGACCCTTCAAACCCAATGGCTTGCCACATCCTATAGGTAATTCCAACGAGGCTCGAGAACGGCAGCAGACCAAGAATGCTTCCAGAGCAGAAACTAGCGGTATGAGAAATCACAGGGCGAGGAGTAGCTCCGGCGTGGGTCAGCGCCACGAGCCGACCGATTTCTCATTTACCTTGTTTCCGATCTGGAAGTACTATTGTTCTTCTCGTGCTGAAAATAGGCTCTACGTCGGTGCGAGTTGGGTGTCAACAACCGACCATAGCCGACTACGCCACTCAGGTGAAAACATGTTGTCATCGGCGCAGAGGTAGCAGCGGTAGCACTATGACTAACACCTAAACTAACACGTGTGTGGATAGAAGACCGTTAGGGGACGTTCATAAACTACGTGATTGATTTTAGGCCACTTTTAGACCGCGTCCCCCCCCCTTATCGCGACCTGGCTAACCTAACCTTACCATGCATTAAGGATAGGATCGTGACCATAGGCTGACCCCCCCCAGTTGGTCACGTAGTTTATGAACGTCCTCTTGAAGAGGAGGCATAAGGCCAACCAAAGTGAATAAAAACCACGAGCTTTCAACTGCATGACATTTAATTCACAACACTTCACTTTAAAAATTTGAGAACTGAGTTACACGCAGCTTGACTCCAGAATTTCACAAATGGCGCCAGATGGCCATTCGTGGATGAACGTGTCATGTGACCCAATTTTTGAATTCGCAGCGCTCATCTGGGCCTAACTTAAAGAAATTGATATGCGTTTGAAAGCGCACACGTAAACATTCATTCGATCTTAAGTGCGTGGTTTTCCCACACTTTGTTCAGCAGTTCCGCTGTAGATTGATGTGGCTGGATTAGAGCCGAGGAACTCGAAGGAGATCACAGAGGAGGTACACCGAGGCGCACACAAATCTCCCCCTATGCTGTTTCGGCAGCTGTGGGTAATTTCACGTTCAAAGAACAACAATAAGATTCCCCGAACTAAATACTCTATTTGAGAGAATAATGGAAGGGACAAAGGATCGCACCTGTTGCGCGCTGTCTGCGCTCTGCGCTCCGCTGGCGGTTTCGTGAGTGCGACAGAGAAAGAGGACGGCGCGTGATCGGTCGGCGTCGTCTGCTGGAGGCGGCATTCTGGCGCCAGCAGCCAGCACTCGGTTTTCCATACCTCGTCACGACGGATCCCTCGGCAGGTATCCGGATAATCACAGCCAACACCGTCGACGTCACTATTTATTTTTGGTATCCGGGTAACGAGTCGTCTTATCCGGATTATGATTGCTGCCCTGACACTTCTCCGAAACATGCAGCAGTGGAATACGCACGCAGCCGAAATAAGGAATGCCCAGTCACCATAGGGTTCTCTGTAGAGCAGCTAAAAACGGAAGGAGCGAACTTGCACACAATAGCAGAAACGGTCACAGATGTGTGAAAAACATGAGATGTATGAGACCTATGAAGAGGCAGCGATATGCGATTTCTAGGCGGCTTTTCCGACTCCGGATTTTTTCGACTCGCGACTGTATCGATTCGAGCGATCGAGTCGGTCGGTCTCTCGCTGTTTTCGCTCCCCAGTAGACAGCCAGCGCCTTAAGAGCGATATTTTAGCGTTTAGGGTTTGGTTAGGCCAATGAAAATGCAATTCAGAAGCGCTAAAACGGCGCTAGCTGTCTACTAGGCCTGTGGCAGTGCAGATGGCGCGAGCCGATTAAAGTCGCGAGCCTAGTGTTTCTTGATGCGTAGTCCCCGTCCCCGTATGACTTCTCAATCGCTTCCTTGATTTTCCCTTCGATCGGCTCCGCCCACACCCCACCAATGCGAATCTTGTTTCCCACCACGAAATAGGGTATTTCGGAGGAGCTCAAACCGGAAGTATAGAAGATGCGCAAGAAGAAGAAAAGCGGAAACAGTATGAGGGTAACCGCAGCAGAGAGTATCTCCGCCACGGCGTTGGCCACGAGCCAACTCAAAATTTCTGGAGGCTTAGCTCTCGCTTACGATGTGTCACGTCTCTTTAGTAGGGTCACACAGCGCAGCAGTACCCCGCGTGTCCCGAAGAATCAAATTTACAGGTTGTACGGAGGAGGTATGCGCTGTGTGACCCTACCAAGTGGTCGTGACATATCGCCAGCGAGAGCTAAGCCTCCAGAAATCTGGAGTTGACTCGTGGCCGACGCCGTGGCGGAGATACTCCCTGCTGCGGTTACCCTCATACTGTTTCCGCGTTTCTTCTTCTTGCGCGTCTTCTCCACTTCCGGTTTGAGCTTCTCCGAAATACCCTATTAACAAGCTGGCCCGTCCCTCCGTCAAACCTCGGTGCCAGTTCCGCTGCGCTCCTGCGGCACCAAGGTTCGACAGGGGGACTTGGCCAGCTTGGCCTGCCGGCGGCGTTTGCGGACGATTAAAATCGTTAACCTGAGCCCGTCCCTGTGCGCGCCGCGATGGTAATAGTGTGCCCGCGGCGACCAACCCTAACCTCAAAAAACAAAAACAGACATATTTTCATTTCTCATAAATGCGATACGTGATGGCTTTCCTAAGCGAACTTCTTGCGGCACACGGTGCATTCGTATGTTTTCTCTCCCGCTCTCTTCCTGTTCTGCCCCCCTGCCCCTCCTCCCCCCGCGTCGCCGCCGCCGTCGCCGTTGGATCATGGGTTGCATGGTTCGATCAGGTTCGAGTCGGTCGGTCTCTCGCTGTTTTCGCTCTCCAGCCAGCGCCTTCAGAGCACTGTTTTAGCCTATAAGGTTAGGTTAGGCCAATGAAAATGCGCTTCAGACGCTCTAATAAGGCGCTAGCTGTCTACTGGGGCTGTGGCAGTGCAGATGGCGCGATTCGATTAAAGTCGCGATTCGAAAAACTCGCGAGTCGGAAAAGTCGCCTAGAAATCGCAATCGCTAACTGCTTAACTTGTAGGTTGTGTATTTGGGGCGCCGGACGCCTGCGTGTGCTAGGGTAGGCCAGCCCGCACTACACGCATGCATTCATGCAGAAATGATTGCCTACCCAGTGGCGCTTTTTGAGGCCAGACTTTGACCAAATCAGGTTTGCCCTTGCGAAAATAACGTTGAGGTACTTGGGGTCAAGGCCGGACGAGGCAGGAATAAGTAGTTTGATAGACAGGATATAGTAATTTATTCCTCTCAATTACTTAATGCTCAGATCACAGAAACTCATTTAAAAAGAGGGACTTCAAGGGCGGCAAGACTCGGGCACGGTCATCTTGATGCTCTTGTTGGCGCCCTTCTGGCTGAAGTCGGGGTTGGCGCCCTTGTTGACCATCTCGGCCCAGTGGCGGGAGGCGGTGGAGTCAGCGATGCAGTGGAACTGCACGGCCTTCTCGTACTGCTGGACGGGCTGGCAGCGGCTGTTGCAGGTGGGCTGGGGCTTGAGGGAGAAGCAGATCTGGTTGTTCTGCTTGACGACCTGGACGCGGTGGGTGGTGCAGTCACCGGGGGTCTGGAGACGGCTGCCGCTGCTGCTGCTGTGGCTGCTGCTCTTGCCGCTGGCGCGCTTGCCGTTGCTGGAGTGCTTCTTGCTGGAGTGCTTGGAGGACTTGCTGCTGGAACGGGACTTGGCCTGGTAGCGGCCGGCCTCAGCGTCGCTGATGGAGTCGCCGATCAGGGTGACCTGGTTGTAGCACTTGGCCTGCTGGGCCTTCTGCTGCTGCTCGCGGACGGCGCCGGTGGGGTTGACGGCCCAGGTGGCGGCGAACTGCTTGGGCTCGCGCAGGATGCAGTTGGCGGGGGTGGTGAAGTCGGTGGTCTCCTCGCCGGTGAAGGTGCCGCAGAGGCCGCGGACCTCACCCTGGAAGCTCTGGGAGGCGGTCAGGACGACGCGGGTGCCGTCGTACAGGATCTCGATCTCGTGCTCGGGGGCGACCATCTTGACGGCGTCGGGGAGGGCGTAGAACTGGGCGAGCAGGTCGCCGTTCTGGTTCTGGACCTCAGTGACGTTGCGGCTGGAGATGCGGATGGTGCGGCCGTTGACCTTGACGTTGGCGCCGTTGCTGCTGCCGGAGGGGGTCATCTCGACGAGGTCGTCGCCGAGGACGATCTTGATCTCCTTCTGGTCGTGGGAGCTGGTGTCGCGGACGAGGACGGCGACCAGGTCGGTGGCGTCCTCCTGACTGGAGCTGCTGGAGTCGGCGTTGTCCTTGGGGACGGACTGCATCATGACGTGCCAGTTGTTGCCGAGGTTCAGGGGGTAGGTCTTGTTGTCGAAGGTGTTGGCGGCGTTCTTGTCAACGGTGCAGGTGGCTGGAGGCAAACCAGACGGCAATCGTTATGGCTGAAAGTCGTAGAAAAGTGTAATAAATCAGTGTGAGAAACGATGGAAACACTCACGGTTGTACTGGTTCTGCATGACCCTCTCGGCCAGCATCTCCCAGGGGGTGTACATGGGGTGCAGGGCGGCGGGGAAGGTGATGTAGGGGTGCATGCGCACGTTGTTGAACTCGGCGCTGATGGCGGGGGCCTCGACGGACAGGTTGGCGTGCCTCATGTTGGGGGCGAAGCGCAGCTCGAGGTCGACCTTGTTGTTGTGGGCGTTCTTGGGGTTGATGAAGTTCTCGGAGTTGTACTGCCAGCCGAGGTAGCGGGCGGCGTCGTAGGCCTTGTAGGTGGCGTTCTTGACGAAGTCGGAGACCTTCTCGAAACGGACGTTGACCTTGAACAGGTCCATGCGGTTGGCCTCAACGGTGGCGTTCTGGCAGGCGGGCAGGGCGTAGTTGCCGTGCTCCATCTGCTGCTGGCACAGCTGGGCGATGGGCATGCGCTGGACGAGCTCGCGGCGGGCGGAGGTCTGCTTCATCTGGCCGTTGATGTTGATCTGGGAGGCGGAGGAGTCGAGCTTCTCGCCGAAGTTGATCTGGCACTGGAAGGCGCTGTTGGGGTCAGCCTTGATGGCCTTCAGGTAGTTGATGACGGGCACGTTGGGCATCTTGGAGGTGGCGGCGAGGGCGAGCTGCTGCTCCTTGGCGCGGGCGGGGTCGCGGCGCAGGTAGACGAGGACGCGGGACTTGTCATCGACGGGGCTGTTAGCGACGGCGGCGGTGGCGATGAAGTGGGCCTTGGTCTGGCCGTTGAACTGGGCGGACAGGTCCAGGACGGCGGCGTTGGCGCTCTTGATGCCGGCGGCGGCGCGGCGGAGGAGCTGCTGCTGGCGGCTCTGGCTGTTGGGGGCGGTGCTGGAGGGGTTGGCGGCATTCTGGCTGGCGCTCTTCTGCTCGGAGCTGAAGTCGGAGATGGACTCGTTGGAGTCGCTGTCGCTAGCGCTGGAGGAGGAGTCGTTGTTGGAGCGCTTGGCCTTCTTGGCGGCCTTGCTCTTCTTCCACTCGGCAGAGCCGTACTGCTCGCCGGAGTTGTTGTTGTCGTCTTCCTGATTGTTGTCGTAGGAGGCGGTGAGGGTCACGCTCTTGGCGGTGGACTTCTCGGGCTCGTAGGAGACGGCGACCTCGTAGGCCTTGATGGTCTCCTCGGCGGTGGGGAGCAGGAGGACGGACATAACGTCGCGGTTCTTGATCTGGTTGTAGATCTCGGCGAAGTCGCGGTACTGGTTCTCGCAGGCGGCGTCGACGCGGAAAGCCATGCCGGTCATGTCCTGGCCGACGGTGAAGTTGGCCTGCTGGAGCTTGCGCACCTGGATGGGCCTCTGGTCAACGGGGCTCAGGTCCAGGATGTTCTGCTGGGCGGTGTAGGGGCGGCTGGCGATCAGGGCGATCTGGGCCTTCTTGTTGGCCTCGATAGGCTGGAGCTTGACGCGGACCTCGGCGTTCTGGAGGTCGAGGTCAATGTTGGCGCGGATGGGCAGGTTCAGCTGCATGTCCTTGTCCAGACCGGCGACATAGCTGTAGTGGTCGAAGGGGGTGATGAAACCGATCTGGGACTGGAGCTTGGAGGAGAAGACGAAGTGGACATCGGCGGAGGCGTTGACGGCGTTGGGCATGCGGATGGCATCCTTGGGGCCGTTGGCGATGTCGGGCTGGCTGCGGACGCGGGTCTCACCGCCGATGGACAGCAGAGAGGGGTTCTTGAGGGAGAACACGAAGGGCAGACCCATGGCGGTGGGGAAGCCCATGGTGACGGACATCTTGTTGTACAGCTTGGTGTAGTTGAAGTTCTCGCCGGACTGCAGGTTGCGGGCGGCCTTCTGCATCAGCTGGGGAAGCATCTCGACGGTATGGTTGTCGATGGCGAAGAAGCGCTGCTGGCCGAGCAGGTTGACGAGGAGGTTGGCCTCGACCTGGGCAGCCTCATCGGGCTGGATGTTCAGGAGGTTGGCGATCTTCTCGGTGGACCACTCGGAGTTGGAGCTGGAGGAGGAACGCTTGCCGTGGTGCTTGCCGGACTGCTGGGACTGCCACTGGTTGGCGAACAGCTGGAGGAGGTCATCGACGCTGGAGGCCATAGCGCCAGCCTAGAGGAAAACATTTGTCAATTTTAGTCGCGCGGTTCGAAAAAAATGTCCAGTATTTGAACCCAGAAAGAATACTTAGAGCACAGCCCAGTAGATTGAAACCGGCTTCTGGATATGCAGAGACATAAATCGATACTCACACTGATGTACTTGTAGCGGTAGCCACCCAGGTTGGTGATGGTGTTGAAGAAGGCGGCCTGGGGGATGTTGGAGTCCTCGCTGCCGATGGTGGCCATGGCGGCCTGGTAGGCCATGTTCATGTCGGCGTTGTTGTCCTCGCTCCAGAACTGAGCCTTGGAGTACTGGGCACCGAACTCGGTGGCGTTGAGCATGTAGGCGGCGGCCTCGGCGTTCTCAGACCTGCGAATAAGGGGGAAAGTTGAAATCGGCAGTTTGGAACTGAAAAGCTAGGGAGAAGGGTCTTTCAAAGAATTTTGAAACGGAAGTTAGAAAAACGCAAAGAACACAACTTCTGTCGCTTGCGGAGAGGGGGAGACTGTACAGCCGGTACAGCCTGTACAGGCTGCCCTCGCTACCCTCCTCCAGCGAGGAGATAAAGGGGTGACCTCTCTGTGTTTCGCTTTTTCCGGTTCAAGATTCGCTGTAATACCCTACTGTGAAAATCGATTTACTTACAGCTCCTGCTGCTGGTTGCCGTTGAGCTTGTTGGCGGCGGACTCGATGGCGGACTTGACGATAGAGCGGACCTGGTTGCTGGGGTCCTGGTTGGTGAACTCAGCCATGCGCTGCAGCATGCTGGCGGGAGGGTTGGTCTTCATCAGGGCGTAGACGGCGATGGAGCGGATCTGCTGGGCCTCGCCGGTGTTCTGGTAAAGACGGAAGAGGACGGGGCGGGCAATCTTAGGGTAGACTTTGGCGAGCTTGTTGAGGGCGACGACCATGTGGAGGCGCTGGAACTCAGTGATGCCCTTCTTGCCCTCGAGGTAAGGCTCGAAGACGGAGAGGATCTTGGGGTGGGCGGTGTTGCCGAGGGCGCGGATGTAGACCTGGGTCTTGTGGCTGTCCTCGTTCTGGACGGCGTCCTTGAGCTGCTGAGCCAGGTAGGGAATGTAGTCACGGGCGACGGCGGAGGCCTTCTTGGGGTTGAGGCGACCGAAGACGTGGGTGGGGTAACGGTTGTGGGCGGTGGCGTTGTCGACCTGGGCCTTGCGGACGAGGTTGGTGAAGGACAGGACGGCGGAGACGTTGAGGAACTGCTGCTTCTGGACCTCGGACTTCTTGATCAGGTCGAAGAAGGCGTCCATGTACTGCTTGGTGGGGACACGGGCAGCGGTGGGCAGGGCGGCGACGATCTCGGCGGCCTCCTCACCCTGGATCTTGTGGTTCTGGATCCACTCCTTGATGAGCATGAGGGCGGGGCCGGTGCCGGCCTGGGCGACGGCGTCACGGAAGGCCTTCCAGGAAGCGACCTTCTCGGAGGCGCTCTGGCTCTGGCTGGCGCTCTTAGAGGCGGGGGCGTACAGCTCGCGGGAGCACTGCTCCAGCTGGTGGGCGTCCATGGTGCGGATCAGGCGGGCCAGGATGGTGAACTTGGCGAGGGTGGCCTTCTCGGGGATCTGGCTGGGGTTCTGGAGCTCGTGGCCGATCTGCTGGGCGAGCTTCTGGACGGCGTGAACGGCGTTGACCTGGCTGGAGGCCTGGATGGAGGAGCCCATGTAGCCGACGAAGTAGGGGAGCATGGGGTTCTTGGGGGCCTGGTTCATCTTGGGCTTGTCCTGGAACCATTCCTCGCTGGAGCTGGTGCTGCTGCTGGAGCTGGAGCTAGAGCTGTCAGAGTCACTGGAGGAGGATGAGGAGGAAGAAGAGGAGGAGCTAGAGCTGCTGGAGCTGGAGCTGCTGCTGGCGGGGTTACTGCGGTCACTGCGGGTCTTGCGGGGAGCATTCTCGGCGCTCTCGCTGCTGGAGCTGGAGGAGTCGCTGCTGTCGCCGGAGTCAGAGTTGTTCTTCTTCAGGGAGCGGCGGAAACGCTTGGCGGCAGCGCTCTGCAGGCGGTCGTTGTTCTCCTCGCTGGAGTCGCAGGAGCAGGAGCTAGAGCTGCTGGAGCTGGAGCTAGAGCTGGAGCTGGAGCTGGAACCGTTGTCCTGGCTGGAGTGCTCGTTAGAGCAAGAGCAGGAGTCAGAGTCAGAGCTGGAGCTAGAGCTAGAGCTGGAACTGGAGCTGCTGGAGCTGGAGCTAGAGCTGCTGGAGTCGGAGTCGGTGGCGTTGCGCTTCTGGTGGCGGGGAGCCTTGCTCTCCTCGGAGGAAGAGGAAGAGCTGGAGGAAGAGCTGGAGGAAGAGCTGCTGGAGCTGCTAGACTCGTCGCTCAGGTCAGCGTTCTTGGAGGCGGAGAAGGGATCGTTGTAGTCGTAGACGAGGTCCTTGATCTTGCGGGGGTTGCTGATGGCCTCGAAGGCACCGCTGGCGGAGTTGACAGCGGCCAGGGTCAGGTTCATGCGGGAGACGACCATACCCTTCTGGCTGTTGTACAGCACGGGGCTGACGATGATCTTGTTGGTGGTCACGGAGGACTGGATGGTGTAGCGCTCGAGGCTGCCGGAGACGACGACGCGGCTGACGGAGGAGCGGGCCAGGAACTCGGCCATCTTGGCGGAGGCGGGCTCGACGTCGGTGAGGGCGTTGAAGCCGAAGTGGTAGCCGGGGCGCTGCTCACAGTGGCTGAAGTTCTTGGTCTTGACGATGTCGATCAGCTGGCCGTCACCACGGAGCTGGGGCATGGGGGCGAGCTCGGGGCGGCTCTGGAGCTGGTACTGGGGCAGGGGGCTGATGTCGTACATGACCTCGCACTCGCCGGTGACGTCGTCCTCCATGGTCTTGAAGACACCGTTGACGGAGTTGTGGCTGGGCTTGTTGTTGATACGAGAGCTGATGAGGTTCTCGGCCATGGTGTCAACCTGCAGCTGGCTCGCGATACTCTTGATGATGTTGACCTCCCAGGTGGGCACGTTCTTGTTCACGATCAGCTCATCGACGATGCCGTTCTTGAGCTTGATCGCGAAGGTCTCTCTGGTCACGGGCAGGGAGTGGAAGCTGAGCTTGCTGTCGGGGATGGGGGTGCCCCAGCCGGCAGGCATCTGCTGGTGGACCTTGGCATACTCGGCGTTGGAGACCTTGGCGGCGAGGATGTTGTTGAGCATGGGCCGCACGGTGAGCTGGGCGCGCAGCACCACGCCGGAGTACTGGTTGGCGACCTGGTGGAGGGCGGTCAGGGTACGACCGCGCACCAGGTACTTGTACTCGGAGCCGGGCTTCCAGCCCTGGTCGGCCGAAGCCGCAGCGACTGCAAACAGAGCGGAAAGAGTCAGGGCCACGTCGATCTATACCTCCTTTTGCGTGACTGTGGCCAACATGGCGGCGAGGCAAAAGCTGTAGCCATTAAAGGCAGTTCAGTTCGGTAAAGGTTCGTCCACGATCCGCCCACGATATTGTCGCGAGCGGCCTGAGCACTCACAGCGCCTGGTGGGTAGGCAACCACGACCTGCTGCACGCGCACGTGTCGTGCGGGCTGGCCTACCTCCACAGGCGCTCGGCGACCCGAGAATACGCCGCCTATAATTCCGCTGCGCCCATCGAGATGCGTTACGTAATTTTCGCACAGTCACGGCGGCGAGGCGCGGTGTGTTCCCGCATGGCGAGACTCCACGCTCGCGCTCCGCCTCGGCGCGGGGTAGCGGCGCCCGCCGTCGCGATGACTCTGGGTATCCAGCGGCGGAGCACACCAAGACGTAGCACAAGCAGCAGCAGCAGCAGCAGCAGCACGGTACTTACCGAGGAGAGCAAACAGAATCGCCTTCCACATCATGTCGGCCATCATGTTGGCGGTGGGACGTTGCTTGACGAACGTGCTGGTCTGGTGCCGGGGCAGTGCTTATATACCCCTCAGGCTGGGCCTGGGCACTATCAGTGCTGATTTAGGACCTTCCCCGGATCATACGACGTGAGCAGAGCGGATCAGATGAGCTGCGGGGCCGCCAGGGGCCGCCGCCCTGTTGCCACCTCGAAGCGCTGACCGCGGGAGAAACGGTACAAACCCGTGCAGAACAGACTATGGAGATGCAAAGTAACGACATTTTTCATCGAAAAACCAAGAAAAATCTTAATTGAAAATGGCGAATTTTCATGGGATTTGACCGTTTTGGCCGTCTGTAGGAATTGTTTCCGAAAAAAAAAAATTGAGTAAAAATTACCAAAGTTGTCAGTTGGATTTTACATTCTTCTCGAAATTTATATTCTCCAGCACAAACCGAGGCCGATGTCTCAACGGCCGCGTTTTCTTTACCAAACGGTATTTAAACCTAGAAAAATGACTTGGAAAGCTCGAAAAAGGTATAGGAAGATGCGGAAACAGTCGCCTCCTCGAGGTGCTGACCGGGCGCGAAATGGTACAAACGGACAGAGGTACACGTTGCCAACAGACACTCGCGTTTCCCCTCACGCGGGTATTTGAACGTAGAACAACACCTATAGAACAATGACTCTGGCCGAGTTAATACTATTTATGGCAGGACACGGGATCAAAATCGTTCTTTGGCTGGATCGATTAAAATTGCTGCATCTCTAAACAGCCTAAAATACCAAACTGGTCGTAATTGACTGAGAGGAGTACACGTGATATTTCATTCACTTCTCCAAAAAACTGCATAAGTGAATAAGAACTTGACAGGGGATGCGCGGAGGGAGGAAGGGAGGGGAAAGGGTGGGGGGGGGGGGGTAGGCTGTATGACATGCTCATCATCCCTTCTGTACTTCCGCCTGACGTCCCCCGTTGGCCGCGTCCTAACGGTTTAACGAGGGTGACGGCGGCGTGACTACTTGAGAGGCCTGTCCGTCATGGGAGACGAAAGGGCAGGACCGAGGAGAGAGAGCGAGAGAGAGTGAGAGAGAGAGAGAGAGAGAGAGAGAGAGAGAGAGAGAGAGAGAGAGAGAGAGAGAGAGAGAGAGAGAGAGAGAGAGAGACAGAGAGAGACAGAGAGAGACAGAGACAGAGACAGACAGAGAGAGACAGAGAGACAGACAGACAGAGAGAGAGAGAGAGAGAGGGGGGGGCCTTTGGGGATGCTGCGGTATGGCGCGGGGAGGGAGTGGGCGGCATCGCGAGTGCAGTGAGGGGCAGCATTTTTTATTAGTTTTTTTTTTTGGCGCGCGCAAATGAATACTCCCACTGACAATCGCATTGAAAAGAACATCACACCCCCGGTAGAGTCACATCGCGAGCCCTCCAAACGCACCTCTCCCGACAACGGGACTGCATTATGATGGTGAGCCTGCTGGTGACTCCGGGCCCAAGGGGTGACCGCGGATGGGTTAAAATACACAAAGCGAAACTTGATTGGCTGAGAGCCACCAAGGAGGGCGTGGCCGGATTTCGAGTACCAGTCATCTACACGGAAGCGGTTATTTGAGGGTACGCACGTGAACTTCAGTTTAGCACCAAACACTAGGAAAATAAAGTAAGTCCCATCCAAAGATACAATTTTGTACCATACGTCTGTGTATGAAATTTTAATTACCCTCGCGTTTGGTCCAAATTTGCGACAGTGTTGGGTGACCAGAAACTGTTCCACATGGCATCCCGGTATATATAATTATATACACCTCATTTCACCCGGGATTGAGTATGTACATTTTAAGAAAAGGTCTTTCTCAAAATCTGGCCCCGCTCCTTTCGCGGTGTCCCCATCATCTCGTTGACACCGACTCAGATGGCAAACTACCGCAGAGTATAATGCTCCCCCCCCCCCCCCCCTCCCGCGCTGAGCGCCCGCTTAATATAAACGCTCCTCAGTGGTCGACACCGTCTTCGCCCAAACTAAGCAAATATGGCTCTAAATTATTCATGAACGCAAACTGGAGGGTTGGCGCTGCCTCGGCTCTCCCCGAGGGGTGGCGGATCACTGCTGGGGGCGGCGCGGGGGTGTGGTGGGGGTGGGGCGATCCTGAAGTGGTTTCGCGCTACGCTGGGCAGAGAACGACGCGGCGCCGAGCGTCACGGGACACGAGACCAGATACGTGGCTTCGGTTCCAACTCTTCCTCTCCAGCGCGGAGGAGGCGAGAAAAGGAGGGATTTCGGGAGTGGCGCGACAAAGCAGCAGATCAAATCGGGTGCGCAAAGCGCTGATCGATTTCGGTGTCAATTGATTTCGCACACGATTTTCACGCAGCGTCGCGATGATTCCGATGAGCGCGGCGGACGTCGGGCGGCGAAGGCAGGCAGATTTGTTATTTCCGGTGCCATGAGTCGTTTTACTTGTTGTTTTCCTTTTATTTCTCTGTTTTCCTTTTAAAGAGCGCTTTGGGGTTCGACATTTCTTTTACTATCCGACTTTGCTTCGCCACTCGCCTGCTACGTCACAAATTTTATAAACAGTCGGGGAAGAAAATGCTAAAGGATTTTTATTTGCTGTGCTGTTTTTAGAAGTAAGCTGAATTGTTCATTATTCCATTAAACGTACGTTGTAAAGCGATCGGATGAAATAATTATTAACGAAGCAGCGAAACGGTGTGCAAATAATCGGAGGGACTACATTTTAATACTGCTGTATGGTGCGTGGTAGACAGGTGTGCGGTGTGCGGTCTGTTGGCCGACATATAATAGAGGGCGAGGAAGGTGAGGGGGGGGGGGAAATCATCAGGCCAGGGGAAATGGGGGAGGGGGTGGACGGTACCGAGTCGGGGAGGTGGCGCGGGGGTGGTACCGGGAGGAGGGGGAAGGGCCATACGCACCGCGTCGGACCCGCGGGACCGGCGGCGAATATTACCATAACGAAGATTAAATTAAAATCTATTTTGGCGCGCTGAATGTGGTATCCATTTGCATCATGACAGCGGAACGCCATTCTGTACAAACGCCGTGCCGCCGCTCGGCACCGCTCCGCCCTGCCGTGTCCGTACGCAACACCCTCATCGTGGGTGGTAAAATGAGTGCGTGTGTGTGCGTGTGTGTGCTCGCAGGTGCCTGCGTGTAGGTGGGACTCAAGCGCGGGGGTAACCTCTACCCCGACGGAATACGTTCGCTGTATAGAAACCTTGCAAAGCACGCCGTGAATAATGTGAAGAATTTGAGAGCATTATAGTAGCTCATGTGCGTATTCTGTACTTACAATCATTATTATCACTTCGCCTTCGAACAAGCCTTTCACTAAAGTGAAAATATAAAAAGGTATTATGTGATAATCCTGTAAGACCATTTTCGTAATTTTTTAAATAAATTTTTAAAACACTTTTCAATAACAGATTCATAGCAATTCATAATTCATCACAGATTCATCACAACAATTCTGTCAAAATTCGAACGTCGTGGTCGTCGGCCGTCGGTCACAACCTCCACGCCAACTGGCTGCATGATGGAATTGGCGTGTCGCAGCTAGCAGCCGGCAGACGTTGGGGTTTTCGGCGCGGAGCTGGCGGCGGCGTGGCGCGCGCGGGGCGCCGGCCCGGGCGCCACACACGCTGAGGGAATCATAATCGTGAAATTGTCATTCCGCCCTGCAGCGGCGGCGGCGGCGGCGGCGGCGGCGGCGGCAGCGGCGGCGGCGGGGGTCCTCCTAGCGGATGAGAGACGTCGACGGGGGAGTAGGGAGGGGAGGGCGCCGTCGCGGCTGTCGGCCGGAGGGGGGCAGCACAGGTCGCGCCGCCGGCCGGCCGCCGCAGCACAACCTGGCAAAGTAGGAGTTCGCGTCTTCTCGTTCCGTCGCGCCCACAGAGCCCACAGAGCCCACAGAGCCCACAGAGCCCACAGCGCCCACAGAGCCCACAGAGCCCACAGAGCCCGCAGAGCCAACAGAGCCCACAGAGCCCACAGAGCCAACAGCACCCACAGAGCCCACAGAGCCCACAGAGCCCACAGAGCCCAGAGCCCACAGAGCCCACAGCGCCCACAGAGCCCACAGAGCCCACAGAGCCCGCAGAGCCAACAGAGCCCACAGAGCCCACAGAGCCCACAGAGCCCACAGAGCCCACAGAGCCCACAGAGCCCACAGAGCCACAGAGCCCACAGAGCCCACAGAGCTCTGGTGGGGCCTTCTATACCACGACACCGAATACCATATATGTTGGTTTCCAATGAGACTTGGAAACGGAAGCTGAAAAATAAAACACTTCCAGACCGGAAACTCTCGAGAGCAGGTATGAGAAACATCGATATACGAGGGCCTCGCCATGGGAACCAACCATCAAATTCACTCAGAACTCCATTCAAGTTTCTCATACCTGACCTCGAGAGTTTCTGGTCTGGGAGGGTTTTTGTTCTTCTACTTCCGTTTCCAAGTCTCCTTGGAAACCTCTATTCAAAAATGATCCATCCGCAATTAAGAAAAGGTCGTGTGACCTCATTTTTGAAATCCGAGCGCAGCGTCACTCTGAGTCCATCTCCGGTAATGGCAAGTTATCAAAACATCGTCTTCATAAGTGCTTTGCCGACCAAAAGTGGGCGATGTCCATGACTCCCCCGGTCTCGGCGCCGCCACCACCACGACGACCGCCGCCGCAACAACTGCGACCGCAGACATTTCTCCCCGGCCGGCCCCCGCCCCGCCCTTCCCCAAATCCCATGATGCCGCGCGCCGCCTCCGGTCTTTTCCCTCTTTCTCCAGATGATTTATCGGGGCAAATGAAATAGGTCGCCACTTACGGCGTACGCCCGCGCGCCGGTACCGCCCCCTCTTTCCGAGACTGCCCCCCCCCCCCCTCTCTCAAGACCCCCCCCCCCCCCCCCCCGCCCAGGCCTGCCACGCGCCGCCTCCCCCCGATATATTGATGCTGTCTGCGAGTACACTACACGTCGGACAGAAGGCCACCGGCAGGCGGAGAGGCCAAGAGGCTATCTGCCACCGGGGTCAAGCTTTACATCCTTCTCTGTCCCTCTTTGTTGCCATCCCCCCCCCCTCTCTCTCTCTCTCTCTCTCTCTCTCTCTCTCTCTCTCTCTCTCTCTCTCTCTCTCTCTCTCTCTCTCTCTCTGCTCTCTGTTCCTTGCTTTGATCAGTTTGAACATACACTCATCTCTCTCGTCGCACAGCTACTTCTGTCAGCTGGTCTGCACACATGTGACCCCTGTCGAGTTCTGCCGTACTTTGCTTACCTATCAGGCGTTTCTTCGTAGTCGTGTGCCTTCTCTTCTTCTTGCTCTCGTTAGTATTGCCTGTGCCTTCTTCTTCTTCTTCTCCTCCTCCTCCTTCTTCCTCCTCCGTTCTGCGAGGTGCAACGTCCAGTTCATTGTCGAGCGACTGGACAACACCAGGGATGACGCATGGCCCAATAAGTCTTGCGGGGGCTTAGTGCCTGTCGGGGACGCCCTGACCGGAGGATTCCATTCCACTGCTCGCTCCGCTGATTTTTTTTTTTTTTTTTTGGGGGGGGGGGGTAAATTCCCACCTTCAGTTAAAAGACTTCGGTGGTTCTAACGATTATTTTTTAATTGAATACACTCTTCTGTTTGAGAAGAACAAAATGCCGGCTGGAACCTTCGCAATTTGCACCTTTCCATCTCGAGTTTCCGGGTCCCGCGGGTCAATGTTGCAAGAGTTTTTTTTATCCGGAAATCACAAGCACTTTCCTCGAGACAATATTTCCATTTGCGACAGTGTAGGGGCAAAGAGGGGGAGAAGGAAGGATGCGTGTGGTCTTTCTGTGACACATAGTGGGCGTTCCCTGTAGTGACCAGCCGTGTGTGAGGAAGTGTGGGAGGGGGAGGGAAGCACAGGGAAGCCCAGGGAAGCTCCCTACTACTGAGAATGAACGAGTCATCATCATTGACGATCATGACAATCATCACAGGCTGTTGTTTGTTTTGAAAACGGCGTTACATTTATGGTCTGAGGTAGAATCAGCTCGGCGCCAGGATGCCAAAGGTGGAGTAACGCGACCTGTGATTGAAAGTGTGGAAGAAATGAGTTGGAGTGTTCGGGATCCGAACCACTTTGAACTTCCTCATTTCCAGGGGGCTGCATTATTGGTGTGATCCAAGTGACATCCATGTCGATTTTACCGGGTGAACATCTATGACATGACGCAAGTAAAGGTGACGGTGGTGTTTCAAACCAACTTATCATCATTCTTATCACACAAGTTAAAATTTTTGACAGACTCCGACCATTCCGACAGATGACTGCCCGTAGAACAGCTGCTCTTGTGACGCGGGGACACAGTGAGAGAGAGATAGCAGCATTCCCTATATTCATCTGTTTCAGAAGCATTTAGTCATCGGTGTACCGACGCCAGCAGCAGTGATATGATACGAACTTTGCCCCGAAGAGGAGCAACGCTTTTCCTATATATCCGCGCCTAGCATCATTCGCTCGCCTCCTTGAGTCGCGATCGGACAGCGTTTGCACTGCAGACACCGCATCACATGCGGCTTGATTCAAGTTGATTGATGTAGTGTTTCAAGGGTAAGTGCAGCCATTTGAATTTAGATAGGTGCGAAAGAATCAATTGCAGTAGAGCTTACATTTGCACTCGTGAACGATATGAGTAGCATCTGGACAACACTGATACTCTGCTGAACTATTCGTTCCACTATCGGATGTTGGCTTTGTCGGGTGAGAATTTCCTGTCTGCGTGACCACACTTTGGCTGCACTTACCCCTCTTCCGCTCTTTTACCCCCTTGAGAAGAGGGTTACTGCAAGGGAAAAAAAATCACGATGGAAAATATCACAGCAGGTGAAAAAAATAATAACAAACTCCAAAAAATATTTCAAAATTAGTAGGTTTTGGATAAAATATCCAATCATGAGATGGGTGTGATATTTTTATTTCCATCTGATTTTTTCCCCAACGTGATTTCTTACCTGTACCTGCACTTGCCCTGTTCTATTTCAATTCAAGGGTTCAAATATGTATAATTAATAGTGTGCTGGGAAATAGGGTGAAGGCTTCCTGAAGGCGGAGCTGTGCCGGCGAGGCGGCAAAGTCATTTCCCGTCATCTGCGCTGCTAACTAGATCCGCATCATAACCGACTCTCGCCGGCGGCGGCGCTGACGAGGCTGTTAAGTGACCGCTTCAAATTGGGGAGACAGTCGTAACTACCGTGCGTGCGCCTGTGTGCATGTGTGTTTGTACGTGTGTGTGTGTGTGTGTGTGTGTGTGTGTGTGAGAGAGAGAGAGAGAGAGAGAGAGAGAGAGAGAGAGAGAGAGAGAGAGAGAGAGAGAGAGAGAGAGAGCGCCTTGCTCATCTCCGCTGTCCCCATCCGTGTCCTATGAGGACGTCGCCGCTTTGACAAAAAGTGCCGCCGCCAGCGGCGACGGCGGCGTTCGGCTCGGCTCTAGTGAAGTCGGCGTTTAGACGATGTGTGTTTAAAATGCGCGTAATTAAACACGCTTAACCCTTGTGTGCATAGTTTCGCACAAAATTAAGCATACGTAAGCTTACGCACATTTTCTGGTGTATATATAATTCCGCACTAAAACTTACGTTTCTGCGCACAAAAACGGGCATAAACTTGTGCGTGGGCAACTCCGCATGCTTAAATTTGTTCATAAGGATTTAGACTGAAGGACGGGTCCCCGATCCCTCTAATACGTCGGACCGCGGACCGTGTGTTGGAGGACGTAAGGGAGTTACGTGGGTCTGCAGTGTGGGAGGGCTCCTAAACGTGCGCTGCATTAGAGGCGCCCTCATCCCCCCCCCTTCCCCTGCCCTACTGTCCCTTCCTCCTCCTCCACCTTCACTCCCCCACCCTCTCCGCCGACGTCAGCTCCGAGTTTGGGTCGCCCCGAGGCGTATAACGCCTGTTCCGGCCCGCGGGGTGGGGGTGAGGGTAAGGGCCTGTAGGCATTGCCTGTGGGGCCTGCAGCAGTTGCAGCAGCAGCAGCGGCAGCAGCAGCGGCTGCGACAGCGGGCGGCGGTGCGGCGTCTTCCGGAAGTGTCGCGCGGCTTATGAGCCATGCGGCTTCATGACATACTTCGCCACCGCCGCCGCTGCGCTGCAGAGGGCTGTCCACATGTTACGTCACTCTCTGCGGCGGCGGCCTGTGAAAAACCCCGTCCCGTCTCTCTTGCTCTCATAGAGTATACTCCGGAGAAGCCCGAAACGGAAGTGAGAAGTCGTAACGAAGAAGAAGAGCGCTGCACAAAGTATGAGAAATCGAATGAAGTTTGATGAAAAGGGGGATTCCGAAAAGACGATTTCTCATACTTTGTCTTCTTCTTCGTTACGACTTCTTAATTCCGTTTCGGTTTTCTCCGGAGTACTCTATTGTCAGGTAACGAGATCGACGAATCTGCAACGGACTCTTTGGTATTCTTGGAAGGCCCTTGAAGTAATTCGAAGATGTCCCGTGGTATTCTTTAGAATAATACGTATTCTAAAAATCTTCCATAGGGTCAGCATGACTAGAAATTTCAAATTTCATTTGTATTTTGAAGAACATTGTGAAGCGTTCTCAAGCGAATGAATTCACAGTGTAGAAAATTTAGCCTTAGCCTTTGCTTTTGACCGATTTTTTTTTAGGTGAAACTGTAATTGTGCGGGGTTCAGATGGCAAGGACTCGACAAGGACGCTCTAATGCTTGAGAGTGCCGTGTGACACCTCTAAAACCGCGGCCAGGAGGAGGGAGGTGCGGTATGAATTTGAAATCCCGCAGTTTTCGCGGGTTTACAAGTAGAGAGAGAAAGAGACACAGAGAGAGAGAGAGAGAGGAGAGACAGAGACAGAGAGAGAGAGAGAGGAGAGGAGAGGTCGACTAGGAGGCGCATTACCGGGCTGCTGTGGCCACTACCACCACAGATCTCTCCTCCCTCTCCCCCCTCCCCTCCCTTCCCCACAATAAGCAGTGGAGTATGACTTTTGACTCGGCCCTAATGAAGATTGACGTAACATGACAGGATCTGTTTCCGAGCGAGCAGATTTCGCTGCTGCCGCGCGCGCTAAAACGGGGGTGGGTGAGGGAGGGGGAAGTGAGGGGGTGTCGAGGGGGGAGTGGCCACGAAGGGTTGGTCACGAGGGAGCGGCAAGGGGGCACACGGATACCGCCACTAATTTGGCTTTTGTTAGGGAAACTGTTTTCGTCTTGGCACCCCTCACGCACGCGGACAGCGGCGAGCTCAGCGCACCCCCGTGGCACAGCGGGGGTGTCGACCACTTGACGCTTGAAAAGGGGTGGAAGGAAATCATTCAAGGGGACGTTCATAAATTGTGAAAACGCCGTGTCCGTGGTTGGGACGTCTGCAAAAGTTTCCTGAGATACCGAGCGCTCGAGCGCGCCCGAGCGCCCGAATAACGCCCCACTGTCGGAGCGCTCGAGTGCGGGGTACCTCCCGGGATGCTTTTGACGTTGTCTTAAGACTGTGGATGGTTGTCTGGCGCTCTACGTCATTTTTGAACGATCCCTGCGAGTCGCCTGTCTGCCGCGCCGACTAGCCGACAAACAGAATCACGGCCGTGAGGGTTTTGAACTATTAATAATAATAGTAATAATAATAATAATAAAGCAGCCACATGATGGTTGTGAATTCTAACGAAAAATTGAATGAGAATTTTGATTTCGTAGGAAAAATAGGAAAAAATCAGGTAAATGTCACGTGGTTTTTTTTCCTAAAAATATTCACATTACTAAACTTAAGAAACAGGATGTCGAGGAGAATCCGGGAGAATCACGTGTGAGAATCGTAAGCAAATTTCAAGAAATCCTTACAGGAAAGGCTTCAAAACTAGACAAAATACAAATATACGAGCTAGCTGGGTCAGAAGACCTCCTCTCTCGCTCTTCTCCGGAATAGAATTCCCTCTTCTTACGATGTCTGAAAATCATTCAACCATAAACGCGAGTCCGCGCGTGTGTATCAGGTTAGAATCAAGCAGCGGCACGATAGACGTATTCATGCACGCTGCTGCCTAGGGGTTTCACGGCAGCGCGCGTCTTTTTAAGAACAGTCAGCACGGCTCCGCAAATCGACGTGCACTCGGGGATTGGCTTACTCAGCGGCACCGCCCGGCTCCGCCCCGCTCGTAAACTGGTGGATGTGACCCGACCGATCGAAGACCTCTCTCTCTCTCTCTCTCTCTCTCTCTCTCTCTCTCTCTCTCTCTCTCTCTCTCTCTCTCTCTCTCTTAGTCTCTCTCAGACAGAGCCCCAAAGCCCAATCGGGACAGATTTGGTCGGGGGCGTTGCTCAGAAACACAGTGTAGGCACAACAAGGCACGCGCTCCTGTCCTGATTTAAATTTCTGATAGAGCACTGCGGAGCCCAAAACGGACTAAGGGGACGTTCATAAACTACGTGACCGATTTGAGGCCACTTTTTGACCCCGCCCCCCTCTCGTGCCCTGCTTAACCTAACCTTACCATGCTTTAAGGATAGGATCGTGACCATAGGCGGACCCCCCCCCCCTCCCCTCGAATTGGTCACGTCGTAGGCGGACCCCCCCCCCCCCCCCGTCGAATTGGTCACGTAGTTTATAAACGTCCCCTAAGAAGTCGTAACGAAGAGAGAACGCTGGAGAGAGATTTTGAAAAATTGCGTTTTCAAAAAATTTATTATTTACAGAATGGATTCAGAACATTCAGTTTCTCATCCTTCCCCTGCGTTCTTCTTCGGTACAACTTCCTACTTCCGTTTTGGGCTTCTCCGGAGTAGTCTTATTCTTCCCGATTCTTCCCGCTGTGTGCGGAACTGTGGCTGAAATGTGTATCAAAGTCTGTGACAGGCATCTGCCGTGTATGCCTCGCTTCGAAACTCAAACACTACGCGATCATATCAGAATCTTCGCAATGCGTCGTGGTACACACGCACCTGTTCGTTAATGAGTGCGTGAGAACTCCACGACAACATTGTCGCCTGTCTTTATATGGTATGAAAAATTGACTTTCACGAGTTCGGATCGAATCGATTCATGACGGGACAACCTGTCTGTTTTCCCAACACGCCGAATATCAACGGCCGTTATTGGGTCGTTAAGTCACATGCGTTACATTGTGTCGCGTTTGTCGTCATATTACTCACTCTTTGAACGCATCTAGTCCCGGATTTTGACACGCTCTGTAAAAGCGGAAACCATGGTCGCCAGTTTGACGCCGTTTGGGCGCCCTGAAATCCCGCAGCGGAACACATTAGTTCTGGTGCGGCCGGCCCGGTCTGCCCGCACGGCCTCCTCCCCCGCGCGCCCAGCATTCAAGTCACTTATAAATCACATTTATTTAACACTAAAGCGCCCGGCGGCATGAGGGATGTGTTTCCCCCGAAAGCGCGGCGGTGGTCGGCGGCCGCGGCAAATGAAGTGGACGGATTTCACGATCGAAAAGTGGAGAGCGTCAACCGCAAATGACGCGTACTGTTATGTGGGTGAGAATAGAGGTTTCCAATGATAAGTTGGAGGCGGAAGTTGAAGAACAAAAACTCTTCCAAACCGGAACCTCTCAAGGGCAGGTATGAGAAACTTGAATGGCGGTTTGAGTGAAAATGGAGGTTAGGTCCCATATTTGGCGAGGCTCTTGTCCGTCGATATTTCTCATACCTCCTGTCGAGAATTTCCGGTCTGGAAGGGTTTTTGTTCTTCAGCTTCCGATTCTGAGCCTTGTTGGAAAACTCTATTGCGGGATCCGCCCGATGAAGTCACCCGACCAGACAGTGAGAATTTCCAGTGTTGGAAAGCGTGAGCCGGAGGACAGAAAGCGCTTCCAGAACTCTCGAAAGGGCCTAGCTGGGAGATGATTTTTGATGGACGACCAATCGACGCCGAATCGACGTCGTATCGTCCTAGAAATTGACACTGACTTTTTGTTTTTTAAGAAGAAAACGATGCCTCCCAACTAGGAGATTCCACAAGTTTAAGCGCGGGGCGCGGGGTATCAACAGAATGATTTGCCCGACGTTTCAGTCACTTAACTTGCATTCCATGGTACAGAACCTATGCAACGTAGAAAAATGTTTAGTTGTCACATCCAATTCTTTCGTTGATTTTGCGACAAGCAGCAAAGTCTGCTGCGAGAGCTAGATTTTCGCTGGCACAACTAAACACGTACGTCCCCAACACGAAATTTTAGTTCCCAAAACCAAATGTATTTCTTGCCACCAGTATTTGTTGTGACAAAGAATCTTTGTTCTGCCGTGTGAGAGCCAGTAAATAGAGGCAAGAATCCGAAAACAAAAATGAACACCATGAATTACGCCAGAGGTCCCAGACCCAAAGACTTCGATCGTGCTCCAAAACGCATTCGTATCATGTGATTGGAAGAAGTGTATTTATATATCTTGAATTTGCACTGGGAAAATGTCTCAAATTGTCTATAACCTACAGCTCACCTCTTTCCTCACCCGCATCCCACTTCCCCCTACCCTCTCTCCTCAATAACCGCCCCCTCCATGTAGCCCTCCTCTGTCCTTGTCTTTTTCACGATGGCCTAACATTTTGGCAGAATGGGCTGGGAGAAGAAGAAGCGAGAACCACGAAAAGATGACATCATTTTGCGGGACTCAATTTGGCATCCAAGACAATATCTCTACCCCCCCTCTCTCTCACACTCTATCTCTCGTTCGCTCTGTAAGTCTCTCTCTCCCTTCCGCGTTCACACAACAAATGGGCCGCGAAGAAAAAAAGAACATTTCGAGATCGCATAAGGAAAACTAGAACGACGAGCCCATACTATATCATGGCAACATCGCATATGTCCATTTTTAGTACCAATGCTGTCGGGCGGGTGCGCATCTGCTATCCACTCCAACCTAGTTGCACTGAAATTATTAGTGGTGTTTCCAGCTTAAAATACATTCGATTTGCAATCACTTAGGTTATTTTCTCGTGGCTTGTTCTGTAAGAAATGTAATTGATAAGGTATAGTGACTGGTAAGAGTGTCTGTTGGTCGTAACTGAAAACGGAAGCAATACCCGCCACCAATTGCAAAGAGCCTCAGCACCCGATAAAAAAAAAGCATGACATGGGCCTCAGAACGAGAAAGGGAGGGGGTGAGAGAGAGAGAGAGAGAGAGAGAGAGAGAGAGAGAGAGAGAGAGAGAGAGAGAGAGAGAGAGAGGGGGGGGGGGGGGGGGCTGAGTTCGAGAGGGTGGAAACAGACCGACTCAGCAGGAAATCGTGTGCGTGCTATTTGATGAAATAACAGAGAGAATCGCGCCCGCACGGCCCCCAAAGCGTCCGGCCGAGAGAGAGAGAGAGGGAGGGAGGGTGGGGGCAAGGGTGAAAGGGAGAAAGGCGGGTCCTAGAGGGAGGGAAAGGGGAGGGAGAGGGAAGGAAAGAACAACGCCCGAGTGTTTCACGCCCGAACACCGCGGCTGCGCGCTCTGCTCCCGTTTTGCTCCGTTCCGCCAGCTTCAACACGCCGCGGCTGCGTCCGGAGCAGCTGATTCCGTCCTTTCCCGCGCCGCCGCGCTACGCATTCAAACACACGACAGCCCCTCCGGACGCAGCCGCCCGCCTTGCTGTGACTTCCACCCAAGCGGCTCACTGGGGGGCGTCGCTTCCGAAAACGACGGCAGAGATGTCGCACCGCCCACTTCGGAAGCAGATGCGAGGCTGGCGACCGCCTGGTTCCGATGAAACGGTAATGAGTGGTTAACTGATTGTGGTACAGGCGATCGTTGGAAGAATGATTTCTAAAAAATGACCACTAGAAAACGGTCACAAGAGAAATTAAAAAAAAAAATTCATAAATTCAAGAATATCTATTGGAAAAATAGAAAAAAAAATCACTACTGGTACTCACGGGCAAATGGTTTGCACGGTAACAAATTTATTGGAGATTACCGGAGCCGTTAACCCCACGAAACAAAGAGGGACTAACGATAGTTTCGAAATCTGGGTCGTTGTTTATTAATCCATCCCGATCTCCTCTTTATTTCCAGCATTTGTTTAATCTCATAGGTCTCGTTGTGAACGTGCGCCGAAACATAAACGAGAGCGCTTTTCTGTTTGACGAAAAAGCGGGAGAGCATTTTCGCGCGTGATTTGCTCCATGTATAATATGTGAAACGGCTTTGTGTATGAAAGCGCAGAGAACAACGCGAATAACGAATTTGTTTAAACACATATGCGTTTTGTTCACTGAGTGGTGGGGCCGCAGGAAAAAAGAGCACTGGCGTCTCCACATTGCAGGACTGGAGGCGTCTGGACTTTCGGAAGTTGACAGAATCGAATGGTTGGAGATTGGAGATTTGGATTGAGATTTGGAGTGTAAAAACCCCGATCGCGCCTTAATCAGGAATGGGACACGACAAAAAGTCTTTCCGAACAGTTTTGGACTTCCACATATTCTTCCACAAAATGCCATGTGATCTCATTTTCGGAATCCCAGTGCCGGGCTGAGTCGGACTCGGGTCTTAGATTGCAATGGCAAATTATCAAAATATGGCGGTTCCTAGCCTCTTTGTCTCCCAAATATGAACGATGCTCGTGACTTTTCCATTGTCAGTGGTCCGTCATGGTCCGCTGCTAACCCGTTCCCCGGGCCGCATGACTGCTAATTCTACCCCCAAAGCAGCGTACTATTCGGCGCTGAAGGCCACCTCCGAAATGACAGGCATCGCTAAGTGAGCAGCCGTATTGTCGTGTGCGGGCGACACGTTTAGGCACTCTGAGCGGGACTCTCTCTCTCTCTCTCTCTCTCTCTCTCTCTCTCTCTCTCTCTCTCTCTCAAAACCCTCTTAAGCGATATTGGAGCTAATTGCTGTAATAAAGCCGTTTTGTCGACTTGATATCGCCGGAACGAACCGCAGAGAGCGCGCGCGAGAGAGAGAGAGAGAGAGAGAGAGAGAGATATGCGGGGGAACGGGAGCGAACTAGACGGAAAGGCATTTCTCGGGCAACTGAGTTCGGGGCGTATATATTGTGGGACCACACGGGACGAGGCCGGCCCAACTGGAGCAAACACGGATGCCCATTACGCGGGTCTTGCTAGTCCTCGCCGCTACATCCATTTAGCATTTTGGCGCGGAGTGGTGCGGCGCGTGGGGGGTTGGCGGCTTCTCTCTCTCTCTCTCTCTCTCTCTCTCTCTCTCTCTCTCTCTCTCTCTCTCTCTCTCTCTCTCTCTCTCTCCTCTCTCTCTCTCTCCCTCTCTCTCTCTCTCTCTCTCTCTCTCTCTCTCTCTCTCTCTCTCTCTCTCTCTCTCTCTCTCTCTCTCTCTCTCTCTCTCTCTCTCTCTCTCTCTCTCTCTCTCTCTCTCTCCCTCTCTCTCTCTCCCTCTCTCTCTGCGCACGCGGCTTTTAAGGGATGCCGCATTTGACGTCCCAGAAAGAGGCGCGCCGGCGCTGCGCCGTTCGCGGTCCCAGCAGCAGAAGCATCAGCGTCGTCGGACGTAATTTGCGTCGCGGGGGGTGGTTTTGTTCATCTGCTCTGCGGCGGATCCAGGTCAAAGTCACGGAGCGGGAGGGGATTACGGAATGGACTCTGCCATAGCGGTTTCCAACGAGGCTAAGAAAGCGGAAGCTGAAGACCATAACGCTCCCAGCCCGGAAGCTCTCGAGAGCAAGTATGAGAAATTTTGATGCAGAAGGGCGGCGCCGAATTTGCCAGATATCCTCTAAATCCACTCAAAACGCCATTCAAGTTTCTCATACCTGCCCTCTAGAGTTTCCGGTCTAGGAGTCTTTTGGTTCTTCAGCTCCCGTTTCCGAGTCTCATTGGAAACCCCTATTCGAGTCACTGTGGTGTCGCTGAAAATGTGCAAAACCGACCGCACAGCGAGAGACAGGAAATATATCATAGTCAGTCTCGTTTCACAATAAGATTCACACTTAATTAGGTTTTAGGGGTCATCCATAGATTTAGTAAAGTGTTACGATGTCGTCGCAAGGACGAACCGACGAATCTGATTGGGGGCCGGTCGGCCTGTTTGAGTACAAATGGCGCCTGCTGGGTAGGCAATCATAGCGCCTGCATGCCCGCGGGTCGTGCGGGCTGGCCTATCCTAGCGCTGTCGGGCGCTAGACATCGCAATCGGTGGTTTCAGGCACGAAAAAAGTCGGACATACGAAAAGGGACAAGCATAAGTAAAACAAGTCTGGACAAAAACTAGGGGCAGGTGTGAGAAATGCTCGATTTTTCTGTGCGTATAATTTCTAGTTTTTAAAAGGGGGGTGACTTCGAAGTCTTCGATTAATTTTACTAAAAGGCTTGATTTCAGGGCTGGTACAAGATCCCATTTTTCGAATTTCCTGACTTTTTCCTGACCAACTTTAGCCATGATTAACTAAGAACTGTAGCGACGCCGCTTTGTGCAGTGTAGCGTCTGGCTTTTCGCGAGAGTGTCGACCTACGTCAAAATTTCCTGACCCTTTCCGCGATTTTCCTGACTTTTCCTGACCCGATACGTTTTTCCTGACATTTCCTGACTTTTCCTGACCTGTAACAACCCTGGACTTAGACGCTTCTACTGTGCTGCCAGGTAGCGAGATCAAGGGATGGCCATCATCGGGCCAGGTCTCGGAAGGAGGCCATATCTCGTGGGAGAGGACATGTCCTCTCCTGCAGCAGACTCAACTCGTCTGCAGTCCCGAGTTTATATTTTATTATAATAACAACGATTCATAATTCGCTCTGCACTAATTCCTTTTCGCGCTGCGCCGAGCCGAGCTTGATCGTGGGCGACGAGCAAATCTCGACGTCTCACGTGAATAAATTATGAACGCCGGGAGTGTCGAGCCGCTTTTTTGTGACCACCGGCGGTGGTCGTGGACATTTAACTGAACAGAAGGGCGCCGCTGGTCCCAGATGGGTTGGGGTGCGACAGAGACAGGGAGAACGGGGAGGGAGAGCGAGAGAGAGAGAGAGGGAGGGAGAGAAAGAGAGAGGGAGAGAGATAGAGAAAGAGAGAGCGAGAACGCCAGTGTCGGTGGTCCTTCCCCATGAGATGGAAGGAGAGGGGGTGACACGGGGTGACTCCTCGGGGGACCAGGCCCGTACCCTCAGCCTCGGGTGTACCCCTTGGGAACCAGCCACTCCAGCATAGCGACCCCTCCGCAACCTTTTGGGATTTGCCTCTCCAAAGCACAGCCGTCAGTGACAACAAGCCTCATTCAATGACGCACGCGACATCGGAGAAAGCGTGTTGTAATCAAATATTTACCAGGAGTTTTGTATATCAGTGGTGACGGTTTGATTTTGTGGTTAATTTCCACCAAGAAGAAAACACTCATGCGTAAACGTACACGTTACAACACCTAACTTTCTGACTTCCCGCGGAAATGGCCAACACAAAGTCGTTCGTCAGGATTTTTGCGTGTCATTGTAACACGTTTTTTGAAATCCTGGCGCCAACCTGTATCGAACTGAAGTCCGATAGGGAACGTTTATAAAGTACGTGGCCAATTTGGAGTGGGGGGGGGGGGGCAGCCTATGGTCACGATCCTGATCTTAATGCATGGTAACGTTAGGTTAGCCAGATCACGATAGGGAGGAGGGGGACAAAAAGTGGCAAAAAAAATCGGTCACGTAGTTAATAAACGTCCACTAATGCCTTTTTTAAAAATCAGCCTCTTCAAAGCCCCTTATACCAGAATAGAGTACTCCGGAGAAGGCCGAAACGGAAGTAAGGAGTCACAACGAAGAAGAAGAGCGCTGGAAAAAGTATGAGAAATCGAGTGATTTTTGAAGCGGAGCAGGGCTCCGAACATGCGCTTTCCCATACTTCCCCCATGCTCTTCTTCGTTACGACTTCTTACTTCCGTTTTAGGCTTCTCCCGAGTACTCTATTGCGAGATGATCATGACTATCTTTCATTCCTATAGTTCCGCCTGTAAGTAGGCCCGCAGGCCGCAGTCTTGACTATGCCGCTATCCATCGTGAGGCGTTACGTAATGCGCATTCGCGTACGATTCCCCCCCCCCCCCCTGGTGGCCTTCGCCGCGATTCTCGCGCTCGCGAGATTCCGCGTCCTGTGCCCTCGCACTCGCAGTTTGCATGCTCCGCTCCATAAACATTCAATTTGAGCCGTTTTAGAGGCACCAGCCACACCCCCGCACAAGGCTGCTGCGACCTCCGCTGCAGGAAGGGGAAGGGCGGGAAGAAAGGTTGTCCTTCGAGGACAACAAATAAAATAATTCCATTAATTTAAAACACGAGCGTGCTAGCGTGCTGAGGGCTTTGGCAGGGCGCTGTGGCGAATAGAGTACTCCGAGGAGCCCAAAACGGAAGCAAAGTCGTAACAAAAGAACAACGAAACGGAATGATGAGAAATTGCGTGTTTGGAAACCCCACGATTTACTTCCGAAATCACTCGTTTTTCGTTCCCAAGCGTTCATTTTCTTCGATGCGCCTACTTCTTTTCGTTTCGGGAAGTGACCTATTGTTCAGGGCTTTAGAGTTGGCCGCAGAAAAATAATCAGTGAACAAGGCTATCACCGGACGTTGGCCTTTGTGCACACAATTATTCCTTCTGACCCCTTTTCGTTTTTATTTTTCTGCGGTTGGTGCCGGTCGCGGATATATATGGCGTTTTCTGAGCAAACATGGCAAACCACGCGTGACGTCCCGTCGAGTTGCCGCAGAGCGCCTTTTGTGCGCGGAAATCGCTGGGCGCGGAGGGTGGCTTTTGGAGGGAGAGAGAGAGAGAGAGAGAGAGAGAGAGAGAGAGAGAGAGAGAGAGAGAGAGAGAGAGAGAGAGAGAGAGAGAGAGGGGGGGGATAATAGAGGATGAGGATGAGAACATAATGGGCAAGTAGCGAGCAGCGGCTCAGCGGCATCATGATGTGGTGGCGTTGTTGCTTGGGCGGCATTCGCCCTTTTAATTCCGCTAATAGGATAATTCTGTTGGTTCCCCTGCCGCTATTTATAACACCCCCTTTAGAGGGCCAAGCCCTCATTATTTGTGTCGAATTATACGAGGGACCGTACGAATCGGGCTGACTTCGAGTTCGTATTTTCAGCGCTCTTACCTTATCCGCTCAGGATCTAAAACCACTAAAATATAATACCAACTCCATTTTGCTGTCTTTGCGTTGGCAGTAATCCTGCAGAAATCGCAACAGTCCCACGTGGCGAACACGGTTTATCAGTTTTCATTGAGTGCCCTGGGTCGTGTTACCAGCCACACTGTCAGGGGGAAATATGCCGCAGGAAATAACGCCGATCTCCCCCCTAAAAAAGAACACAAAAAAGAGAATATTTTAACAATTTTTTTTTTTTTTATAATGTTGCCGGAACACGGGATTTCTGATTGACAGACTGTCTGGGTCCTCCGACCCCTCTCTCGCTTTCCCTACACTGCATTTTGACGGTAAGGCGGGTCGCGGGCGCGGCATTGCAATATGCTCCGCAGAAGGATCGGACGCGTAACCAGTCCACGTATCACCACATATCACTCACGTGGTGACCAGTGGTGACATGGCACGCTTAGCGCGCGAAGAATGAAATATAAATCACACTGCCTCTCTGAAAGGCATACCAAACCATACGGCGCCCCCGTTCGATTTGAGAGGCCCTGATTGAAATAAAGCCCCCCCCCCCCACCTCCTGACCAACCCCCAACGGGAGTCCTGGCACTTGGTGCTGATCTGAGCGCGGTAGCAGAGCAGCTCAGCGCCCTCCACTCTCAAAGTGGTGTCCTGCTCCAACGCAAACAAATTACACTCCATCCGCCCCTTTTATCATTCAGCCCCCCCCCCCCCCCCCCCCCCGGTCCCTGAGAGCACCCCGTGCGATATTACGCGCGCACAATTTAGAAAAGTCTCCCACCGCCGCCACATCACAGCCCCACAGCGCGAGAGTTGAGTTTTGTAACCCCCCGCAGAGAGAGGTGTAATATTAAAATTTGTTCGTGGGGGGTGGGGCAGAGATGGGGGAGGAGGCGCAGGGTGTGTGTGTGTGTGTGTGTTTAGGGGGGGGGGGGCGGATAGACAAAGAGCGAGCGCCAGAAGATGTGAACGCAGAGGGTGAGTATTCGTGAGAGAGGGAGAGAGAGAGAGAGAGAGAGAGAGAGAGAGAGAGAGAGAGAGAGAGAGAGAGAGAGAGAGAGAGACAGCAATCAGCCATAACCGAGCTCTTGTTGACGTTACTACCGCCGCCGTCGTCGCGCCAGCTCCGCGAACGCGCGCGGATGCGAGAGAGAGAGAGAGAGAGAGAGAGAGAGAGAGAGAGAGAGAGAGAGAGAGAGAGAGAGAGAGAGAGAGAGAGAGAGAGAGAGAGAGAGAGAGAGAGAGAGAGATGGACAGAGGAGGGGGTGCCTCTGGTGCCGCGTGGGGTGATATCACCAAATTAATTTCGCACGAAGTCGTATTGCTGCATGTGAGAACGCTCCGCCTGCCGCAACGGGAAACGATGATCAATCCTCTTCGGCTCGCGCTGTACCTGCATCTGCTGTGTGTGTGTGTGTGTGTGTGTGTGAGAGAGAGAGAGAGAGAGAGAGAGAGAGAAAAGCAGCGAGGTCAATAGAGGTTTCCACTAAGACTTGGAAACGAAAGCCGAAGAACAAAACACTTCAGACCGGAAACCGGGAAAAGGTCACGCTCCCGCGCGGCGCACATGCGTTTTGCTCCACCCTGTCAGCTTCCGGAGTCTGACAGGCCGTTGTCAACACTAGTCTGCCGCGGGAAGCGGTTCGCACATTAAACAAGGCATCTGACCCATAAGGGAGTAGGTATTTCACTCCATCCAAACTCCAAACCGGAACCAAAGGAGAAGATAGTGACTGCCCAAACTCCGTACGGTATGACAAATCGCAGTGGTAGTGGAGGAACAACATATCTACGACACCCTTGTAAACAGACTGTCTAGCGAGCGTTCAATAGTTACGTAAGGGAAATTTTGGGTATATTGGACCCCTATCCCTCCCCCGCTTTACGGGTTCTAACCTTATGGAACGAAAATGCACGCACGGAAGATATCTCGAACCCTCTCCCCTCAATGCCCTTACGTAATTAATGAACGCCCCCAATGAGGTTGTGTGGATCGTTCGGAGACAATGGTAAGCATGGTGAAGTACCAGCACCGACATTCATGCCCCGGAGGACTTTTGATATTTGGCGATAATCACTGTCACAACAAATAAGTACGGGAATTCGATATGGCGTACGGACGCTGGCGCGAGGGCGTTCCACGGCCTCGATTTGTCATATCGGATACAGTGCGGCGTCATGATGTTCTTCTTTGGATCCGGTTTGGAGACAGTGAAATACCGAATAGAGGTTTCTAATGAGGCTCAGAAGCGGAAGCTGAAGAACAAAAACACTGCCAGCCCGGAAGCTCTCGAGAGCAAGTATGAGAAATTTTGATGCAAAAGGGCGGCGACAAATATGGCAGAAAACCTCACTCAAAACGTCATTCGAGTTTCCCATAACTGCCCTCTAGAGATTCCGGTCTGGAAGTGTTTTTGTTCTGTAACTTTGCAGGGAATGCGAAGGTGTTCAGCGCCTTTCCTTAAGAAAAGCAATGCTGCTGCGGGTCCCGAACGGCAAAATGTGAGGTCATGGGCAGACCATATGCCTACAATTTACAATGCGAAATCGGCTCGGCTACCGCTGCGGCTGCTGCGCTCGGCTCGGACATTGATCCAGCGGACCCACAGAGAAGGAGGATACCGGATGTACATATACCGCGCGAGAGCGTGACATTTCACCAGCGAGAGCTAAGGCCTCGGATGAGAAAGCGCAGGTCTACGGTCTTGGTCTACGATGACTTTACGTGATCGGGGAGGGTGCGTAGCTGGGCATTGACCTTATTAAGAGAGAGAGAGAGAGAGAGAGAGAGATGATGGGGTTGAAAACGACGATGCAAAGGCATCCAGGAGTATGAGAAAGTTGTCTTCTGTGTGTACATTTGTGCGTCTGTGTGTGTGTAAGAAGTTTACCGCCTCTTATTTGTAGGTGTCGCCCCCCATGAGCGCCGAGCCACGCCACAGACAGGCGCTTCTTCAGGGTAGAAAAGGAGGGGGGAATAACGAGAGAGAAAGAGCGAGAGAGAAAGAGAGAGAGAGAGAGAGAGAGAGAGAGAGAGAGAGAGAGAGAGAGAGAGAGAGAGAGAGAGAGAGAGAGAGAGGACTCAGAAATATGTCGCCACATGATTTGTGTGCCCGAGGGTGCGGGGTCAAAAAGGAACATCAGGTTTGAGAGGGAAGACGCCAGGGTTGAGTGTGGGTGGGTGTAATGACCAGACACGTGACCACTGTCGGCGTCAGCCACGATGACCGGACCTTCCGGCTGAGGCATTTGTCAGAAGCAGGACCCTATTGGTGTTTGTGCGGTATGGAGGTTTCCAATGAGACTTAGAAACGGCAGTTGAAGAACAAACCCATCCGTTTTAACAAAAAATTCAAAAAAAAAATCACAGCAATTGCTCAGGAGCATCAACTTTACCAGTGACCGAAGTTTCAATCCGTCGAAATGAAATAATCGCTGACTGCGTTACTTGACGGGTTTCGCTCACAGCCTAACGGTGGCAGCGCCGCAGGCCGCAGCAACCTCGCCGATGTCGGAGTCACAAGTCAGCTCCTGCTTTTCGGGCCAGAATTTGGCTCAGTTTCGCTCGTTCACCGGATTTTTGCGAACTCTATGTCGGCCCTAAAACTCCACACGATTTCGCTTCAAAAACGAGATCGCACTGCCGCGACTCGCTGCGATTTCTCACACCGCCTGATTCCGTTTCCGCTCTTTTTGATTCGTACCTTCTTCTCACTTCCGGCTCACCACTTCTAGGGAATATCCTATTTCGTACTACTGTAATGTTTAATCGTCTGCGGTGCTCCGGGAGACGTCGCACAGTGTTGTAGCGTTGACCGGAGGGGGAGGGACGTCTTCCCAGTATTGTGCCCTGTGGCTTCGCCACTCGACACACATCAACGGACCCTTGACAGGACCCCCCTCGTTACGACTTGTTTAATCTTTACTGTTTATGCCGCCGTTCGGTTTCCCCTCTGTTTAGATCCGCTGGTCTCCAGTTGGGAAGACTCAGCTTTGCTTACATCCAGGAACCAATCCCGTATCACGTGGGGGTGCCGGCGCACGCACCCGGCACCCCCCACTCTGCACTTAGGCCCTATCCAAGGTTATATAAGAAATCACTGCTAAGAGCTCATTGTCAGTCAGTCAGCCCCGCTCGCTCAGTCAGCACCCAGCTTCCCCTGCTCACTCTGCTGCTCAGGACTGTGCTTCGTTGTCTCCTTGGGTAAGCCCGAACTCTAACTCCAGGCACTGCGGCAGGGACCATACTAAGACTCTGTTCCATCCACTAGACCATTTTGTAATAAAAGCTTTGTCTTAGCATTAACTCTGTGTTCACCAATTATTCCATACACGCAAACCTTCAGTCAACAAGAGATGATCCGAACTCGATAATATAACAGGTGGGGTAACGCTCACAACGCCAGCACCTCACATCGCCTCACCCCGCAACGTGCGAGAGAGAAAGTGAAGACTGTCCTTGTCTACTCATGCCTAGAACTCGAAACAGGTCCTTACTTAACCCAGCCCCCTAAAAACTACAATTGTACTATGTATCGAACTGTAAAATGTCATCCTGATACCAATTCAAATTCTCGGGATTTGCTAGATGAAAAAGTGTAAAATCCGTATCGATAATATCACCTTAGTCTGGATTATCGAGTTATGTAATCAACATAAGAGCGATTAAAGAACCTTCAGCATCCCATGTGTAAAAATGCCGACCTCGTAGTGAAATTTCGCGTCTCGAATTAACGGTATACCGTACGATACTGTCAGGGTGGCGCTGGCATTCAAACCAGCGCGGGCTCGAAAAGACGAACTGGCGATATACCAGGTGTATCATTGGCCCCGGGCAGTTTCGGTTTTAGGCAGTCCCGCAACACACTATCTCCGTCTCTTTCTGGCTCGGCCAGACGCGTGAGACAGAAAGAGACGGAGATAGTGCTTTGCGGGACTGCCTAAAACCGAAACTGCCCGGGGCCAATGATACACCTGGTATGCTTAGCTAGCACTAGCGGCGAGCGGCCGAGCCCTCGGGTCTTTCAGTTAAACGTAGCCTTGATCCCCCCCGTCTGTGCTACACTCAGCCGTTGTGGGTTTTTTCGTTGGGCTAGACGGAGTTAACATAAGAACCTTCAACAGTAAAGTAACGCCAGGCAAGACCCATTAACGACGGATACGGAATCCCTTCCGTAACTAAACAGGATACGTTATGAATTACCGTATGTGACAGAGAATCCCGTTAATACGGAAATAAATTTGTCTCGTAGACCGAAACACCGTTAGTGTCCGGAATACCGTAAGAGTTTACGATAAACCGTAATTGACTTCAACACTTTCGTGCTTTCTTCATCTTCTGAAAATGCTTGCCAGATCAAAGAAATACTTCCCAAGGGTTTGAAACGGAGTCCGATCCATAGCTGCAATCTGATCTTCGCTAGCTCCAGCCGTTTTCGACATGCCAGAAAAACGTCCGATTTGGACGAGATTTAAATGGCCCTAGTAATTTGCGGCGTAGAAGCCAACTCTAAAATTTAAAGCAGAAATTCGACATTTTTTTTCAGGTTGAGAATCAAATTAATTTTTTATTTTCTCATAAACACAATTTTATACACAAAGGTCATGAAATGCGGTGTTATGAGGAAATATCCGTAGTATAACATAAATACCAACAGAGCAAGCCTAAGAGAGAAGACGTAACACTGTTCAAAGCAGTTAAGTTCGACACGTTAACAAACAAACGTAATTCCTTTGCAGGAATTTGCAGACAAGGAATTATATAGCAGAGAGATACGCTTGAATCTTTGCAGCAAAATTACAAAGAAAGATTCACAAGACCTGAAGTTTTGAAACTGGTACCCGGCTACACAAGACAAGAAACAACAGAGAAATGGTTGCATTGCACCAGACGTTCGTGCCAAAGCGATCATTAAAGAGAGTCCGCCTTAATTTACATTTAATAATCAATCATGCATAACACGACTAGCGTCAGTCCACTTATCTCGGCGAGTCGTTCTTTTAATCAAAACCACAGTAGAACAACGTCAAGACATGCCAGCTAGCCCACACACACACACACACACACACACACACACACACACACACACACACACACACACACTAACAATCGAGCGGTTATAAGAAAATGTCTTAAATATACCAAATGCTAACAGAGCAATCGTAAGAAAGACGACGTAACACTATTCAAAGCAGTTTAAGTTCGTCGCGTTAAGAAACCAACCAAATCCCTTTGCTGGAATTTTTATAGCAAAATGCGCAAAGAGGATGTTTGCGAATCAATTACAAAGTGTTACAAGACCAGCATATTCGAAAAATTGGCACCAGACACTAGACAACGCAAGAAACTAGAAACAACAAAGAAATGGTTGCACCAGAGGTTCGTGCCAAAGCGATCATTAAAACGAAATTTCGACCATAAATAAAAATTTCACAATTAATAAATAATGCATTACACAAATAACGCCAGTCCTCTAATCACGGCGAGTCGTTCTTTCAATCAAAACCAGAGTAGAATAACATATGTTAGATGTTCTTTTTCACTTATTTAGGTAAAGCAAATTGAGTTCGAGAAGCTTAACCATATGACCAGTATGCAATCCAGACCCACTTTCAGTACACTTTAAAGCTTCTTTTCCGAGTGAGTTCGAAGATGGGCTTGAACAGCGGCAGAACGGCCAAACTTCTTGTGGCACTCGGTGCATTCGAGTGGTTTCTCACCTGTGTGGGTACGAACGTGAACTCGGAGCGAGCCCTCTTGAGTGAATTTCTTGTGGCACTCGGTGCATTCGAATGGTTTCTCGCCAGTGTGGGTACGCAGGTGAACTCGGAGCGAGCCCTCTTGAGTGAATTTCTTGTGGCACTCGGTGCATTCGAATGGTTTCTCGCCAGTGTGGAGACGAAGGTGGACTCGGAGATGGACTTCCTGAGCGAATTTCTTGTGGCACTCGGTGCATTCGAATGGCTTCTCGCCCGTGTGGGTACGCAGGTGAACTCGGAGCGAGCCCTCTTGAGTGAATTTCATGTGGCACTCGGTGCATTCGAATGGTTTCTCGCCAGTGTGGGTACGCAGGTGAACTCGGAGCGAGCCCTCTTGAGTGAATTTCTTGTGGCACTCGGTGCATTCGAATGGTTTCTCGCCAGTGTGGGTACGAAGGTGAACTCGGAGATTGCCTTTCACAGCGAACTTCTTTTGGCACTCGGTGCATTCGAATGGTTTCTCACCTGAGTGGGTACGAAGGTGGACTCGAATATATTCTACCCGACGGAACTTCTTGTGGCACTCGGTGCATTCGAATGGTTTCTCGCCAGTGTGGGTACGCAGGTGAACTCGGAGCGAGCCCTCTTGAGTGAATTTCTTGTGGCACTCGGTGCATTCGAATGGTTTCTCACCTGAGTGGGTACGAAGGTGACCTCGAAGCGTGCATTCGTGAGCGAACTTCTTGTGGCACTCGGTGCATTCGAATGGCTTCTCACCCGTGTGGAGACGAAGGTGGACTCGGAGATTGCCTTCCTGAGCGAACTTCTTGTGGCACTCGGTGCATTCGAATGGCTTCTCGCCCGTGTGGAGACGAAGGTGGACTAGGAGATTGCCTTTCTGAGCGAACTTCTTGTGGCATACGGTGCATTCCAATGGCTTCTCACCCGTGTGGATACGAAGGTGAACTCGGAGCGAGCCCTCATGAGTGAATTTCTTATGGCACTCGGTGCATTCGAATGGTTTCTCACCGGTGTGGGTACGAAGATGCAGTTCAAGATGATGGGGACGCGCGAATTTAGCACTGCACACGGTGCAGACCTTCATCGTGATGCGAAGGAGGTATCCTGAAAACGACAAAAAATCTTAATGAAATGGCCGACATCTAATGAATCTTAGGGGACCAGTGTTGGTAGATGTGTGTCCTTACCTAGTTTTTGAATACAGTCACTGCGTCCTCAACGTGATTGACGTGCAGTGTTGATACCAAACAGCCCCGCTGCGGCGAGGAACAAGGCTTCCGTAGATGTAAGCAGGTCAGTTACGCATAATCTGAAAAGATGCTGTCAGGGTAGATGCACCAGGCGGCACAAACGGTTCAGCCCCTCAATGTGCCCTTAAGTGAAATACCTTCCACACTTATTTTAGAGGGAAAAAAACATGATGGCATGCTACTCGCAGTTCCTTTGGTCCTGCAATTTTGTGATTCTTTATCAAGTGTTACTTTTATCAAAAGACAGGGAGTATTAGAACAGTATTACTATTAGTATAGGCTCTTCTGCTCGGGCGTGCCCCTAGACGGGGTCCGGTAGCAAACGCCTGGGTCCAGCAGCATGGGTACCTCCCCCCTTCCCTCTCACTTCCTTTCCGCTCCCGCTATCGGCACACTGTGCAAATGAGAGCACGCAGCGCTGACGTGTGGCACACCTCCTCACGCACTCTGCAGTCCTGGTCACTTCCCTACTTCACTGACCTCTAAACGTGCCTAACCTAACCTCCTGGTTGCCCCTGGAAGGTATGCATATGACGCCATGGTTGGCTGCCCCTGGAAGGTAGTCATACCCGCTACCCTGGTTGGACAGACCAGCACGGCGATCACACAACCATAAGCACGCACACCGAAATGAGTCACCGCAGAAAAAAATAATCCTTGAAAAGTAAAACACAAAAATACCACGCCCCTAGTGGGTAGGCACACGCTGGATGATCAGAAAGCGCTACCTTGATTTTGCTTATCCCTGGAAGGTATGCATTTGATGTCATAGCTGGAAGGTAGATACCGCTACCCTGGTTGTTTGCCCCTGCAAGGTAGATACCGCTACCCTGATGCTTGCCCCTGCAAGGTAGATACCGCTACCCTGGTGGTTGCCCCTGCAAGGTAGATACCGCTACCCTGGTGGTTGCCCCTGGAAACTAGGCAATCCGCTACGAGGGGCCGGTTACACTACTACTATTCCTCGCGATAATTTTGACAGATATGCATTGCAAAGATGCTAACAGAGAAATGTTCCTTGCGTGTTCCCGCAAATTTTAGCAGTACAAAAGTGTTGCAAAGGTACTCCCAATACGTTCGGTATTGTAATCTTAAAATGATTCTTTTACGACGCAAAATGTGCTGCAATGTTGTTGCGTTACATTTTAGTTGAAATTCATAGACGTTACCAATGAACTTCTTACTGACAGAGCGAGGGGCACGGCACAGTACACAAAGTGAACTGCTCTGATCGGCCGGATGGCCAACCCGGTAGACGACATAGTACAGCTCGGCACCGTGTCTCTCTCGCACTCGTTTGTCTACGAGAGCGATGCAACTCGTGCTGTGAACTCGACCGTGAGCTATTTACCTCGAATAACTCGCACGGCGATATTAACTAACACGCACCTCGAAGTTCAGCGACGGCTTTCCTGAAGGAAAGCGGGCCCAGCCGGCGACATAAATCTCACAAGTATACGTCTGTCCAAACGGCCGCCACCACCGTCACGCCCCCCCCCCCCCAAAAAAAAAAAAAACACGACGGCGTCTGATACACGCGCGCAAGCTAAGACGGCCTACCTATGGCACGGAGACAAACCAGTTGATAGTTTCTCATGAGAATAGTGATGGGAACCAAAACGCTTTTCAGAAACGGAAAGGGCCCTCGGTGCCTATGGTACCACAAGACAAGATCAGCTTGTATGAGAAATCGCGCAGCGAGCAGGCTGACCGCTACTTGGGAAGCAGTCATCCCCACCAGCTTGGCTCCGGGTCGGGCTTGGCTGCCCGGACCCGGCCGGGCGCCGCTGAACCCCAGGGCTGGCCCGGGAGGGCGCTGCGGCGGGATGAAATTTTAAAGACCAATGTGCAGTCAATTTTTTGGCAATCTGTTTAGCTCAATGCGTAGAGGACTAAAAAACAAGCCGAATGAAGGAAACGGCAATTCAAATTTTGATCTGAGATATGACCAAATTCGTTTTATCAAAGGAAGGTGTTCAAATTTGAGTTTCGAGACACAGTTTTTTTTTTCAATTCGGCTTGTTTTCTAGTTGGTTGTTAAAATTTCCTCCCGCCGGGGCGGATAGGCCTCTTCAATCCTCCCGCCGGGGCCAGCGGCGCCGGGTGCGGGCCGGGTCCCGGCAGTCAGCGCTGTCCACTTTTGTCTACATCTCCTCCCGGTGGAGTGTGGAGTGGACAAATAACGGAGTTCGACTGAACGCGAAGACGCTGCGACCTCGACTTTGGGTGGCTTAGCTCTCGCTGATGATATCCTCCTTTCATTTGATGGGGTCAGCACGCGTGTAATAGTATGTCGGTGTGACCCCCACAGCGGTACTAGTGATACTCGTAATGAGATTAGAAGGATTCAGGCTTCCACCATTGCAGGACCGGAAAGAGTCATACTCATCGCCTTTGTTTTAGACTATAAGAGCTAGTTTAGTGAAATCTTGGCCTTTTATTAAACTTTAAAGCCCGGAGTTCGAGTCGGCTAGGCGTCAGGACTCCATAAATGAGCTCACATGACATTTTCTGATTGGAAATAAGGAAGTTAGAAGCCCCATCCGGCCTCATCGTGGCCACGACCGCAACTCTTACATCAGAGAGGGTCATGTGACCCCATCTTTTAAGTCCTGCCGCCAACCTGAGTCTAGACCAGGTTCCAAATCTTCAGGTTTCAAAACAGCCTCTTATTGCTTAAAAGTGCGAATGACTGTCTACGACCCACTTCTCAGGCGCACTGCCCCGCACTGCCAGCACAACTCTGCAGGGCCACAGGGCTACCCACAGGGCTACACCAAACGGAGCCAATCAATTGTCGCGCCAAAGGAGTGAAAGAGATTTGGTGTGATTTCGGGCGTCGCCAGAGGCGGCTGCCCTGGGCTGCCCTCAGGGCCAGAGCCCACGCCGACAAGGTCCCGACGCCGGCAGTGGCGTCTTGGGGCGGTTCAGTATTCCTGTCTTGGCGTTGGAGGGGAAGGGCGCGGAGGGGGAGGGTCTGGACGCACGCCAAGGGCGGCGGTGCCGCCTGTGAAGAGAGAGAGAGAGAGAGAGAGAGAGAGAGAGAGAGAGAGAGAGAGAGAGAGAGAGAGAGAGAGAGAGAGAGAGAGAGAGAGAGAGAGAGAAGGGGCGGTAGTCGGCTCCCGCCGGCGAGCCCGACAACATATTTAACACTTGTCCGCGCGAGGATGTGGTACGGTGCCTAATAGATCGTCCACTACATGACGTGGGGCGGGGCGCGGCGCGGGGTCTTGCTGCCTGCTGCTGGTTTGTAGACAGATGGCGTTGCACCTCGCCGTGGCAAGTGCATATGAGTTGGTAAATAGTCGCAATGTTATTAGTTCGACGTGAAAGATGGATCAGTACAATAACGAATACTTCTGGCGAAGTGGTTCCCTTTGACCCGCGGTCACATCTTACCTTTTTGATTGGAGATTTGAGTACCCTGGAGAAGCCCGAAACGGAAGAACGATGTCGTAACCAAGAAGAAAAACTCCGAAAGGCGAGTTCTTTTCATTTGGAACGAGTTTCCGAACACGCAATGTGCAATAACTCATAGTTCCCCTGGGTTGTTCTTCATTTATCGTTCCGATTTCTTACTTCCGTGTCGGGCTTGTCCGGAGTGCTCTATGAATACAAATGGCGCACTAAAGACAGAATAATGATGTACATTTGATCTGGAACTTCAAATCGAAGCCGCAGATCGCCTTGCTAGACTCTCTCTTTACCGAAACACGAATAGAGGTTTCCAATGAGACTCGGAAACGGAAGCTGAAAAACAAAAACACTCATAGAACTGAAACTCTCGACAGCGGGTATGAGAATCTTGAATGGTGTTCTGAGTGAATTTGATGGTTAGTTGCCATATTTGGCGAGGCCGTAGTACATCGATATTTCTCATACCTGCTCTCGAGAGTTTCCGGTCTGGAAGTGTTTATGTTCTTCAACTTCCGTCTCCAAGTCTCATTGGAAACCTCTATTCAGTGCGCGTTACTTTTCGGAGTTGCAACGGGTTCAAATAGAGCTCGAGGGCGTGGTTTTCTTCCTGGCGTCACTCCTCTTGGCTGCACCGCGCTCGCGCTCCGCCCTGCACCCTCTGCTGTGTGTACTTTGCCAGCTGACGGGTCGGATCGTCTGCAGTCGTCTACAGACCAGAGCGCGGCCGCGGGTGCTGCGACATAACTGCTAGTTCTGCCGTTGCCGCTGCCTCGGGCCGCTGAAAAATCGCGTAACACCTCTCGGTTGATACAATCGATCCTTGATTTTTGTCCACTCCACCGGGAGGAGCTGCGGACAAAAATCAAGGAGCGCTGACCTGCCAGGACCTGGCCAGGACCCGGCCCGGCTGGCCCCTCCGGGAGGGGGATTCAGAGGCTTACGCTGCTCGGGCAGGATGCATTTTTAAACATAAATTTGCGCTCAAATATTGAACAATCTGTTCAACCCAATGCACAGTATGCGCGTATCGCTCCATACGGATAGCCAACGGGCGAAAGCTTATCAATGCGCAGGGATTTATCAGGCGTGATTTTTGGGACACCCTTTTTATTGACGCTAAGGGTACACTATACTTCACTTATACTCTTGCTCATGGTCAAACGCAGCCTATCAATACCCCGCGCTCTAGCACCCCACCTAACCGACGGCTTAAAGGTTAGACTACGGACGCCCTGGACTTGAGCCGCAAATTCTCCGCCAAGCATGCTTGTTTGAATCATATTTTTGCAAGATATGAAGAATGTTATGCTTGACTCACATGCAGTATCGTTCACACTGGCGCTATAAGCTTCGTTTGGCCTGGAACAAAATTCACATTCTCGCAAATATTATAATGTTTCTTGATTTAAGCAACTTCGCTACGAATCTTTATTTAACGTAAATTTGCGTTAGTGACGGTGATTACCATTTAAGTTAGAGTGTGGTAGAAATAGCTATCGGGAGCGGGCTAGGTGAATTTTATCATTGAAAAGGTAAAATATTTCCATGAAGTCATTGAAATATTTCATACGTTCCTATAGTACCTCTCTACCGTTTACAGAAAAATCAAAAATTTCGCGAACTTTTACAAAAATCAATTATTCAATTTATTTAATATATTAAATCATTATTTGGTATCCAGTGCTTATTGGACGCAGCGATACGTAATTTATGGACGGCCCCCTGACGTGGCGTCCGGCCTTCCCCGCTGAATTGAGCGGGGCGTCGTTGATCGTGCAGGACTCGCAGGCGTCGCGGATCGGTGCCTTTGAAGTGGAATACGGAATTTAGCAGAATCTCTGGCGCCGGTCCAAATGGCCGCCGCGCGTCCACGTGGTGCCCGTTCGCTCCGCCTAATGAAACGTGCGATTCGCGACATTTTCCTGAGGGAAAAATCGCCCTCTTACGGCCGTCGAAGCTAAGAAAATTATGGAGGGGCAGCCGGGGGCAGCGAATCATTTCTTAACTGCATGTCTGCTCAAACCAATTTTTAGACCCCTCTAAAAAAAATAAAAAAAATGCATATACATAAAAATTGCGGGACGATAATAATTTGCAAAAGACTCTCTGTACTCTGCATGACTGGAAAATGAACATAGCACGAAATGTTAATTTTATTTTTGATGGGGCTTGAGTGCAGGGTCATCGATCGGAGGGCTTTTTGTTCCTCTATGTCGGAGGAACAGAGGACCAAGGAAGGAAAGCGGAGATGTTTTACCCATTGATGAGAGTTACATGATTTTATGAACGGCCCCTAACCGGCTGAATTGTGTGCGCCGATTCGTATGGCCGATCTGTGTGTGTGTGTGTGTGTGTGTGTGTGTGTGTGATGGGGATGCCGACCTTTTCGCCTAACAAGCGGCAGCAAATTAGGTGTCTAAATGCGCTGGCACCGGTGGCGGGGGCAGGACCAGGGGAAAAGGGGAGGGGGGGTGAAGGGCGAGGTTGGTGAGGGGGAAAGGGGTGCCTCTGCGGTGAGTGCAGAGGAATCCCGGGCATCCGAGGCGGTGACCGGCTCGTGAAACTAACTCATGATGAGCCGAGGAGGGGAGGCAGGGAAGGGCGGGGCCCACCACTTACACTCTCAGAATCATATTCTGGTCTCTTCGAATTTAATCAATTTTCCTGTACGAGGCGTAGTACTTGTAACTTAATGTACCGAGACTCCTTGCTGCTAAGTACCGCGTCACTGGGTTTTATTTTTCTCCGACCAATTTGGAATCGGTGAAGGGTGGATTGTGACTTGCGTTCATGGAAGTTGTTGTAGACCCGGTGTAGAAAAAAAATGCAGAAAAAGGTACTTTTTGCCGTTTTTGTCCGTTCGAACCAATTACAGAGATTAAACGCCGAGTAATAACCGACCATTAAACGAGGCCTGATTGCGGGCCGGAGGGGCCCCCCGCGGCCCCGCAAAGTGGTCCCATCACCGAGAGGGGGAAGCACCGGGGGCAGGCTCCCCATTGGACGGCGCGAGGACCAATCACAGGCCAGGGATGCCACAGGCCACGCCCCCCGTCCGCCGGGCTAGCACGTGCCGAGCAGGAGGCAGACAACACGAGGGGAGACAGTGGGGGAGTGAGAGAGAAGGAGAGGGAGTGAGAGAGTGGTGTTTGGGGAGAGGGGAAGGGGAATGCGTGATCAGAAGGGGGTGAGAGGGACGGAAGAGAGAAGGAGATGATGAGGTGAGAGGGGGTGTCGGGGAGGGGAGAGGCGGGGGGGGGGGGGAGAGAGAGAGAGAGAGAGAGAGAGAGAGAGAGAGAGAGAGAGAGAGAGAGAGAGAGAGAGAGAGAGAGAGAGAGAGAGAGAGAGAGAGAGAGAGAGAAGTTCGCAGTGCTTTAGTCTTGACGCCACACTGGTTACAGTCGAATGATTATCAGGGGCGCGTGGGGGTAATCCTCTATGAAAGAGCAGGACAGAGAGAGAGAGAGAGAGAGAGAGAGAGAGAGAGAGAGAGAGGGGGGGGGGGAGTGTGTGTGTGTGTGTGTGTGTGTGTACGGGAGCGAAAAGAAAGAGAGACGGAGATAAACGGTGAGAGAGAGATAGCGCGAAGAGCCGGGAAGAGGGATGAAATGATTTGGAAACTTCCTACCCCCTCGTATAGAAGGCTGACGGTGGCACCGCCATCACCATCATAATTCCAGCAGCGATTTCCTCGTGATGACACGATGCCATTGGCGGGCGGCGGGCTGCACAGAGTGCACAGCACAGCGACAGCCCAGGCGCCAGGCGCCTTGTAATTTGCCACGACGGCGGACGAAAAATGCTCTGTGAAATAACTTCGAAAATACCCCTAAATGTTGTGGCCGATATTTTTAAACAGAATGAAAATTTCCACATCGATGATACATGATTTAATTTCTTATTCTGTTGCAGGCTTTGCTTCACCACGACACGCGCACGACACGTGATTGCGCGTGATTACAATGCAAACGGGTGGAACGCGGCCGAGCAGTGAGAGAACTGATTGCCCGCGAGGACATAATGATTGCATGAGCATAGGACATGATTGCACAGACTGTCGTGTCGTGGCGAGCGGAGCCGAGCGGAGCCGAGCGGAGCAGGGGTGTTGGATGATGTCGCGTTGTGGGGCCACGCTGTGAGAACATCAGCGAGAGGAGCAGAGAGGCAAGCAGGCGATTCGCGGCAGATTAAGGGAAGGTCTGAACGCGCTAAACGCAATTAGGAGGAGGCGGTGCCCTGCGGTGCCCTGCGGTGCCCTGCGGTGCCCGGGCCGCCACGCCACGCCACGCACTCACAGGCCACACCCTCCCAGGGGGGTCCTTTTCCTCGCTGGCTGATGGCCGCGCAATGCCGCGTGCCCCGTGTCGTGGAGCAGAGAAAACGACTGCGAAAGGGCAACGAAAGAGAACGGGAGGGGAAGAGACAGAGAAAGGAGACGGGGACGATCAAAATAAGGAGCGAAGGGGGCGAAAGTGGAAGAGTGAAAGATGATGGGGTGGGTTATGAAACCAAAATGAAATTGCGACAAGCTCAATCAGGAGCTTGCAAGCGCGCGTTTTCGCAAACTCACTGCCTTGCTCATCGCGCGTCTGCACCACTATTTCTACTAGTATTTTTCTATCCCCTTGTTCTGAAATTCCCAAAGTTGGCACAGGGTACAATCTGGCAAGCGTTTAGAGCCGAGACATATTAGGGCCCCAATCCAGAGCCCGGTAACTGCTGCACAGACCCCGTTCAGTTACGCGCGATCTGGCCTGTGTTGGGAGCGGAGGTCGTGTTTCACGACAGGAAACATAGTTAGAGGGGGCGTGACCAATCGTGTCGCGGCGCTGCGTGTCGCGGTCCCAGATCTGGGCCGATAGCTTTCCCCCGGCCAGAATAGCGTTTTGTGGTCCTCTGACATGTGCAACACAAAAGGGACGTCTGCTACATCGCCCAAATAGAGTAAGAAGTCGTAACGAAGAAAAAGAATCCCGGAGAAAATATCAGAAACCGCGTGATTTTTGAAGCAGGGCAGTGGGATTCAAAATACTCGATTTCACATTTTTGCCCTGCATTCTTCTTCTCCGATACGACTTTTCACTTCCGTTCTCAGCTTCTCCGGAGTACTCTATTGAGCGACGGACCTCGCCCTTCGGCGCACAGTGACCCACGCTACAGTTAGACTTACTACTGCTGTCTTCATTCTGTAGTAACAGTCTCGATGGTCTCCGTAAGACCAAGTCCAGCCTACATGGTCTTCGTCTCCCTGGGTGCACAGTGCAGCAGCGCGGCGCGTTCAGTCCATTAGGCGTACTGTCTTCATACTGGAGTAAGGAATAGTCTACTGTGTCTTCATCAAAGTCTAAAATAGTCTCGGTACGATCAAGTCCAGTCTGCGCACGGGGTCTGGGTACTGGCTGAACAAGACAGCGCAACGCGTGCAGTCCCTTGATTTGTCGCCAGTTTCCAGTACGAACCGTGGTGCGGGCAAATGTTGCCGCGCGCGCGTTTGTGTGCGTGTGTGTGTGTTTCAATAATTGATGCTGTGAATAATCGGTGGGTGCATGATAGGGAAATGGAGAAGGATGCGGACAGAAGGGAGCCAGAGGGAGCGCGTGCGTGTGTGAGAGACAGACGGAGAGAGAGAGAGAGAGAGAGAGAGAGAGAGAGAGAGAGAGAGAGAGAGAGAGAGAGAGAGAGAGAGAGAGAGAGAGAAGGGGGGGGGTGTGGAGGCAGGGGGTGAGCGCAGGGGGAAGTTCGGTCGGAGTCAGACGGGGGAGGGGCCGGGCGACTAGTCGGACAAAAGAGCAGCACGGTAGTAGTCTGGATGGGAGAGGGGGAGGAGGGGAGAGGGAGGGGAGAGGGAGGGGGAGGGGTACACCGCCGACACGACTCCTCGCGCGCGTCGCCTGGCCGCTGCCACCACTGCGCTCCGCGTCCGCCCGGTGGAAGGATATACGCGCGCGACACCACACGACAGCCGCGACAACAAGAGGGATACGAACGCGAACGGGCGAGCCGGCCGACACGGAAAGTGACACGGGCGGCGTGCGACGGCGGCAGCAGCCGGGGTTGTGAGTGCGGGGCCGTGTCGTCTGCTAATGCGTGCCGCCGCCGGGCCGCACGCGCGTGAGCTGTGTGATTGCGAGTGATTGTGAGTGATTGTGACAACGGTAGAAGAAGTACGCGCCACCAGCCGGCATCCGCAGATTTTTATTTCCTGCTGTCTGGTGTGCAATCACTGAGAGATTGCAAACGCCGGGCGATTGCACTCATCGTCGTCGGGAGATCGCAGGCATCGAGAGGTGTTGCACTCGTTGGGAGATTGCAGTCATTGAGAGACTGCGGTCATCATCGAGCCGAGAGGTCCTTGGCCGATGTCCTCGTCGTGCCATGAGGGTGCATCGTCGGTCAGGATCGGCCCCCCGACGACGACTGCCCTGGAGTAGCAGCAGCAGCAGCAGCAGCAGCAGCAGTGACCACCAGCTGCCCCGGCAGCACTAGGTAAGAGGCCAGAGTCCATTAGGCAGGGTAACGGGTGCAGTGGTTACAAGGGGCACAGTGGTTGTAGCTTGCATTTATTGCATTTAAATGGCACGCCTTCTCGAATATAATTCACGACACTATCACTTACTTATCCAGTCTGAGTACCAATGGGCCTGCTGGGTAGGCAGCCACGACTGCTGCATGCATGCGTGCCGTGCGGGCTGGCCTACCCGACCACTCGCAGGCGTCGCCGTTCACGCCACATTTCCTCTAGATGGTGACCGAGATGCATAGCTGTGGCCTCTGCCACGGGGTGGGATCGCACTATTGGTTGTCTGTATGAAACTAATGAGCTTCGGGCGCATCGAACTTGAACTTGAACTTCGCACGACCTCGGTGTTGGGAACGGCAAACTTTTGCTCCAAGAATTAGAACCGACTATGGATAGCGCCGGGAGATCATCTGGGTGTGTATATCGTGGACGTAGGACGGTGTCTCTGTCGGCATTAGGTCAATTGAATCGATTGGTTTCTCACAAACGTTTCTCCTGCTTGCATCGCGGTCAAAAATTACTATTAGAAGAGTCAATTGACCCTAATTGACGGATCTAGCCTAACTTTATCACGTTATTACGTCATCGTGTATTCAAGTCTCCCGAAATTGTCCCGCGATATTCTGCAATCCCTGACTAAATGTCTAGAGTTTAGACATTTGACAAGTTTAGAGTCAATCTTCGCTGTTTTTCACCCTTTCTGAAATGTGACGCACATTCTTTTTCTTGTGGATTAGGAGACAAAAATTAGTCACAGTATAGTGAATCGAACGCGACTTGGCGTCGATTGCACGCTAGGTAAATCTAGGCGAAAACTTGACCCGGTAGGAATCTCCACTGCAACAAAACTATGTCGGGTGTAGTTTTCTTGCATGGATCATTTTTTAGTTGAAAGTAAAAAAGGGCGCCGTAACTCAAGACCTGATGACCATGATGCTGCTTCTTGAGTAGTAAGGTGCTCCCGCGCGGGACCACCTTACTACTTTCTAGCTAGTCTCACGAATCTTAGAGCACCTCTATTACTAAGTAAAGAACTCAGCTAAATATCTAGTTGCAAGACGGTTAAATATCCCAGGTCTGACTCGCTTTCTTTTTCGCGTGCATGGGCCACCGAAAACTTTCTCGTTCCCTGCGGTGGCCAGCACCGCTCAATATTTCACCGTGTGTGTCGGGTCAGGTGTGTGGCGGGCCCAATTGGAGTCCGCCTTCCCAACTTCGCCTACTTCTTGGACCCTGTCGACTAAGCGGAGCGCGATCGCCACACGCCCACTGTATCATTGCATTTCCTCCTGATCACTGTAAAACGGAACAAATCGTGATCGATCGTGGTAACACTGAGAATGAAGGTCTAAATTATCACCCAATTTCAAGCGATTTAAGAGACTTCAAAAGGCTGGTTTGAAAAGAATCAGCCTAGCGCCAGGATATCAAAAATGGGTTCATATCACACGCGACCTTTTCTGATAAGAAATACGGGTTATATGAATCTAGAACCGGTCTCTAATAGGGGCTTTCAATGAGGGTTGGAAACGGAAGCTGAAGAACAAAAACACATCGAGTACGAAACTCTCCGAGAGCAGGTATGAGAAATCTTGCTGCATATGCGCTGCGTCAAATATCAAATTTGGAGCCTTCCTTCCAAATCTACTCAAGACGCCGTTTAAGTTTCTCATACCTGCCCTCGAGAGTTACCGGTCGCGGAAAGTTTTTTGTTCCTCAGCTTCCGTCTCCAAGTCTCATTGGGAACCTCTATTGTCGCAACGATCCACAACTTGAGTGATTTCCCTCGCCTGCTGCGCCGTGTCGCCCTGGGCTCTGCGCTGCGCTCCGGGCTTCCAAGCTGTCGCGGCTGTAATTATGGTGTGTCGCCACAGCAAATCGATACGGACGGTCCGCGCTGATGACCGGATGTAGGCTAGGCCCGGCCAGGCCGATGCATAAGCAATCGGATCGGGGTAGGTAGTGTCGCCACTCTGTTATCTCTAATTGACCACCGTTTATCGACTCGAGCGCGGACGCCGCGTATATTTTTCATACCGCGCGAACACAGCACCTCGGAGGGGGCGTCCATAAATTACGTTACGCCATATCCCCGTGCGGTGTATGACGTCTGCCAACGCGCACTCCGGTCGATAGCGGCGGGGGTGAGGCGTTACGTGATTTGTGAATAGTCCCCGTGGGGGTTAAGGGGGAGGCCGAGGACGACGACGACCGATGAAGTCGCCGCCGATGCAGGGGGAAAAAGTTTACCCGTGGTGCACTCCTCCAATTTCCCTCATTCGAAACTTTTCATGAGCCACTTGAAGAGAGAGATCTTCGGAGAAAGCCACCCGTCCCAGTGGACACCTGCAGGGCTTGCAAGCCCCCCACCCACACCACCCTCAGTGCTCGCTGCTTCAGCGAAGATGCTAAGGAGACGTATTGCCACAAATCTGGAAGTCCTCGACAAACTGAAGCAGTAGCTTCGCAGGCCGTCCGAAGTAGATCTGCGCTGTGACCCTACCAAGTGGTCGTGACCTATCGTCAGCGAGAGCTGCTGAGCCTAAACATTTTTGAAGTTGTGGCCGACGCTGCGGTTCCCCTCATCCTTCTCATACTGGATCCGCTTTCATGATTCTTCGTCAATTTTCTCACTTCCGTTTTGGCACCCCTTGCGGAACCCGCTATTACAAGCGAATCGCGCTGGTCTCTGCTTCCCTCAAATCCGCGCGAGCGCACACGTTCTCTCACGGGAAGGCAGTCGAGTCAGTCAGCAGCCAGTCGGGAAGGGCCAAAGATGACATCACAAGAGAGACGCCGCCACAGCTTCCCACGACGGCGGCGACCCCGGGCCGACGCCCCTTTCCTTCCCCCGCGTGCGTGCGTGGTGCGTGCGTGCGTGTGTGTGTGTGTGTGTGTGTGTGTGTGTGTGTGTGTGTGTGTGTGTGGTGATGGAGGTGCTGAAGCACGTCCTAAATGTTTCATACCATTATTAATGCTGTCAAATTAGTCATCTCCCGCGTGTTCAAACGGAGGACGACGGCGTGGTCGCTACCGCCGCCACCACCACCACCGGCGACGGCGCGGCCCTCTCCGAACCTCCCCCGTCTGGCCGCGTGCCAGAAGCCCTCCCAGTGTCCCAGTGTCCCCCCCCCCCGGTGTGTTGTAGTCCAGTACTGTAGGGGCACCGTGTGTGCTGCCCGCCCTTACAGACCATTGATGTGGACGGAGGGGAAACGGAAGTCAGTCCTGGACATGATCGGACCTTTCGTGTGCTACACTCACTCTCACACCTGTTCCTATGTCCGTGTGACTGTGAGTGTGAGTAGTATGTCTGTCTCTATCGGTCTTTGGGCCTGTCTGCCTCTCTCTCTCTGTCTCTGTCTGTCTCTCTGTCTCTCTGCCTGTCTGTCTGTCTCTCTGTGTCTCTCTGCATGTCTGTCTGTCTGTCTGTCTGTTGCTCTCTCTCTCTCCTCTTCTCTCTATGGGACCTAATAAACAAAATCAAATCAAATCTCTGTCTCTGTCTGTCTCTCTGTCTCTCTCTCTCTCTCTCTCTCTCTCTCTCTCTCTCTCTCTCTCTCTCTCTCTCTCTCTCTCTCTCTCTCTCTCTGTTTCTCACTCCGCCCTCTCTGCTCTTGAAGCCGATATAAATCAAAGCTAAAGGATGAAAACGCCGCTTCAGCCGATTACAAAACTTTCATTCGGAGAATCCGAAGACAAATTTCTCATCTCAGTCCCCACACCCGCGCACAAGGGTGTACCGCTCACTGCGCCTGCTGCTGTGCCCCCACAGGGCGCCCCCGGGCCCGTGACATGTGCGTCTCGTTGAACCTTAATTTGCGGTGGCTTCCTCCTTGTTCGCGCCACTACTGGATAGACAGAGACAGCAAGCTGCACCGGTCCTTGTGCGGGCCCTTTGGGGGGGGGGGGGGGGGGGGGGGGGCCTTCCTCACCTTCTCTCACCCCGCTGGGTGTGTGAAGCCCTTTGCGGGGTCCTTTGGGGCCCTTCGGGGAGTTGTCGGCGGCGCCGCCTTTGATGTGCTGTGCCCTTCTGCCCCATCAGCCCCAATACCCCCGGTGGGGCGTGCGACACGACGGCGGGGTATCATGGGGGGGGGGGGGGGGGTAACAGGGGCACGCGGGAGAGGGAAGGGACAGGGCGGGCGGGGAGGGGGGCAGAGGGGGCGTTAGACCGTGACACACCCGCATTTCCACGCGGAAGGAACCTAGCAAAAAGAATGGAAATCAGAAACGGGCGCACAGGTACACGGGAGTCGTTCAAGGTGCGAAAAGGGAAAGACACGTCACTAAGATGATGATGATGATGAAGATGATGATGATGAAGATGATGTCGATGTTCAAGATGAGAACGAAGGAGATGATAAAATAGAAGCTGTGCAGCACTTGCCCTACGCGGGGAGGGGGAAACCCCAAGATGGACAGGGCATCATCCAACGAGGAGGTTTGCCGGGTTTGCCGTTCGGGGGTTGAATAGGCCGCCGGGACGTTGGTGTTCGGGGGCTTGATGAGGACGTCGCTAAGGTGGGCGAGGATGACAAGGTCACCGCAGTGCTTGACGTTAACACTGTAACATTTTTCGGCGGCAATTTCCAACAAATTGATAGGAACATTTGCAGCACGAATTATTTCTGTATGTGAAAATTTTGGAACCCGAAATTCTTATATTTTGGGGGAGTGTCTTGATAGAGAACAATGATCAGCATATACATAAGACCGATTATTTTAGTCTTCGGAAAATTCCAATACATTCGTGGAATTTTGTTTGGAAATTTGCAACAATCGGATAGGAAAATTAGCAGCACAAATTGTTTGAAAAGTTCTAATCAGAATATTCACAGTGTTGACGAGGACGCCGCTGGTGAGGTTGTCGGGCCAAAAGACACCAAAAGGCAGAAAGAAAGGCGGATGGGAAGGTACATCGAGAATAGCGCCCAGTCCCGGAACGACGTCGACGCGGACGCGGCGCGAGGTCGACGACGGGGTCCTCGAAGGGTGGCCGACGTACGCCCGTCCGGATGCCTCGCCGATGGGGTGTGTTTCTCGGTCATCCCACGGCTGGCTGGCCGGGGGGAATGCGCTCGACAAGGCTCGGTGGCTGCAGCCGTCAGTCGGCCCTGGGCCCCATCGGGGTCCTCAGCCGACTCTGCCTTCTCCCCGCCACCGGGCACCGCACAATAGAGTTTTCCAACAAGGCTCAGAATCGGAAGCTGAAGAACAAAAACCCTTCCAGACCGGAAATTCTCGAGAGGAGGTATGAGAAATATCGACGGACAAGGGCCTCGCCAAATATGGGCCCTAACCTTCGAATTCACTCAAACCGCCATTCAAGTTTCTCATACCTGCCCTTGAGAGGTTCCGGTCTGGAAGAGTTTTTGTTCTTCAACTTCCGCCTCCAACGTATCATTGGAAACCTCTATCCACCGACCATCGGCTTGCAAATTTCGACGACAAATAATGACAGCAAATTCCCGGTGCGGCGGCTCATGCGTTCTGCGCGTCCGGGGAGGGGGGGGCATTATTCGGATCATGTTGGCAACCATAGGCATGATCATATGCCCCGATTGCCGCCACTTTTCGAACGCCTTTGGCCGTCGTTTCGGCCGCGTCGGTCTGCGGCGGCTGGCACGAGTGCGTTAGCAGGGGTCGTCCGTGATCTACGTGACGTCATCTCTGGCTGAGACGCCTGCAGAAGCGAATGCGAATCGGAATTTTAATCCGAATTCGCGGCCTTACGGTGTATTCGGCGGGATCTCTCGTTTTCTTCTCGTGTGACTTTGGCGGAATATCACACGGATTGTGGACTTTGACGGAAGTCTAGATCATGTACCAAGCGTTACGGAATAGAGGTTTCCAATGAGACGTTGGAAACGGAAGTTGAAGAACAAAAACACTTGCAGACCGGAAACTCTCGAGGTCAGGTAGGAGAAACTTGAATAGCGTTTTGAGTGAATTTGGAGGCGCCGCTCTTGTGCATCCAAATTTCTCATACTTGCTCCCTAGAGTTTCCGGACTGGGAGTGTTTTTGTTCTTCAACTTCCGCTTCTGAGCCTCGTTGGAAACCTCTATTACGTGTGATGAGATCAGGTGTCTGGGCGTATAATGCTTCGTTCTAGCCCGGCCTGGCTAGCACAAAGCGAACCTCCCCCATCTTTACTCGTTCTTTGCTTCCTCTACCACTGCTATGACGTAGAAGCAAAATAAGAACGAGTATTGCCGCTCGCCCTGTCAGTTAAGACCCCTGTTTATCTCGAAAACTATGTGACTGAGGTATTTTGTTTTGAGGGCGTTTTGGTTGCGCATTGATGTAGTCTCGAAAGTGCCATGACAGATTTTGAAGAAACAAAAAACAAATATACTCGTTTTTAGAGACCATAGATCACTGATTGTGCAAAAATTGTTAAAATTGTTTGTAAATATGAGAACAAAACACATTGAATTATGGGAATCTCCAAAACTTTGTTTTCCAAAGAACGAGTCTTCGCTAAGGCGTTCTCCATGCCTGTCTTGTTCTTTTTGCCCCCCCCCCCCTCTCTTTCTCTCTCTCTCTCTCTCTCTCTCTCTCTCTCTCTCTCTCTCTCTCTCTCTCTCTCTCTCTCTCTCTCTCTCTCTCTCTCTCTCTCTCTCTCTCTCTCTCTCTCTCTCTCTCTCTCTCTCTCTCTCTCTCTCTCTCTCTCTCTCTCTCTATATATAAATATATATATATATATATATATATATATATATATATATATATATATATATATATATATATATAAACACTCTCTTTTTCGCCCCGTCTCTCTCTGTCTCTTTTCTGCCTCTGAAAGTGCTACTTTCGTTCTGACTGAGCAAAGGCCTACCCGCATATGCTGTCGCCGCCCATCGCACGCGCCGTCCGTCCCGGCTGCAAACCAAGCGTGCGGCTGAAGGGGGCGGCGGGGGCCTCGGCCGTCTGAGGCCCCCCACCAAGAAGTAGGCCTCGGCTGGGGTGCTCTGCTTCACATCCACAGGGCATTTCCAATGAGGTTCCAGAACCGGAAGTCGAACAACAAAATAGACATTGCGTAGTACAGCAAACGGGCACTATTGTGAGAAATCGAAAATTTGCGAGACTCAGCTCATTGGAAACGAACAACAGCAGCATCGGAAATTTAGGGACCGAGTGCACTTAATTTAAGCATATTTTTAAATTTTTGAATGCTTGTAGGATTTTCTTTAAACCAAAGAATAACGCGTGTAAGGTTATATGCCAGAATCAGGATGCCTGATTTAAGAAGATCCGAAAAGAATCAAAATATGCTTAAACCGAGCAAGCATTTTTGAGAGTGTGTAAGAGCTCTCGTACATGAGGCAGGGGGGCAGGTGCGTGAAAACGGAGGCGGCTTCGGCGGCGGCGAGTGCGGCGGCGGTGGCGGCCGATGTCGTCGTGGAGGAGGTGGGTGGCGGCGGCGGGGCGGCGGTGCACGGCGTCGGTGTGTGTCGCGTCACGAGTCGATGGTCCACGCCGCGCCTCGCCACACCGCGCCCCCCTCCGCCTCTCCCTCCCCCCCTTCCCCCAAAAGTGGCCCCCGTCTTTCGGCCCATTACGCCCCCGCTGAGGCTCACCGGCCGTGGAAGACAAGAAGCAGGAACCCGAAAACCCCCTGAAAGCAGCCAAGCAGCCGCCATACGCCTTCTCTCTCTCTCTCTCTCTCTCTCTCTCTCTCTCTCTCTCTCTCTCTCTCTCTCTCTCTCTCTCTCTCTCTCTCTCTCTCTCTCTCTCTCTCTCTCTCTCGCTGCGCGGCGGCGACGAGGCATGAGGAGATGCGCTTCAGTTAGCAGCGCTTCGCCACGCCGACTTACTGTAATCGCGCGAAAGCGTTCGTGTGATTGGCTCACGCCGTACGAACTGCTTGTGTGTGTGTGTGTGTGTGTGTGTGTGTGTGTGAGAGAGAGAGAGAGAGAGAGAGAGAGAGAGAGAGAGAGAGAGAGAGAGAGAGAGAGAGAGAGAGAGAGAGAGAGAGAGAGAGAGAGAGAGTGTCGGGATTGTGTGAGTGTGTGGTGGATGTGAAAAATAACCAGTGCAAGCAGAGCTGGGCGCAGTATGCCTCGTTCGGCGTATTACAATCGGTTCTGTACTACATCGGTTGTACTTTTGGTCCTATACACCGTGTGCGAGTGCTAGGGTAGGTCAGCCCGCACGGCACGTGTGCATGCTCAACTCGGGGTTGCCTACCCAGTAGGCCACATTAGCACAACTCTTTACCGAAGGTGCACAGGCCAATTGAGGTCCCTCATGCCATATACAGGATATAGGGCGTCAATCGTGCTGTAGTGTACACTGAACAGCTGTGGTATGATCGCTTTTCCGGCCACTGCGCTGCCAAAGAAATGGCATTGGCTGTCCGCTACGGCTCGTGGCACCAGGTGCCAATCTGTCTGCATCGCATTCTCTTCGACAACATTGTCTGACATCCATTGGTATGTTCTTGGTATGTTGCAGCGGCTGCCATGCTATGGACGCGGTGAGCGTTCCCCCGCCACCCTCACGGCTCGAGTCTCCCGCCCCCGGGCCGCCGCCCCCACGGTCCGCCCCCACCACGCCGGCCAGTAGGGCCGCCGCCGACGCCGCCGCCCTCACCGCCATGGCGCTTACGGTCACCGCCCCCGCCGCGGCCACCCCCAGCCCGCCGACGCCGCCGCCGGGTTCGCCGTCGTCCTCCCCGCCGCCGACGCGGTCCTCGCCAAGCCCGGGGCGGACGTCGCCTACGTCCTCGGCGCGGAAGCTGCGCCCCTTCTCCATCGAGTCCCTCATCGCGTCGACCAGCCTCCGGGACCGCGCGGACCGCCTGGACCGCAGCGCGCACCAGGTCAGCGTGCTGTGCCGCATCAGCAACGACGGCGGCGTTATGGACCGCGACGGCCCCCGGGGTACCACGGTGCCGCTCGACCTCGTCGGCGACCGCGGGGACGCCACGGACGACGAGGACGCCGTCAAGGACAACCCGTTCCTGGTGGACTACAGCCGGAAGCTGTTGACCAACAACAACAACAACAACAACAACTCGCTGCCGCCGCCGCACCCGCTGCTCCTGGGAGGCGGCCACGGCCCCGGCGGCCTACCGCCCCACGTCGGGCTCCCCGGGGGTCTCCCGGGCGGGCTGCCCCCCACGGGGCTCCCAGGGGGACTGCCGCTGGCCCTGCTCTACCACTCCTGGCTGCCGCTGCACTCCCTCTTCCAGGACCACCACCACCACCAGCAGCAGCAGCAGCAGCAGCAACAGCAGCAGCAACACCCCTTCCCACCTTACGGCGGCCTCGGACCCTTCGCCGGGCTCAGGCCGAACCAGGACGGACACCAGCAAGGCCACGGCCTCGGACTGGGCGCCAACGTCCCGGCCTCGCTGTCCAGCCCGTCACCGGCACTCTCCGGCGACGAGTCCCTGTCCAGCGGCCCCGGCTCACCTGTCCACGACCTTTCCAGGCCAGGTGAGGACATATTCCGTTTGGTTGCAGTGGTGTAGGGTGTTAAGTTGTAGACAGGTGACACTATAGAGGGCGTTTACGAGTGATTTTCCAGGATGAACAAACGCAGTTTAGAAAATTCAAGAGAGGGGACCTGCGTATGCACGCTCATGCCGAGTTTTCCCCATCTCCGCATTTCGGAAAGTCGTCTTCTTCTTCTGCTGTAGCGAATCACAGATCGCTGCGAATCGTGCAAAATCCTTCCTCTTGTATTATCCGCCCCCTCTCTCAGAAAGATTTGGGGTGCAGTAGATTCCGAGCTAAAATACCGACTGCGTGCGATTGCCTGCACGCTACTCTAATCGCGGCTAGTGGCTAACATTTTCGGGCCGCTTGCCACAACACTCACTCGCCCGTGTGCGAGATGGACTCCGCATACTATACTGTTCAGGTGCCGGGTACACATCATTTGCGCCCTGCTCAGTCGTTGTCGTTGCCAGGTGGCGGCATGGCGGTACTCAAAAATGTTGAAACAGAGAGGCACACATTAAAGTGTGTCGTCCGCGCGTTATTACTCGCCGAGGCGAAATCATATATGATCGTGGGAACACAAAGGGGCTGAACGAGGGGCGGATACGGAGACTCGCGTGTGGTTTGTTGGTGTTGTGGTCACACGTCAGTAGCGGACCAGTGAGAAGCAAACATCATAAATCTGAGAGGGGCAGCTCTAGCGTTCCGCACCCCGCACGCTCGCAGAAGCTCTCTGTCCTCTATGTGTGTGTGTGTGTGTGTGTGTGTGAGAGAGAGAGAGAGAGAGAGAGAGAGAGAGAGAGAGGGGGGGGGGGGGAGCTGCCCGGCGGGGACTGGACCTAAGGGACCCCCCCTCCACCCTCCTTTGAATTCAACCCCTCCTTGCCCCCCCCCCCTTTCCCCTGTCGCCCACAATGGGCACCCCGCCCACCATCGACGCGCGCTACGAGACCTGCACCGTAAAAGCCAACAAATCGAATACATTATGGAATCCCGGACGGTGGCATTCACCGGCAGCGGCGGCGGATAAATATGTGTGAATGTGAATATAAACGTGGATCCGCCCTTTGTCCGACGCGTGTCGTGTCGAAAGCCCCACCTGGGAGGTAGGACGCACCGCCCCCTCACTTCCTCCCCAAAACACCTCGTTAATAGCTGCGCTTGAATAGAGGGCGCATGTGACAATCCCATGGAAAAAAAAAGGACGCACCCCTTTTCGCAGAAATGTGTCATCAATCAGTTACAATCATACGGCGAAATCGTCGTCTCGTGTATTTCAAGGGGGATTAAAAACCCTGGCATATCATGGGTCTTTATTACAGGTAAGAGCTTATCTAGTCGTTAATTTTTTCCCTTTTTCTATCTATAATTTGTACAAACTAAACAAGGGATCATAAGGAAACAGAGATATAACCATATTTCGAAGAAGTGTTTTATCGGTCAAATCCAACGGAAAGCTTCGCGTCTACGTAGTTCGAGGTGGATTAGGGTATCCATTACCCCTGAGTACGTAGGCATTTCCAACGAGACTTGAAAAGGGAAGTTATCATTAACCAAAACACTTCCAAAACACTCGGACGATTAGATGAGAAATTTGAATGGCGTTTCGAGCGGATTGAAAGGTTGGCTAGCCTACCATATTTGGCGCGGCGCGTGTGCATCAAGATTTCTCATACTTGCTCTTAAGAGTTTCTGATCTTAAAGTGTTTTTGTTCTTCAGCAGCTTCCGCTTTCAGAGCCCCATTAGAAACCTCTATTCCTCGAATCTCTTCTTTAAAAGGTCATAAATCTGCCTTCGATAGTCCTAATATTGTGCAAAAATACTTCCTAGGGTTCAATGGCCTCTCGATCGCGCGGTGCTCCTTAGGCCCCCGGCCGGGAGTCAGCGAGGCAGGGCGGTCGACAAATGAATCATACATTTGAGAAGTCCGCGTGGTCTCGCCATCCTTGTTCCCCCTCTTCGCTCTTCGTCCTTCCCGCGTCCTGCCGTAGTCTCAAAGCCAAAAGACCGCCGCGGCGTGACGCGGCGTGGCTCGGCCCGAGCGTGGCGCTCCACCTGTAGAATGTCAATAAGGGTTTACCCACAATAACGCCGCAGCGCATTAATCATATAAGCCAGGGGAACGGGAAAATGTGCACCCCAACGTAGCAAACGCCCCGCACATTCGTTTGTTCTGTGGTTTAAAAATAGTGCATAGTTGATAGATGCGTATGAATGAGGAACCTAGCGTTGCGTATGAGAAATTAAGTTCCCGTTTTTGAAAAATTGTCAAAATCATCTTAGATTTGAGACCTGAGTACGACCCAACCCTAGGATTTAAAAAAAGAAAAAAAAAAAAAAAAAAAACAGTTTACATTATGTTTCATAAACGAAAACAAGGAAGTAAGGTCTCGTCGTGTCAGGTCTCAAATTTGAAATGTGTTAGCTTCAAGTCCCGTTTTGCCCAGAATTTACCGACGATTCTTTCATGCTGAATCCTCTCAGAGAACTGCGACACAAACGAGGACACAAACTCGATATATCGGATGTGGTCAATAAGAGTTAATTAACGCTTCCCTTCATAAACACGGCTGTCGAACCACCCAAACGGACCAACTTATTCATGACCACGGACGCAAAAGGTCAAGGGATGATCGATCGACGGCACGACGATTTTCTTAAGGACGTGGGCCCTCAATATTTCAGTACCGTTACCTACTTTCTCGGGCGGGATGGGCGCGCCGAGGCGATCAACTGTGGAATCGACCTCAATCGAGCAGCCCTTTCGACGCTATGAAAATTACATTACCACGTCGAATGCGAGCTTTAGCGATCATCGCCGAAGCATAGAGACCAGAAAGCCAACTAAATATGACGAAATTCAGGGTCGGAGTTCACAGTGTCACCTTCAGTGTCCAGACAAATGATACAAAATGCATGATGTGATTTTGCGTCTTCAGGCTTCGTCTTGCTTATATACAGTACAACTGTCCAAACACACCCACAATTTTTCATAAACCACAACTCTCACTTACGAGGCGTGCTGGAACGTCCTCGCTCCCCTCAGCTGTCCTCCCTTTCCCTCGGGAGCTTCCCAAGCCTGACACACCATCTTCTGGCCATGATGCAGAGGAAACTCTCGCACAGGCCCATTAGAACGAGGGAGAGAGATAGAGTAAGTGAGACGAAGTCTGGCCGCGAAAAGTGGGGATATGCCAGTGAGGGAGAGAGAAGCTGCAGACAGTGACGCTGTCACCAACAGAACGTTACGTTTCGCAGCGGAGTTTAAAATGACATGACCCTCGCGGTAAGGGGTATAACTTGTCGCGGTAATGCAATGATATCATATGCTTCCCTTTGCCGTCAGTATACGTCCAGCCGTGAGCAGCTCTCCATACGAGAGCGGGCTATTAAAACGGAAGCCGCGGACTGACATTCGACGCTTCTATACGCGTCCGCGTCTCGCAGAACGCGTCACACGGCCCCTTTGACGTTGGGTTAATTATAGGATAAAATGCGAGCAGGCGGTGGGGTGGGTGTTGTTGTCATCATCCACCGGGCCGTGAGGACACGGCCGTCAAGAGAGCCTTATTGATATAGAAACGAGGAAGGCCATTCCATTCCATTAGGGTATAGAAAGTGCGGCAGATGCGTCGCCGACGCTTGGATTGAGGCGAGCAAATGGAATCTAATTCGAGGCTTAAGTGCAAAACCCGTTATCGAATGCGTTAATTAAAGTTAGAGTTATACTGCGGTGTGTGCCGTGTGTCCCGGTCTGCTATCCCACCGGCAGAGAGGAAGAGCTGGGCAACCGGACTGTCGGAATAGACGTTTAGATCGCAAGGGCTTTCTAAACGAGGAATTCTGTATTAGAACCTTGTTGGAAACCTCTACAGATATTTCCATAACTAGGTCCCAAAACGGAAGTCCAACAACGAAAAACACTTAGAGACCGAAAACTACTGAAAGCTAGTTTGAGAAACGATCACTAACTACGGGACCAAATCTCAATGAACGTCATGATAGACAGGATGATGTATATAGAAAGGCTTCGTAAACATTTATTTCTGCATTTCTTAATAACTGACTGACTTTTTGCTGTGTAGGTCGGAGTCCTGGCCGGAGTCCCGGGGGCAGCAGCCGGGGCGTGGACAGCGGCGACGAGGATGAGGACGACCACGACATCGGCGATGCGGACGCCGGGGGCGGAGCCGGCGGCGCGGGGGAGGGGGGCGGCGCGTCGGGGGGCGGAGCCTCTGGCTCGGCGGGGGGCGGGGCGGGGGGCGGGCCGAACAAGACCCGCCGCAGACGCACCGCCTTCACGTCCGAGCAGCTGCTCGAGCTGGAGCGCGAGTTCCACCTCAAGAAGTACCTCTCCCTGACGGAGCGGTCGCAGATAGCGTCGGCGCTCAAGCTCAGCGAAGTCCAGGTGAGCCCCGAGCTAACCCGCTACTGAGTATGATGATCACCCGATCATCGACTGATCATGACCAGATTTGGGGCGATGCATGACTTCATGACCTTGAGGAGGCTATTTTGAACACTTGCCTATGTCATGGCAATGAGACCTGAGTAGGTTGGTGCCGTGGAAGGATCTGTGGTTTAACTACATAACAAACTATAGTGTTCAAAGTGTAGGTCCTTAAACTACACTTTTTCTGCAGTTTGAATGTAGTTAAAGTGAAGTCATCGAAGAAAACTATAGTTTGTCCCAAATAACTGGTACTTTTTCTGTTCTTAAACTATAGTTTTCTCTACAAAAACTACAGTTTTAGTGCGGATTCCTGGTGCACTTGACCTCTGACACATGACCTCTTCTGATATGAAATGTGTATAAAATATAAGTTGGGGTGAGCGACCCAACCATAACGACTTCCTCATTTTCGTTCACGAATAGTCATGTGACCTAGTTTCTGAAAACCTGGCGCCAAATCGAGTCCACCTCAAATTTCTGTCACATCTTCCATGTATTTTCAAGTCCCTTTCCACGCCCACAAGAAAACTCTTTCAAATACCCCCTCGATAGCCGCGGTATGTTAACCTATGTGTCCTCTGTCGCTTCCAGGTGAAGATATGGTTCCAGAACCGGCGCGCCAAGTGGAAGCGCGTCAAGGCGGGGCTGTCGGGGTCCGGGTCGGGCGGCCGCGGCACGTCCGGGTCGTCGGGGTCCTCGGCGGCGTCGTCCGGGACCAAGATCGTGGTGCCCATCCCCGTGCACGTGAACCGGTTCGCGGTCCGCAGCCAGCACCAGCAGCTGGAGCGCTGCGGCCCCGGGCTGGCGCGGCTGTCCAGCCTCCGGGGGCTCGGCGCGGGGCTGACGGGGGCCTCTCCCGGAGTCCCCACCCTCGGCGGCCCCCAGCCGCCACTCAACCCTCCCAGCGAGGCCTGGGTGCGGCCCGAGAGCACCAAGCACCCACCGGCGCAGCCCTTCCTGTAGTACGCCGCCCCGCCGGCCCAGCAGCTAGGGTGGCCGCCCGCGGCCGCAAAGGTCGCGGGTTCGACTCCCGGCCGCGCCGTCCCGTGTGCCGTGTCGCACGGGTTTTACAACTGTGATATCGTTACCAACAAAGAAACTGTGCAGGCCCCGATGCCTGAATCTCAAGATGAAACTTGTGAATGTGAATGTGAATCTCTCGCAGCGGGGAGTTAAGACTGGTTCTGTGTTCGACGCGAGAAGACATTTCGTGGTGTCGACAACGGACAATAATGGGTTGCCCATGACATGGAAGGAGAGCATATCACCATATGGTTTTGTTTTCGAAACGATGCCAACACTTGTTATACTTGTACTTAGTGCTAAAATTGTGATTTCACCGAGGATAAAATAGGAAAACTGTGTTATTGATCGACTTCACTGGAAATTATTGAGGTCGATGTTTTCCAGTTCTGACTGTTGAGCAAGAATTCTCGCTATAGTCCGGTGCAGCGAACCCCACTCTGCGCTGGACTTTGTTATATATCGTCGCACCGGGCAAACGATTCACACCTCTGCGATGTACACACCACACACACACACGAAAGCAGGCCACCAACCACGTGTGTGTGCGTGTGTGTGTGTGTGTGTGTGGCACATCCGTGGAGGTGATACCCTCCCCTTCCTATCCTCCCCTCTGTATCACTTTCACCCCCCCCCCCTCCCCCGTCGAAAGCGATAAAGCGCGTGAATGCACAAAGGATGTCCCCAAGGGCAATAAGTCGCATATATATACTATACTGCTGAATTGTATGGCGTCCTGCACCCTGCCCCGGTGGACCGCCGCAACCGTGTATATTAAATTATACATAATGATGTGCTATTGTGATGTGTATTTATAGTGCTACTTGTACATAGAGAAGACTTTTTCTCTCTCTCGTTTAAATAAAACGACTATCAAAAGTACTAACTACCGAGCGGGTTGTGATTACGATAATTATTCCAGCATCTGCTTTTATTTCTGTCATTCGATAGTGGCGCCTGTTCGGCTTCATGTGCAAGTCCTAATGAGTGACGAGGAAAATCCCGACATCACATTAAAAAAATATCATGTCTGCTTCATTACCTTTCTCAAATATCTTATTGCGTGTTTTTTTATGCGCCACATTTATTCGAAAAATAATATGTAATTCAGAAATGATTTTTTTTTGTTTAGCGGCGGTATTTTTTATAATATCGATATGGATTTGCATGTGTGTGCCTGATGCGACACACGCACACACACACACACACACACACATACACACAGCCTTTCATTTTCAGGTACGTCACGGCAGGAAGCGAACCAAACTCTCGTCGATATCGTGTGCCGTTGCCGGAACAGCTGGAGTGGGCGTGACCAATCGACAGTAAAGGGGGTTATTTAGGGAGGAAGGAGGGGGGAAGGGGGGGGGGGGAGCTGGTGGGCTGGGGGTGAGCAGCGCAAAACACACACACACACACACACACACACCAACGACAAAGTTGGAATAGTATAAAATATATGGCGACGAGCCAACTTGTATTATTGCAGTAATCTGTGATGTCGTCGCCCCGTATCATACGGGTGTTAGTCATGAATGGCTAAGCCCGCAACACGGATTGGTCACGCCGCGTCGAGGACCGTCGCCGGTCTGCTGCACCGCTTCACGCCTCCAGCCACCCGGCGGGTGTAAAATTTTCTCAAGTACTTACGGAGGGGTGCGAGCGCGGACAAGGATACCGCGCAGGTAAAGAGAAATATTTTCTTAGTGATCTGGTATTTGAACCCGCCGAAGCTCAGAAAGTCGGCCTAGCTGCGTACGTCAACCAAACCATGCATGCATGTGCGACTCTGACTCGCAGGGCCGTTAGTTTTGGAGTGTCTGCGGGGCCTGACATGGCCTCATTTAGTCGTATGAGTTAAATCAGACTGGATTTTTTTTCTCCTCGTTTTGCATTGTACTCAACCGATTAAAAAACTGAACTGGGTTCAAATACTGTCGCGTGAGAATTAAAATTGCGTCAGAGTCGGCGCGGAGCGGCGCTTTGTGCGGACAGTTCGCTCCCATTACCGCATTCTTGCAACGCAGGTAAAAAGTGATTGAATGACTGAATGAATGATTGAATGAATGACTGCGTCGGCGAGTGAATGGGTGGTGACGCGTCGCACCCCGAACCGGTCGTCGGTTCATTCACCCACCGCAGGCAGTGCTGCTGCTGCCGCTGCTGCTGTCCCAGTGACTCGGGCCGGGGCTCCCCACATCCTAAACGTTTTCGTTACAAATGTGACAGACGATATGTCCTTTTATGTAATGTATATTTGGGTTGCGATAATTAATGGTTGCTCCGCCCACTTCCCCCATTCACCCTCTCCCTCCCTCTCTCACTCTCTCGCTCTCCCAGCCACGCGGACGAACGGCGCGACCCCGCCGTCCCCTGGTCCCTCTCCCTCGCACACATGTCGTGTTCTCACTCGCCGCACTTTATTGTCAGACAGATCGCAACAAATAGCTTCTCGTTTTCCTCTTCTTCGTTTTTTCCTTCTATACCGCCCCTCTTGATCTTTTTCTTTTCCGCTGCCGTCGGCGCATCCAAACTGACTCAAGACCACAGACAGACGACGCGAAAATGGCCGCGTACGAATTTCGTCCCAAGCGGGCTGCGGGTTCGAATACTACCTCTGGTGATCTTTGTTCGTCTGCGTCCCTTTCTTTTGCTGTGCCCCGTAGACGCGCCACATTCCGCGGACGCCTAGATTTGAGAAGGATAGAGTACTCTAGAGACGCCCTTGAACGGAAGTAAAAAGTCGTCACGAAGAAAAAAACACAGAGAATGCAAGCGTGTTCGGAATCCCACCGTTCTTCAAAAACTCAGTCCCTTTTATACTCTCTCCAGCGGTCTCCTACTATGGTACGTTCGTCTTCCGTTTAGGGAGAACTTCCCCGGAGAACTGTATTGATAAACCTTATTCGAGTATTCCTCGGAAGTATAGAGTACTCCGGAGAAGCTCGAAACGGAAGTAAGTCGTAACGAAGAAGAAGAGTCCCGGAGAAAGTATGAGAAATCGCGTGGTTTTTTAAGGGCTCCGAAGGGTTCGGAATACTCTATTTCTCATACTTCCCCTGCATTCTTATTGTTCGTTACAATTTCTCACTTCCGTTCTGAGATTCTCCGGAGTACCCTATTCCTATAGTTCTGCAGTTGTCGAGCTGACCCGGGCGGACCTCTTGCGACACAAATCGGTCCAATACTAAACGCTCCCATACGACTGCGCGCTCAGCCAAATTATGTAACGAGGGTCGAATCATAATAATAAAAGTTCCAGCAGTGAACGATTACGTAATGACTGCGCGCGGCGTCCGTTAGATGAGTCGCATTAACTGATTCGCGACCAGAAAGGCTATGATACCACCCTCCCCTGCCCCCGCCTACTCCCCCCTCTCGGACACGCCCCTGTCGTATGGCCTGGTCGCGCGACAACCATGCCCCAGCAGCAGATGCACGTAACACGGCAAGATACGTGGTTCTGGTTCGGGACGGAGTCGCGTGCAGTTTGCTGTATACACTGCACGGCTGCTGCTGCTGCTGCTGCTGCTACACCGCTACTACTAGTATGCAGACGGCTGCTGCAGTGCGGACGCGGGGCCATTAGTTCACACGCTGGCTGCATGTAACGCGCTGCGCTCACTGGGGCCCTGGGGACAGTCCCCCCCCCCCCCCCCCATTAAGAATGAAAAAAGTAGCCATGATCATTGCCCAATAGAGGTTTCCAATGAGACTTGGAAACATAACCTGAAGAACAAAAACTCTTCCAGACCGGAAACTCTCCTGAGCAGGTATGAGAAATATCGATGCAAAAGGGGCGCGCGAATATGGGTCGTAACCCCCAAATTCACTCAAAACACCATTATAGTTTCTCATGCCTGCCCTCGAGAATCTCGTGAACCTCGAAAACCTCCACTCGTTTTCGTTCTTCAGCTTCTGTTTCCAAGGTGGAAACCTCTATTTAGTGGGCGATAGGGGACTTAAAGAGGCTGCTTTGAAAATTTGCCACATAACCTCTGAAATTTCAAACCCGAGTTGGACTCAACTTCGCGCCAGGTTTACAGAACCGCCTCCGACACTGAGAATGAAAGTCATGATCATCACCCAATTTTGAGGCGAGAAGAGACATGAAGCTGTTTTAAAAACTCGTTCAAAAACATCGGAGGTTTGAGACCTGAGTTAACTCAACTTGGCGCACCGGTTCCAAAAACGATGGGGTCACACCTTTTCTGATCTGGAAACTTTCAAAACAGCTCGGAACAGTAGTCTCATGCACCATGGGTCCAAAATTGGGGGATATCATTGCTCATTTTCGGTGGGGAAATCAGTCGTTGGGTCAGTTGAGGTTAGGTCAGGGCCGCGCCCTGTCCGCGTGGTCCCCCCAGATGTCACTCATCAGCCGCGCAGGGTAGTTCCGCGCTCGGATGACCCTATCATATGGCCGCAGTCATCAGCGAGAGCCAAGCCTCCAAACTTTCGCAAACTTTCCACGTCGTCTCGTGTCTGACGAGCGACAGCGATACTCCTCGGCGTGCAATTTCACACACAGACCTTTTTCCGCTCTGGCATTATTATGTCCATTCTTCTCTTCCAACTTCCGATTTCGTGTCTCATTGCGATAGAGTACTCCGGACAAGCCCGAATCGGAAGTAAGAAGTCTTAACGAAGAGGAAGAATCCAGGAGATGAGAAATTAAGTGATTTCTAAAGGGCAGCGGGGTTACGAACACTCGATTCCTCATACTTCCCCTGCACTCTTCTTCCTCGTTACGACTTCTCACTTCCGTTCTGAGCTTCTCCGGAGTGCTCAATTTCTTAGTTCCCGGCGGTGGCTGGCTACGGCTTCAAATGCATCCCGGTCGATACCCCGCGCTCGAGCGCTCTCCTAGTTACCGGATGTCTCTGACCTCGACAAAGAGTAACCCTATGTCCCTGTTCTCTCTGGCCGCAGAGGTGCACTTCCGGGATCCGTATATATTTCTGCTTCGATCAAATCCTCATATTGCGGTTGTGTGCAAATAAAAAGTGCGGAAGTCATTTTCGGCGATCACCGGCGACTGCGTGGGAAGAAGACGCCGCAGGGCAACATGTTTGCTCTCTCTGTGTGTCGCGGACGATTTGGGGGAGGTTCCGCGACGCGAGATCGGTGGCCGTCTATTTGGCCGAAGAAATGACAGGGGGGTGTCCAGGCGCTTTTCAAAAGCGACCCGTGACTTATGGCGCTAGCAGACAGAGTCCACTACTTCTCTATATACTTTATCGGTTGGATGTTGATCGTAGTGAATGAATGAATGAATGAATGAATGAATGGATGAATGAAAGAATGATCGGGCAGTCGTTCGGCATATTAGACCTGACACGACGCTGTGTCGTGCACACAGTGTGTTATTCTCCCAAGCTTTGGGTGCATAGTACATACTTGGAAGATGGTTTGCTACTCAGTTATTCAAATTAACGTCGACGTGTTTCCTGTTCAGTCTATAATTTTATTGAATTTGGCCTTCAATTTGGGAATTATTGAAGTCGGCAGAACCAGTGATTTATAACTGTCGATCGCATAGAAAGTTGGAGGGAAAACTGGATAGCCGCGCCGCGCGATTGACAAGGGATGCAGCAGTTGCACGACAAATTTCACGAGTCATTTTCGCGTCGGGGGGGGGGGGGGGGGGGGTGTTTACGTGTATGTTTGTCGATTCACACCTACCTTATCCCACGGAAGCTTAGGCCAGACAACAGATGCTAAAGCTCTTTGTGTGGTCTCCCCACAGGTATCGCCCGATACCACAGCAGCTTCTTGCTGCTGAGGGGGCGTCTTCAAGGCGGACGTCTGCTCCCTGTCCAAACCGACCCGCACAATAACAGGGGGATTTATTTACATCAAAAAGGCGGATTCACATCGCGGAATCTGAGAGAGAGAGAGAGAGAGAGAGAGAGAGAGAGAGAGAGAGAGAGAGAGAGAGAGAGAGAGAGAGAGAGAGTGAGAGAGAGAGACAGAGAAATTGAAAATTGAGAGAGAGGGGAGGGGGGGGGGGGGGGAGAGGGAGGGAGAGAGAGAGAGGGGGGGGGGGGGGAGTTGTGAAACGACACCAATCTAATCTAAACCATTGGCCAAAATATTAAAGTTTTCACCATTTACTAAAGAGAAGCGAAAAGTATCAATAAGAAGTACTTGACCCCGGTTGTAGTTTTTATAAGGCTGATGACAACCGTTACAAGCCTGATGGAACCTTTAAATCGCAGGGGTCAAATACTTTTCGCGTATCTCTTCGCACAGCTCGTATCCATCCATCACCATGTGGTGACATTTCCCAACAGGCATGAAACGTCCGGGCCTCTGAGCATGACGATCTCCGGCGGCAAAATGATAACCGAAAATCTGTCCGTGGGTGATGGCGAAGGGGGTCAACAGAGTGTCCTCTCATGTGTTTCCTCACACTAATTGCGTCAGTGACAAATCATCGTCGTCATCAATCACGTCCAATTGGTTTCACATGGAAGACCCGACGCAACCCTGACTGAAGGCTAACTACATGTGCGCGCAACTAGGTTTCACTTTACAAACTAGAGGCGGAAGTCGCTATGAAATGCATAAATGAACTGCTGCAAAACACTATATTATCATAATCGGTCTGCTCGGAGTTCTGTTTTCTCGGTTTCCTCAGATGATTTGCTGACTTTATTTTTACCCCAGTTCTAACGTAACGCACATGTAACAAATCGTCAATAGAGCGCAAAAAATAAAAGGGCATCGAGAGCAGTATAAAAAAAAATCGTGAACTCTTGGACCGTAATTTTCTGGTTAATAGAGTTTTCCAACAAGGCTCAGAATCGGAAGCTGAAGAACAAAAACCCTTCCAGACCGGAAATTCTCGAGAGGAGGTATGAGAAATATCGACGGACAAGGGCCTCGCCAATATGGAACCTAACCTCCAAATTCACTCAAACCGCCATTCAAGTTTCTCATACCTGCCCTTGAGAGGTTCCGGTCTGGATGAGTTTTTGTTTTTCAACTTCCGCCTCCAACGTATCATTGGAAACATCTATTAATCGGGAACGCTACAATACACCACGTGTAACACGCGACGCCTTGGGGGCGTGGCTCTGCACCGTTAATCGATGGGACTCGAGACAGGCGAGCGGGACGAGGCGACAGACGCGAAAAAAAATGGACAGTCTAGAGGAGGGAGAGGGAAGTGCGAACACAGTGTGCGTGGAAAATACGGACCGGGTCAATGTAGCAAAATGCTTCGTTTCGTTCTGTGCCCTTGGGTACACTACTAAATAACCAGCGTAGGATTAACGTCGTAGTTGTCGTGTCTATGTTCCCTGATAACGAAACATATATAGGGTAGTCCGAGCAATAGACTCTGCTTCTTCCACTAAAGCCTCAACACGGAAGTTGGTAAGTAAGGTACTCTTCCAGAACAAAAACGGGCAGTATGAGGAATCGCGCACCTCGCACAGAACTAGGACTAACAGATGTATTACCAAAGGTTGACACAACGAGATCTTTGACACCGTGCATTTAGAAGCCTCATTTGAAAATTCCTATTTACGACCAACCATGAGACACCAGGCAGGCGGAAACTACATATGACCTCACGGGCTAAATTAATTTTGATGCTCATCGCCGCTGCTGAACAATTTGAACCAATGAATAATACCCGCGGAATTCCACCTCACACTACTCATTTGGTACTAAGGACCGGCCTGCGCCCACCCAACAACAGTTGGCGGCGTGTAGTTAGAGGGCGGCGCTCCGCCTTCAATATTTCACGGCCAGCCTCCGCCTGCTCCGCAGCGCCGCCGGCAGGAGTCCGGAGCGAATCCTAATCCCTTGTTAGTGGTGCGAGCGCACCTAATCGAAAATCGATATCGATTTGCACTAAACGACTGCGCGACCCCCAGCGCGCGACCGAGCGTGTGCCTAAAAGACGCTCTCGTAGTTAGTTACGTAATTGGATGGGACAACAACGCCAGGTGGGCCAAACACGCACGCCATACCGCTCACCCCTTTCGCCCAAACCAGCACGCGAGATGAAAAATTTACGACCAGAGGGCAACAATCCTCCACTTATACTTCTTCTTCTTCGTCGTCTTCTTCTTCTTCGCATGTGCAGTTTGAAAGAAGAAGTATGCGCATAGACGATTCCGAAAAGGTTACAAAGTGGAAGCAGGACAAAAACAATACCAAACTGGAATCTAGTGAGGGCAGGTATGAGAAACTGCGAGGGTAGTTTCCGTATTTCCGTGGCTACATTGTGGCATCAAGATTTTCCGTTCTCGTTCTCCGACTTCCGTTTTCGGAGCTTTACTGGAAATGTCTATTGTAGATTCGGTTCGGAAGTATTTTGTCGTTCATTGCAGTCCACAAAACGCTGCGTCTCTTCTCTACCTTCTTCTTCGCTGTGTGTGTGTGCGCGCGTGTGTGTCGAGTGTGTGTGATTCGGAAGAAGCCTGGAAGATGTCCGGCACATGGCGCAGGGGGGTCACTCGAGGGCCTCGGACTACAAGGGCCGCCGGACGTCGCCTGGCTGTTCGGCCGCGGGGGAGGAGAAGGAGGGGCCAAGGACCTCCGCGCAAGGGCGACCAGGGGTGTGTTTGTAACAGCGGAAGCGGGGCGGTTCTCCACTCGCACCCCACTTCCAACCCCCTCGCCACTCTGCCCCCCCCTTTCCAAACCGCCGTTCTATCCCTCTCTATCTAGGGGACATCCATAAAGTCCGTCATGCTATCCGATTCGCGAAAAGTGTTTATTCGCGATCATCGATGTACCCAAGTGGTTCCCTCGGGTGAAGAGAGCGAGGAAGAAGACTGCGGTTAGTGTTGGCCTCATCAAGGGGCCGTCCGTAAACTACACAACGCTGTCTTTCGTGGCAGAAATGTCTGCAAAAGCATTCTGGGCGGCAACCCGCACTCGAGCGCTCGACTCGGTGGGGCACTCGAGCGCGGGGTATCTCCCGGATCAGATGACCGCAGGTGTCTACCTAATTCTGAACGGTGATTGTAATTTGTGAACGGGCTTATCTGGAGGTGTTACCGAGTGTTACCTCATTTGTGGACGGGCCCCGCGAGAGGACTTAGCGCTGTGGCCCCTCAAGGACCAGGCGGCCACACGGCACGCCCAGGGCACAGCCCGGCACAGCCAGGGCACAGCCCGGCACAGCCAGGGCTCAGCCGGGCACAGCCCGGGGGCCGGTTGCGTCAGCAGCGATCTGCCAAGTCAAACAATAAAACGGCCACGCCCCCTCATCCCCGGCGCCCCCAAAGCCAGCGGGGTCACCGCGTCTCTCTCGCACTCAACGCGCTTCCTCTTTCGCTCTCTCTCTCTCTTTCTCTCTTTTTCTCCCCGTCGCGCGCGCACGTTCTTTACGCCCCGCGGGTCGGTGGCCACTTAGACAGCGACGCCGTCGTCGGCGTCCTACGGCGTCCTCCCTCACCCCCGACGACGTCTCCCCTCCCCTTCCACACGGCCGTCGCCGACTCCCCGGAAGGCCTCCGGCCGCCCGGCCACCCGATTGTTTACCGAATTTCTATTGATGGCGAATAATTCGGTAATCCGACCACGCGCCGGGCTGCGTCCGGGGATGGCAACCCTCAGGAACCTAACAGCTCTCTCTCTCTCTCTCTCTCTCTCTCTTCTCTCTCTCTCTCTCTCTCTCTCTCTCTCTCTCTCTCTCTCTCTCTCTCTCTCTCTCTCTCTCTCTCTCTCTCTCTCTCTCTCTCTCTCTCTCTCTCTCTCTCTCTCTCTCTCTCTCTCTCTCTCTCTCTCTCTCCCTCTCTCTCTCTCTCTCTGTTTCTTTCTGTCTCTGTCTCCCGCGGCGCGGCCGCGGCCCGTGGCCGACGATGAGAACAAAAGAAAGGCGGTGCGTGCGGCGTGTGCAGGCGCGTGCGTGCGTGCACTGTCCAGTGGCGGATCGTGGAGGGAAGGGAAAAGGGAGGGAGGGGGGGGGGGGCAAGTACTTGGTGGTTCCTGTCGGCACCTTAGAGGTGACGAGGCGAGGTGCGAGGGCTCATATGAAAAGGAAAGGGACGTTGAAATGAGGCTGCCGCTGCACTCGGGCCCTGCGCACGTACGGTGTCGCCGGCAGCGCGGGGGCGTCTCAGCTGCGCCACGCCACCGCCGCACCTGCGCAATAAAATTGATCAATCAGAAGGCACTGTGAAAAATTTCCCGCAAATGACCTCACGGCCAGGAAATTATACACCCCCGAAATTAAGTCAACTGCGGTGCGAAGTCTCAACTATAAATTTTGGCTAACTAACAATTTAGCGCGGCATTTCTCGCGTGGACCGGACAGCCTCGAAGCCAAGGAGCGATTCACTCTGAGACTCTGTGTATAGGGTACAACAGCTGTAGTAGTTTGTAGTAGGTACTACAAGGTCAATAGACCTAATATTTTCGGATATATATGGTACATTTTTTGATGTAGGGCCAAAACGTTTGGATTTGTGGTATTACAGAGAGGTATTACAAAGTATTACAATAGTATTACAAAGTACTACAGGACACTTTGTACAAGGGTACTACAGGAGTGAATTGCCCCTCGCCGACAACGAATGAACCATCGAGGACCAGTATTGGTTGATGTGTGTCCTTACCTAGTTGTAGAATACGATCACTGCGTCCTCAGCGTGACTGACGTGCAGTGATACCGAACATCCCTGCCACGGCGAGGAACAAGGATTCCATGGATGTTGTGTGGTGAGGTTGCTGGCCGCTGTTCTGTATTGCAGGCTTTGGATCAAGGTTACTGAAGCAGATTCTCAGTATCCCCGCCGCCAGGAGCAGTTACACCGGAGCAGTTACCCCTGAAGCAGATTCTCAGTATCCCCGCCCGCCGCCATGAGCAGTTACACCGGAGCAGTTACGCGCCCGAAAAGTTACACCGAAGTAGTTGCCCCGGGAGTTGTTGCCTAGAGATGTTAACTCCGTGGCAGTTGTAACCCCGTGAGTTACCTCGGAGCAGTTATGGGCTGTTCACACAATACGTCACCCTTACAGAGGGGAGGGGGATGCAAGTCAAGTGAAAGTAGGGGTAAACATATTGGCCAAAATAGTGTGACGTGATATATGTGTACAGCCCCTTACCCCATGGCTTATTCCCCGGAACTGTCGTCGCCCAGCGGGGAAAGGATACAAAAAAACAGCTGCAAAAGGTGTAGTGTGACGTAATATGTGAACAGCCTCTTACCCCATGGCTCATTCCCCGGAACTGTCGTCGCCCGGCGGGGAAAGGATACAAAAAGACGGCTGCAAAAGGTGCGCGGCGCAAAGGAGTTGAACCCGGGACCGACGCGAGGGCGTGTTACTAATGGTACCATGTCTGCACGTCCAGCCGCTGATGGGCACTACGTGGTCTGATGTCCGAGAGGCAGGAGGGGGAGGAGGGGCCGCCGTGCTAGACATAGAGACGCCCTACACGTGCCCCCCCTCGCGCGCGCATACGCATGGCTCGCACACACACACACCCACATACCCTCACATACACACCTGCACGCACGCACACACACACACGCGCGCGCGCGCGCACCATCGCGGACGCAAACACGCATAAATCCCCTGTGCAGCCCGCATGCAAAAACCCTTTTATTCGCCAGGGAATTCCTCCGGCCGCGTGTCTTTAGAGTGGACGCCACGCTGTCTCCGGCGCATACCGACGGACTATACGTACTCCTCTCAGCACGGAGGCAATAAATTCTCAAAGAAAAAGTTCAATTTTCCCCTGAAATAAGGAACTAATTGGAGTCACCGTTTGTGCAGATAGGTCAATACTGTAGCCTACCCTGTCGGCAGTGTTGAACATCGGGCGCACCAAACTTAAAGGTCAACAAACCCCATCCCACAATTTATATATAAAAAAAAAAAAACTACGTCGAAGTCAAAACCAAACCATCTACTCGAGCCAGTATTTGAACCTGGGTTCGGTACAAAGAAAACCGTGCCCCCCCCCCTCAAACCCCGAATTTTCTAGGCTGATTTTTTTCTGCCTCATGTATCCTGTAGCTTCCAACCTGACAGAGCTGCCATTCATTTTCGATCGATTTTCGATTTTTGTCCCCCAAAACAACGACCAATAACAGTAATCCATTTCTGGCCGGGTAACCTGACTCTAGCCAGTCTACGCGCACACAGGCACCCCTGAAGTCTGACAGTGACATGACGGACGGTTCGTCTGCGCGCGTCTGTTTCTTGGCAAAGAGAACGGAAGCACACAGCGAATCCCGTCCATGATATTTTATTGCCACCGCGTAAGGACGGCCATCCGATGCAGCGAGTGCCAACAGCTAACTGTGTTGTGTTGTTGGTGTAGGACATCGGCATGGGAATCTAATCCGGAGTCCAAGCAGGGACGTTTATTTTTATTTTTTCAAAGCGCCGCCTGCGCGCTGCCAACAGCGCGCGGGCAACAGGTATGAGAAATACAACCGATGCCCTCTAAAAGTGCTAAAGGTAACCGTGGTCACGCGGTTTGGGCCTGGAATGGAGGTTTCCAATGAGTTTCGCAGAAACGAAAGTTGAAGAACAGATCAAACTCCTGACACAACGAGAAAAATGCTCGTGGCTGACACGCCGTGGCGTACGATTCCTCTTACTTCCATTCTCGAAGCAGATTTGTTCGGCAGCTTCTATTACTGAGCCTCCAATGGTAATCCCTATCTGGAACTGATTAGACCTGTGCTGTAATAGTTAAGAAAATTCCCACAACGCCGCGTGTTTCTACTAGAACCATCGAATGAGATCATTTCAGGAAAGCGTCAGTCACAGTTTCTGAAAATTCTGCGTTCAAATACCAGCAAATGCAGATTATCTTTCTCTAGTGGTGATCATTTTTACACGTGATTTTCTGAGCCGCACGCTCGCTGCACACGTGTTCTGTCTTTTTCGTGAAGGAAAGTGTGTGGGAAGTGGGGATAAAAGGGGAGGGGGAGAAAGGGGAGGGGGACCGTGTCCGTCTGCATCGGCTGCATCCGTTTGTGCCCAAGGTATCGACTTTATAGTCGGGTGTTTCCGGCGGCCACATACGAAAACTGTCGTCCGCTGACCGCCTCTCTGACTCACCAACACCGGGCGCGTCATCACCACCACCACCGCGCATACCGCTCCCCGGGAACAGTCCACAAACCACCTAACTCCGACGAACCTAACTTAAACAACCACCAGGAGCGTAGCCAGACTCGGGTTTCGGAGCTGGATATGCCACGCTAATTGCCTGTGCATTCAGGCGTTTTTTATGCGGGTTGCCTACCCCGGGCGCCGGTTTGGAGGGAGGTCGACTCTTCCCCCCCCCCCTCTCCAGCCCCTGGCTACGCCCCTGCTGGCCACGAAGCTGTACTATTTCTTGATGGCACCCCCCGTTTGCCCGGCCGATACGCCACGCTCGCGAGCGCACAACCGCGAGCCTCGCCAGCTGCTCCAGCGAGGGGTATAAACGATCACGATCTACGTCGTAAGAGCAAACCAAATCTGGCCAATCGGATCACAAATTTTATGGCGCCTGCTGGGCAGGAAACAACGACTTCTGCATGCTCGTGCGGGGCCAGCGGGCTCGCGAGGCGCCCGCCGAGGACGTTCGGACGGACATCTCAGGGGGCATCCATATACCACGTGACCCAAAATAGGCCACATTCAGACCCCCCCCCCCCCGCGTGACCTGGCTAACCTAACCTTCCCATGTATTTAAAATGGGAGCGTGACCTGGGGCTGAACCCCCCAATTCGGTCACGTGGTATGTGGATGGCCCCTCATAGCTTCAGACCCAGACCCGTAATTTATGGATGCCCCCTGTGAGGACGCGTCACGGACACCGTCAAAAATAATAACGAGATATCGCCGGGAGGGCCGGGGAGGAGAGAGAAGGCGTCACGATCAGCAGGGAGGAGCACAGGACCCCCGAAGAGGCACACACGCCGAGAGCGCCGTAACTCTGCTGTACCGCCATCCAGTTGCGAGGTTCTGCTCCGCCATGCCCTGCCGCCAGTGATGGGGCACACTGATAGCTTAGCTAGCCGCGGGACTGGTGACTGGTCGACGACCCGCGGTGTGTCACGTGTCCACATTAGCGGACGCCGCCATATTTTCGTGTGTGTGCGGCCCCATCGTCGGCGAGGTGCAACCAGTCGCCATGTCGCGGGGGGCACGTTATTGGCAGGGGCCCACAACTCTACTACCGTGAGTTCGCCGACCGACGCCGTTGCTAGCCGTCCGTAAATAGAGGTTCCCAATGAGACTTGGAAACAGAAGGTGAAGAACAAAAACTCTTCCAGACCGGAAACTCTCAAGAGCAGGTATGAGAAATATCGATGCACAACAGGCGCGCCAAATATGGGTCGTAATCCCCAAATTCACTTAAAACACCATTTAAGTTTCTCATACCTGCCCTCGAGAACTTCCGGTCTGGAGGAGTTTTTGTTCTTCAACTTCCGTTTCCTAAGTCTCATTGGAAACCTCTATTACGGGTAATACGGCCTTCGTGGCCGAGCATAGAGTACTCTGGAGAAGCCCGAAACGCAGGTAAGAAGTCGTAACGAGGAAGATGTGAAAGGACGCTGGAGACAGTATGAGAAATTGCGCGTTTTTTCGCTATAGAAGAAGAGTTAAAACGCTGGAAAAAGTGTGTTTTTCACTAACCAAAAAGAGGAAGAAGGCTTGAGAAAGTATGAGAAATTACGTGTTTTCACCGTTGCGACTTCCGACTTCCGTTTTGGGCTTCTCCGGGGTGTTCTAATTCGAAAACAGAGCTTTGTGGTCGATGCCTCGCAGAGACCTAAACCTTGACTAACCGGACTCCTCCGAACCCACTTCATGGTGATCTCCTGGATTGCTTACTGAAACTGCTGGAAGGAAAACGGCGCGCATAGTGGTCTGGTAATGATGTTGCACAGGGGCCGTTACGTAGAATGTACACAGCCATAGAGAACTGTTAGGTGGAATGCAACGACCCACCATCCTGTAGACTGTGGACAGCAGCCCAGAGTCATACTCAGCTTGGCGCCAGGACAGGATTCCTGAATTTGGGTCACAAGACTCTTTGTGTTGGATAATGGAGTAGGTCAGAGTAGGCCTCATCTTCCGCATTTTCTATTACAAAATGTCATTTGACCCCAATTTGGAACCCTGCCGCCAGGCTGAGTCCCACTCAGGTCTCAAAATCCGAAATGTAATGGCAAATTTCGGAAGAGCCTCTTTATTCCCGTTAGTGCCGAACACTGGCGATGATCATAACTCTTTCATTCCCAGTGTATGGTTATCTTAACATCGCGCGGTGGGATCTGACTTGTGAAATTAGTCCAACCGAACATATCCGACCAGCAGACAGGAAACCCCCCAATGGCGAACAGCGCCACGGGAGCAAGCGCCGCGTTGAATTTCTCATAGTGTGAAGCGGACGTGTCGGAATACTTATGATTGAAATGACCGGCGACTACCAAAGTGATTCTCTCTCCCCCCCCTTCCGCTTCCCGCTCCGCCCACCAAATCCTTATCCTACGGGGACTTGTCGGCCATACTGATCACGAGAGAGAGAGAGAGAGAGAGAGAGAGAGAGAGAGAGAGAGAGAGAGAGAGAGAGAGAGAGAGAGAGAGAGAGAGAGAGAGAGAGGAGATGCGACGGCGGATAACACGACCGCCATTCGGCCTGCCAGAGCCACGGGCAGACTAGTCTGTCAAAGAGGGGAAGGGAGAGATGCCGAATTTCAGTACTCTGTTAACTGAAGTGTCTGACACACCCTCATTTCCGCATACTTCAATCGACGCTCAAATACTGACGGGAAGTATATATTATTCTTATTTTTCTGCCAAGCAAATTATCTTTAATGCAAGCATTGAATCCAAGTTGTTTGTGCGTAGAGCAAGATATGGGATATGCGGGAAGGCTCGAATATGTACAACACGGCGTTGCCAAGAATACCCCCTGAGGATCAAAATTTGATTGAGCAGAGTAATTAGAATTGAGGGTGCAGACAGACGTTTCCTGGCGCAACATGTCTGTCAGACACTTGATTTAGCATAGAAAGGAGTGACGTGTTATCGGGGAGGAAATATTTGCATTTTTAACGTTTCCAGCGACGACCATGAACGGCAGTTAACTAGCATAACTGAAGATGTATAATGGCTGGAGGGTATATCATCAGCATCCAGGTTTTGGAGGTGGGCTTCTGGCCGACCCGTGGTGCAGACACTACTCCTGTCTGAAACATGGCAAAGGGATTGTTCGGTGGACGGTGGAGGCTAGCAAAGCAAGAAATTTTCTCATCGAACAATTGAAAAGACAGTGTAGAATTTTCATAGGCTTTCACTATATATACACCGACAAAGACTGTACCGCCACCGCATACATTAGCTCGTCTAGGGCCCGAGGTTCGAATACCGACTACCGACTGGATGTGATTTTATTTCTATTAGTCATCGCGCCGCGCGTCCTTTGAGCGGCGCCCTTGGCGCCATCCCACTGCACCGGCGATGCATGCCAAGCAGGTCCTTGGTGTCCTGGCAGGTCCTGGCGGCATTTTTGGTGCCCACTGATCATCTCTGTCAGAGTCACACCAACGCACAGAATATGGAATAGAGGAGGCAGTGTTGCCACATGAACAGTCAATGGATTATTCCCATGGCTCAAATTTGTCTCCGGTGCTCTGGGAGACGTCGCGCAGTGTTTGTAGCGTTGACCGGAGTGGGAGGGACGTCTTCCCAGCACCTCACAATCGCCTCACCCTGCGCCATAGAGAGAGAGAGAGAGAGAGAGTGAAGACTGTCCTTGTCTACTCATACCCGGAACCCAAAACAGGGCCTTGTTTTATCCAGCAAATCTGAATTTGAAGCTGACCTAAGAACTTGACACCAGTCTCAGCTTGTAGAGGTAATGCGAGGCTATGCTACGTATGAATATGATTTCGACTTGGTTTTCAGTAGTCTTCCATGCGAAAATCTGTTCTCTCATCAGGCCACTTTTCAGTGATTCCAGGAGCCGTCCTGAAAAAATCAGCGACACGAAAAATATTTCAAAACACAGCCCTACTAATGTACTAAGTATAGAACTGTAAAATGTCATCCTGATACCAATGCAAATTCTCGGGATTTGCCACAACCGTCTACAAAATTAGCGCCGCTCTCGTGGTTGGCGCTACCATTTTTAAGTTTTTCAAGCGAGAACCTTGAAATTTGGTACAGACCTGCCCCCTACATTGGTCTCGAGCCTCCTGAAGCGTTAAGTTCATGGGCCACCCCCTTCGGCTACAGCCACCCCTTCAGTGTGGCAAGGTCGAAAAACGCCGTGAAGGGAATCATTAAAACCCATTTGAAGGGCGAAAATTGGGAAAATTACAGTCAGTGTGGCATATTGGGTGCCTAAAACTGTTAAAACTCGCATCTCAACCATCTCCGACCATTCCTTAATTTTGGATGGGGTGAGGGGTAGTTTTTGAGTTAGGGGTGGAACGGTTAAGAAGTGAGACTCAAACAAAGGACCTTAGTTCCAAAAACGTCTGGAAACAATTTCACGTCTCTTTTTTTTTTCGATGTTTCTGGCGCCTACGCTCAGCATCTAACCACTTCTGGTAAAAAAATCCGTTTTTAATATTCACTTTTTTCAAAAATGGATTGCAGGGGTACACGCCGTAGCGTCGTTTCAAGGGTTGAAGTCGTTGAGATACCGACTTCTCAGTCTGATCTTTTCCCTATAGGTTGGAACCTTACAAAATCAGCTTCCCCGCCTTCCTCCCCTATCAGGAGAAACCACAGAAAGGCAAGATTTCGTTAAAAAGTGTCTAATTTTTAAGATTTTTTTTCGGATTTTTGAGCCTTTTAAGGGGTTGATCTGAGTCGCGGCGTTCATGATCGGAACCCCACAGGACAAGACACGTCTCGATAATATCACCTTAGTCTGGATTATCGAGTTATGAAATCAACTAAAGAGCAAAATACCGTTTCAGTGTCCGGAATACCCTAAGAGTACGATAAACCGTTATTAACTTCAACACTTTCGTGATTTCTTAACCTTCTGTAGAAACACTTCCCCCTGAGTCCGATCAATATCTGCAGAATGTTCTGCGCTAACTCTAGCCGTTTTCGTTATGCCAGAAAAACGTTGTTCGATTTGGACCAGATTGAAATGGCCCAAGTAATTTGCGGCGTAAAGCCAACCCTAAAGTTTAAAGCAGAAATTCGACATTTTTGGACATGGGGTGAATCTTGTAATATTCAGTTTCAGAATCAAATTAATTTTTTTTATTCTCTCATAAACACAATTTTAAACACAAACGTCATGCGGTGTCAGGAAATATCCGTAATAAAACAAAAATGCACACTTTAAGGCTTCACCTCCGTATGCGAACCAAGGTGGGCTTTAAGAGTGACAGAATAAGCAAACTTCTTGTGGCACTCGGTGCATTCGAATGGCTTCTCACCCGTGTGGGTGCGCAGATGAACTCGGAGATGGGCTTCGTGAGCGAACTTCGTATGGCACTCGGTGCATTCGAATGGTTTCTCGCCGGTGTGGGTACGAAGGTGAACTCGGAGCATCCCTTTCTGAGCGAACTTCTTGTGGCACTCGGTGCATTCGAATGGCTTCTCACCCGTATGAGTACGAAGGTGAACTCGGAGATGGGCTTCCTGAGCAAACTTCTTTGGCACTCGGTGCATTCGAATGGTTTCTCACCGGTGTGGGTACGAAGGTGGACTCGGATATATTCTACCCGACGGAACTTCTTGTGGCACAAGGTGCATTCGAATGGTTTCTCACCCGTGTGGGTACGAAGGTGAACTCTGAGCGAGCTTTTATCAGCGAACTTCTTGTGGCACTCGGTGCATTCAAATGGTTTCTCGCCAGTGTGGGTACGCAGATGAACTCTGAGATGGATTTCGTGAGCGAACTTCGTATGGCACTCGTTGCATTCGAATGGCTTCTCACCGGTGTGGTTCCGAAGGTGAACACCGAGATTGCCTTTAACAGCGAACTTCTTGTGGCACTCGGTGCATTCGAATGGTTTCTCGCCAGTGTGGGTACGAAGGTGATCTCGGAGATTGCATTTGAGAGCGAACTTCTTGCAGCACACTATGCATTCGAATGGTTTCTCACCCGTGTGGGTACGAAGGTGAACTCGGAGCGAGCCCTCTTGAGTGAATTTCTTGTGGCACTCGGTGCATTCGAATGGCTTCTCTCCCGTGTGGGTACGAAGATGCTCTACAAGAACATCAGAACGCGCGAATTCAGCACTGCACACGGTGCAGACCTTCATCGTGATGCGAGGGAGGTATCCTGAAAACGACAAGAAATCCTAACTAATGAAATGGCCGACAACGAATGAATCATCGGGGACCAGTGTTCACGCTTACCTAGGAAGTACTCGAATACGATCACTGCGTGCTCAACGTGATTGACGTGTAGTGTTAATACCAAACACAGCGCAACTGCGGCGAGGATCAAGGATTCCGTGGACGCAGTCCGTTGTTGACAATTTCCGATGTTCTGTATTGCTGGCTCTGGATTGTGGTCACAGAGTAGGCGTTTCGTAGCTCGATGGCGCAAGAACATCAACCGGAATTGATTCAAAATCCCTGTGGAGTAAGCAGATCAGACGCTTTATTTGAAACGATGCCGTCACAGTAGGTGCATCTGGCGGCAAAAACGGCTCAGCTGTTCCATTTTTTCTGAAATGCAATAACTTTTACACTAATTTTAACAATAAGAACACGATTGCCTGCTCATGCTAGTCGCAGTACTTTTGGTCCTGCAATTTTGTGATACTCGATCAAGTGATACTTTTATCTCAAGACAAATAAGAGTATAACAAATTATATTTACTCCCATACATACGTTACTACTAATTTTTCGCAATAAATTTCACGCACATGCACGGATGCACGGTGCACAACCAATATGCTGAGTTATAAATATTGCTGGCGTGTTCCCGCAAATTCAAGAATATTAAAGGTACTTGTAAGTTACTTGCAATAGACCATTTCGACAACTCTAGTCGCTGTAGCGAAAGAGGAAGAAGAATGCAAAGAAGAACATAGCGACCGGCGGTCCCGGTGGTGGTGGTATGAGAAATCGAGTCGGCGGAGTCGCTCGCGGTGTTTTTGATCGTGCTGAGTTTGTTGAGGAGTGGTACGAAGATTTTAAAGAAGTTTTGAAGTTTTTAAACATTGTCAGTGACAAAATATAGTGGTGAGTTGCCTGAAAGTACCCCGGGTTGTGATTGTTACCAGTGGAAGACGTGTTTTAGATCGCTACGGGAGACGGATCGTGGATCGTGTTACACGAAACGCGTCCCAGCTAGCCTATCCATCTTCCACCTGTTTTGTTTTGGGGGAGAATTCTTTTATTAAGAAAATGTCACGTGCAGTTCTTAAAAGAACATTTTTTAGCAGATGATGCTTCAGCTTCAGCTAGCTTTGACTCTCGCTAGGTAAGCAGTTAGCAGGTTAGGTTCAGGTTAGGTTAGCGCGCAGCAGCGGCAGGTTAGCAGCGGCAGCGCAGCAGCAGCAGTGGCAGTCAGCCGCGGCCCAGTGATAGCGGCAGCGCGCAGTCAGCAGTCCGCGTCCGCCTGAGCAGCGCCCAGACTAGTATATATTTGGCTGAGCCCTTTAAACTCAGGCTATAAGTTCCTCTTTAACTGCGAAGCCCTTATAGGCAGGCAAGAAAGCGACCCCACCGATCCGATCGCAACAGCTCTCTGAGGGTAGGGCCAACAGCACAAAACTAAGAGACGACATTGTTTCTTCGCACTTTTACAAATTAACGACCAGAAATGGTCAAGGCATTATAACCAGGTAAAAATATAATCATCAAAATATTGCAACGACAAATTAACCAACTTTACCGCTGCTCTTTCTTTATTACATGTCTGAAAGATGTCTTTGTGTGGTGGCTAACCTGGAAGCTCGCAATGTATGAGAAATTGGAAGAGGTAAACAGAGGTGATAGCGGGTGATAGCATGTTCACGAGAGAGGTGAAACTTGAAAGAGGAACCTGAAACTCAAACTAAAATTGAAACCTTAACTGCAAGTCAACGCTGAAAGCCGGGATAGTAAACATAGTGAATCACCCACATGTTGCGGTACTGAATGCATGAGAATGGTGACTTATTAGGGCCATAGAACTATGTCTCAAACTTAAAAGTGGAACCTGAAACTCAAACTAAAATTGAAACTTAAACTGCGAGTCTATGTTGAAAGCCGGGAGAGTCAATCACCCACATGTGGCGGTAATTAATGCATGCCGGAACAGCTCCAGGTCTCAGTTTTCGTCCCCCAGCGGGTTAAAAAACATTTAAAAAAATTATGGTATGAAATTTTAGGCTCAGCCTTAAGTGTAAACTTTACCTAGTTATACCGGGGCGGGCTCGTGAGGCGGCGTCGCGTCCAAGGTCGCGTCGCGTCCAAGGACGCGTCGCTCCGTTTTGCGGTTTTTCGCTTATTATGGCCAAACCATGCGTTTCCGCCTCATACAACCTTATATGATTTTGATCGTAGCGACCAGCTCTACCCGGGGCGCTTATCAGATTTTCGAAATTTTAATTTCAAAAATTCGTCGCTAGACCAAAGATCGGCAACGGGCGGGTACCTTGCGTTTCCCCCGCGAGGCATCGCTGGAGCTGGCAGGAGTGGCGCGGTGTGGCGTGGCGTGGCTTGCTGTTCCTGGCTAGACGATGCCGAACCCCTCCCCCCCCCTCCCCGCTTCCGCACACATGTGCCTAAGCTCTCCGTGCCCAGCCGGCCGCTCCTGCCCTGCCCTCGCCGGCCCTCGCTCAGTTCTCAGAAAGGGAAAGGACACAAGTGGCGTAGTTTTGTTCCCCGGTTTGGGGCTATTAGGCTGCTCTGGCTTGCATATCTGAGGGCGACGAAAATGAAAAACGCCACTGACATTTGACTGCAGCGCTTACAGCGGCAGCTCTGTGCCCCGCCGCTTGGCTGGCAGTGCCGTGCCTGCAAGGACCCCGGAAGGACGCTTTGTGTTGGGTTTGTTTCTGTGACTTTTGCGTTTCGCCCTCTGGGCCTGTACGTCACCGCTGCTGGAGACGGGAACTGTTTGTTTCGAGCGTTGTCCATCAAACTGTGGGGCCATCAAGACGCCCATGCGCAGGTGCGGGAAGAGCTGGTGGCCCATGTGTCAGTGAACTGGATAACCTAACCTAATCTACCTCACCACCAACGGTGCTCCTTTCCTGTCAACATTAACTGCTATGTTACACGCTGTCCACACTGTCCACGAATAACAGTTCACATCATCTGCTTTCACGTTAGCGTTAGCGTTAACGTTTTTTTCTAAATTTTCTCGTGGACATGTCTGATTTGTAGGGAATGACACTGTCAATGTGTAGCGATCTAAAACACGTCTTCCACTGGTAACAATCACAACCCGGGGTACTTTCAGGCAACTCACCACTATAATTTGTCACTGTCAATGTTTAAAAACTTCAAAACTTCTTTAAAATCTTCGTACCACTCCTCAACAAACTCCAGCACGATCAAAAACACCGCGAGCGACTCCGCCGACTCGATTTCTCATACCGCCACCGCACCGCCGGTCGCCATGTTCTTCTTTGCATTCTTCTCCCTCTTTCGCTTCAGCGACTAGGGTTGTCGAAATGGTCTATTAAAATTCAAACGTAATCAGTGACTCTGCCAATGTCTTTGACTAACAGCGACGGGCACGGCAATGATCCGCAAAGCGAGCTGCTCTGTTCGGCCGGATGGTCAACCCAGGTGCTAAGAAATTGACGGCCCGGGTGAAAGCAGCGCTTGTATAGAGATTATATATAGATTATATACCGCTTATATATACTCTATATACATTCATATATATTCATATATCACGAGATATACAATGATATATACCCATGCATCATACTATATATGACGATGTATACCTATATATACTACTATATATCTCCCTATATATAACTATATATCACGCTATATATAACCATATATACGCTTACATGTAGCTATATATTCATATATATATATGTAGCCATATATATGAGATTATATAGCTATTTATTGTGTAATATATAAGCATATATCAGGTACATGTAAAGATATATAGGATATATATATATATATATCTCTTACATAATTATATATCGCACTATGTATGACTATATATAACTATCTATATTAGTATATATGACTGATATATACTTCATATGAACTTCATATATGACTATATACAAGCCATTTTTACCTCGGGATTGAAAAGAACGATACATTTTATATACCGTAGTGGCAGATACTGCCACACGTCGCAGAACACGCTCCGCGCGGCCTGGACTGTGAGATAATGTTGGAGGAGTCGGCCGGCCATAAGGTGCTATGCGGAGCTCTTCCGCCGACACGCGCCATCGCAAGATGGTGGGACAAAACCGCTCAAACCCTTAAAGAAAACCTCTAAAATCAAGTTTAAAACTGGGGATGCAGTGTGAGCTCCCCCGCCAAAGAACACGCAAATGTACTGGTTTGTGAAGGCCATGGAGATACCGAATATCTTCTCAATGGCAATCCTATCCTGGCACAAACCTATGTGTCTGCAGCGGAGAATCGCTTCAGAGCTAGCTCTACGTAGCGTGCTGTGCAAACAACATAAGGTCAAAGAATTAACAAAGCAGGCTTAGTTCGTGAGCAGATCAACATATAATTGCTGAGCGAAGCGAAGCTCACTGTGGGCTTCTGCAAAGAAGAAAATTTACGCCCCCCCCCCCCGGATACCTATAGTTAAGCATAGGTATCTTACTATTACTATATGTCTTCATCCTATCTTTGGCTAGATTTAGCTATATATATATATACCTATCTTCATCGTATCTTTGTCTATCCAAAGGTTAGGTTAGGCTAGGTTAGGTAAGGATAGGATAAGTTTTAGTTAGGCTAGGTTAGGTTAAGTTAGGCTAGGTAAGGTAGGTTAGTTAGGCTAGGTTAGGTAGGTTAGGCTAGGTAAGGTAAGGATAGGATAAGTTTTAGTTAGGCTAGATTAGGTTAAGTTAGGCTAGGTTAGTTAGGTTAGGCTAGGGTAGGTTAGGTAAGGATAGTATAGTGTAAGTTTTGGTTAGGCTAGGTTAGGTCAGGTTAGGTTACTTAGGCTAGGTTAAGTGCTTAACATACAATTACTGCAAAGGATTCAAAATGTGCAGCCGCATATCTATCAGCACATGTATGTCCCTCTTTTATCTGGCTGCAGCAGCGAGCGCAGCTTTAGGCCCGGCGGGCCCTGGCTAGTAGTAAGCCACGTGGAACGGGGGCAGGTCGGAGAGGGATGGACGTACGAGTCCTTCAGATGCTCCGGCTGTAATCGTCCATTCCGGAACTCAGCTTTCAGTTCTCTCATGCTCAGTTCTGCTCAGTTCTGCCCGCGACGAGTGCACGTGAGTCTTCTTGTTCGAGGCTAGTTCGCAATACGGTACTCCGAAGTAGAGCTTGACCGGAAACAGCCGGCAGCCGGGTAGGTAGGCAACTCATTTGACGCCACGAGAGATCAGCCGGGCCGATAGTCAACCTAACTGACGCCAAGCCAAGTTGGGAAGGGGGGGGGGGGGGGAGGGACCGGACGGAGTATCGAAGGGACCTCCAGGCGTGGAGTATGGCTGCCGTTGTGCGCGGAGTATTTCCGCGTTTGTGCTGGCCCTGGCATGGAGTATCGGAGGGAACTCCATCACAGGCCTAAGCTAATCAAACCTTTTTCGCCGAGTTCAAATATGTAGTGAGTGAAGTGTATACGGTATATTGACGCATTGGGCAGTTTCAGATAGGCCTGGTTGCCTATTTTCAGAGGGACGAGAATCGCACACCGCTCCACTATGAGAGAGAGGGAGAGAGAGAGGGGGGGGGGGGGAGGAGGCCACCAAGGTGTCTAGGAAGTTAGAAATCTTGGCTCTCCGCGCTCGGCTTTCCAAATGTAGAGGCAGAACTGTTATGCTACGAAAAAAAAATAATAGCGATAGAGATAGTGCATGTTTTTTTTTTTTTTTAAAGAAAGGAATGGAAACAGAAAATTCAATTTTGGAAATGGAGTCCTGGAAGTGGGCCACTAAAGAATGACACTAGGGTTAAGTCGGCCACCATACCAACGTTGGCCAGGGGAGCCGAATTGCAAAACTAACGAATTTCGTAAAACACATCCTCCGCTACATCGGTAGACTCGATTCAGACATTTGAAAATCTGCGTGGCAACGAAACGTTACGGTGACCAACTTTGGGCAGAGGAGGTGCCTTTAGGTGAGGTGACCGACCAACTTCGAGCAAATTTGGCGCGGGTAGGTCGTCCGGTCACCCGTCGTGGAAGCGAACACCACTGCCAGCTGTGAGTATCTGTCGGTACGGAAGGTGCGATAATAATTTGAGGTGCGATGCGATATGTGATGCATCACCGTGATGAAACACCCTGGCGCTGGACCGAACCGCGCTGCTCACTTCCGGTTATTTCTCTTCCCGTCTCCCTCGCACCCGTTGCTACCCCGGGGGCTGCGGTGGCGCGTGTGCCGTGAGTGGGAGCGAGACGTGGCTTCGCCACGCGCGCGCACACACACACACACACACACACACACACACACACTGCGCACGCTGCGGTCAGCGCATTACGTACTGACCGGCTACTGACCACACTCTGCAGGGGTCACGAGGCGTGGCGTCGCCCGTATGCTTTCTGGCTTTCTCTGACAGGGATGGTAAGCCACTATGTGGCCACCGCATCCCGCGAGGAGGCCCAGGGCCGAGACAAGGCCCGGGGGATCGTACATAAGTGACGTAATGCACACGCAAAAATAAAAATCCAATCCGTTTCTAATGAGTTGAGCGACGAAATATTTTGCGATGAAGTCCAAATATTTACATCAAAAGCATCACGGATACCGGGACAAAACCATCAAATGTTTGTGACCATACCTCTCTTTTTTTTTACAAACGCGAATCAATGAAACTTTTCTTAGAAAAACGGAAAAAAGGGATGGATTTGCGAAGTTAACTGTGACCAAATAACAAATCTTTCATCAGAACGAAATTGTCGACAAAATGACTGGTTCCGTGTTATTTGTTAACATTTGACTTGGACCCACTAGTTCCTTAGATTAATTAAGAATGTTTTGACTTAACACTCGTAGACGCTCGTGGATCACCTAGGATTGACCACAGCAGTTTACTGCTGACTGACGACTGTTCACTAAATTCCGGGAACGGTTACAGACGGCTTCCGGATCAGGGTTGTTACCTTAGGGTCAGTACGTAGAAAAATCTTTCGGAAGAAAATTCGTCTTCCCATTTTTGGATTCACGGGCGTCTCAAAAGTCTAAAATTGTTTGGTCAATTTCCCCCCTGGATGAGTTTTCACCGTACTTAACCTACAAAATCATTACCCACTAGTTACCAGCTTAACACGCACTCTACAACAGGTGCAACGCACCCATCGAGAGACGGTACGTAATTTTGTGAACGGTCAGACCGGAAGCCCAGTCGCAATGCGGGGTGGGGTACGCGGGAGGGCGAGAAGGACAGGACGAGTCGGATAGAGACAGAAGCGGCAGCGGCCACTGACACGAGTCGGTCAGATATGGCGGCACAGGACGGGGACTCGTTCACGGCAGCCTCTTCGGCTGTTCGCGGTTTCCGCTCCGGACAGAGTGCAGCTTACAATATTTGTTCTCTCAAGGAAATGTTAGTTGAACCAACTACCGCTTCGCTGGCTGAACTGGAACTTGTAGTTCAGGCTGCTGAAAATCTTGGTTGTCTGAGATTTGAGTTGGATCAACTGACCCATCAAAATTTTGTTCCATACTCGATTATTAGTCGGCGGCTTTAAAACCTTGAAACAAAATTTCATTTTGTGGGTGTGCCTCGCCGACACTGGTCTACAATGTATTCGACCACAAATCCGACCGTCTATAGTGCCGGTATTTGAATCCGGAAATTCCTTCTCCAGGATATGATCTCGTTTCGGAAGAGTGTTACGAGTTGCACTGGCACCAGAATCGGAGTTCCCGGGTTCAAACAACGGATCTGCGGGTGGCTCTTCCACAACATGCGTCATTCCCTTTGGCTCACTCACTATGCCACTTATTCAACCCCGGCCCACCGGCGCTAGGGTCCATCTATAAATCTCGTAACACCGGCGCCGTGGCTGTGCCATCGTTCTGTACCGTTCCGGGTGGCGGATCGCTTTTACCGCCTTGTCGGAAAGAAGACCAAGCGGACACTGAGAACGTGTCATGCATCATTTTCATCGCCCAAATCCGTGCGATAAAAGTCTGTTTTGAAAACTTCGCCATAAACTAAAGATTTTATACCAGAGTTGGACTAAACTTTGCAATAAGATTTCAAGAATGACATATTTTTATCATGGGAGTAAAGCAAGTTTAGTGGGAGGCCTCATCCGGTATCATCGCTTGGCCATCTCAACTAGTATCTTCCGCATTTTCTACCAAAAAGACAAGCGTAATTCCAATTTTGGAATCGCATGGCGGCAAGCTGGGTCTGCCTCAGGTCTCTCAAATCTTTTTATATACCGCCAAGTTTTCAAACCAGCCTTTTAAGCCCCTTTCCGCCCAAAATTGGGCGATGAAAGCGTACTCCGGAGAAGCCCGAAACGGAAGTAAGAAGTCATAACGAAGAAGAAGAACGCTGCACAAAGTATGAGAAATCGAGTGATTTTTGAAGAAGAGTGTTGTTCCGAAACGTGATTTCTCATACTTTGTGCAGCGTTCTCCTTCTTCGTTGCTGCTTCTTACTTCCGTTTCGAGCTTCGCCGGGGTACTCTGTTGCGACTCTTTCACCCTCAGTAGATGGTTTTCAACATCGATACCGATGATCGTTTCTTAGTTTGTGAACGCCCCCTACGGAACGGACAGAGGCCGCTGCAGCCCCCCGGCCCTGCTGCAGCAGCGGCTGCGGTTCAGTGACCAGCTTTCTCACCGCGGTGACAACTCCCCATCGGTGGCCGCACACACGGCACGCGCAGCACACGCACACACACACACACACATACGCACACGCGCACATAGGACAGCGTGCCGCCGGGGCCGATGAGTCAAACGCATATGCGGCATACAAGGATACAGCCTGTTTGGTCACCGCCATCTCCAGTCCAAACGCAGCGGCGGGTACTTTCGGTGGCCCGGCCCGGCCCGGTCGCCGGGCAGGTTACCAACTCCCCCGCGCACCCACCGTCCCCCACTCCCCGCCGTTTCAGTTCGTCCACTTATTACGTAACGTCCGTAAAATCCGTGAAATCTAAAACTGAGAAATTAAGCCGAAAAAGGAACCTGTCAAATCATGGGTCCAAAAATTAAAAAAGTCTCGTGACTTGACAGGGGGAAAAAGTGTCTGAAATGAAACAACGTGTCGCAAAGTTTTAATCTATTTTATTCCATTTTTTGAGCCATTAAACGTGTGTCAAAATCAAATTCCTCTAACCCTCACTCATTATCGCTATAGAAGACCATCAAAATTACCGAGTATGCAGAAAATTGCTAATTTGCACTGCCTGAGGCGGAGGGTGCATGGGAGTCTAAACGCCGCTCCAGTTGTTACGTAATTGGTGAACGGCTCCTCCTTCCGTGTGCCCCCCCCCCCCCCCCTGCCTCCACCTTCGCCCGCCCGCCCGCCTTGGCATGCGGAAGGCGGACAGTCACGGGGGTGAAACCGCACCGCGAGGGTGAAACTCATCATATCGGCGACACGGAGCGGCACCGCCGGCGGCGTCAGTTCGGCGCCAAACGTGTCGCATCGGTGCGAGAGAGAGAGAGAGAGAGAGAGAGAGAGAGAGAGAGAGAGAGAGAGAGAGAGAGAGAGAGAGAGAGAGAGAGACGCGGAAGGTAGCCAAGTCGATACGACGAGGCAAGGCGGAGCTGCACGCGTCGGTCCTGTCGTTTACTTTCGTCACTTCGTCACGTGCGTGCTCATGCGTGTGTGTGTGTGTGTGTGTGTGCGTGCGCGCGCGTGTGCGTGTGTGTGTGCGTGTGCGTGCGCTGTGTCGTGAATGGGGTGGGCTCCGGTGGCGTGGGCACGGCGGTAGCGTGGTGCACAGCACAGCCTTTGTGGGTCACAGCACTCCGCCACCGCTACCGCAGCAGCAGACGACGCCGACTCGCGCCTCAAAAAAAGAAAAAAAAACTGACCGAGTTGGTACGTTGCCGTCGACTGCGTGTGACACACGAACGACGACGCCTTCGCCTCCCACCCGCACCGTCGATCATCTTTGTGGAACACTTTTTATCGCGAGGGGGAGAAAAACGAGAGGAAAATAAGGTACGATTTTGCAATCAGGCATATAACGTTTCTGTGTTTCCCACCGTTAAAATATAATCGTGGCGAACTGTCGTTCGAGTCTCACCAACTGACTTCGGGCTTGACGGGCCCCATTCCCACACCACCGCAACGAGCCAAAACCAACCGGCCCCACACGCCTCGTCCCCTGCTTTTCCAAGCCTGCCATCGAGGGGTCCCTCACTTCGAGCAGTCATTGTACAAACCCCAAAAAGTCAAAATAAAATTCCAACCCATGTCAAAAAATTCAAAAAATTCTTAAAGTCACAAAAGTCACGAAAAGTCACAAAAATTCAGGGAAATTCAAGGAAAAGGTCACAGAAAGTCACGAAAATTCAAGGAAAAGTGGCAAAAGTCACGCCAGTCAGTATAAGAAATCACGAAAGTCACAACAGTCATCCATTTAAACTAAACTCAAAATTGTAAAAACTGTTTTGTCAAGAAGTCACTGAAATTGGTCGGAAAGTCACGGAAAAGTCAGCGCAGTCCCAAAAAATATCAAAATTCACCACCATAGTCAAAAAAATTCAAAAAAGTCACAAGTCAACGAATCAGTCATTGCAAGTCACTGCAGTCACGCAAGTCAATTGATTTTAAGTCATTGTACACACAACAGAGTTCGAGTGAGGGACCCCTCGCCTGCCATACAAGACACCCCTCCACGCAGAAAAAGAAGTTTTAACTTCGGGTCGTCCGGCAGAAATTACAACCCATGAGGAGGGCCCGGGAGGGCCATCTCAGTAGTTGAGATCGTCTGTGAAAGCTGATTTCCACAGTTACCGTGGAGTAGTTCGTAGCCTAACCTAACGATGTATACTTGAATCGAATCGGTGTTATGTAATCCGCGAACGGCATGTCACGTACACGGAGGATGTGGCGGTCGTGATCACTGACTGATTTGGGGCGATCAGGCTCTTGGAGAAGCTGTTTTGAAAACTCCACCCAGGTAAAACGGATTTTTATAAAGTTGTATAAGAGTTTTATAAATGTTTATAACGCCTTATAACCTTTTATGAAAGTTTTATATGTTTGTATACAGGTAGATTTATATTGGTTTATGCACGCATATATACTTGTATAAATGCCTGTATACAATTGTATAAACGCCTGTATGTAATTGTATACATGTGGCTGTACACAGTCTTATTAAGGCCTGTACGTAGTTGTGTATGGTCTTATGCAGTTGTGTACATCTTTATAATTATGAGTATAAGATCAACACATTGTATACAAGTCTATATATGATTTTATACAACAACCTGTATATATTTCTATGAAGGCTCTTATAAATATTTATACAGTTTATATACAATCATATAAATGTGTATATGCGTGTCCTTATAAGAAATATACAAATTTTGTATAAAGGCTTGTATAAATATTTATAAAAATTTTATACAGTTTTATAAAGATCCGTTTTACCTGGTACATATGTCAGATTTAGGACTGAAACCAGAGTTGGACTGGCACCAGAATCTCAAAAGTGGGGTCACATGTGAACGGATAAGAGGGTGTTTAAGGCCTCATGCAGTCTCACCGTGACCACCCCAACTCATATCTTACTTCCCCTGACTCTGTCACTGCCAATGACGCACGGCCCCGAGGAACATGCTGTCCGGCCTGGAGCGCCTGCGAACTCTCAAGACAGCCAGCACCGCCGCACACGCGAGCTCGGCGGGACAGCCTGCCTACCGGGCGCTCTTTGGTGGTGTCGGGCGCCGCGAGCAGCGAGGCGAGGGTTGCGCGACGCGCTCCGGAAGAGGAACAGGGACAGAGCGTGCCGCCTCGCGCCGTCTCTCTCGCACGCAGAGGACGTGTATAGCCCACTTGCACTTGGCTTACCGTCGCGGCACGCCACGGCAGACGTGCGAACCCGGGCGCCACCGTGCCAACTCTCCTTTTCCATTGAGGAGGGTGGGGAGGCCGCGGGGGGGAGAAAGAGAGAGAGGGAGAGAGAGAGAGAGAGAGAGAGAGAGAGAGACAGAGAGAGAGAGAGAGAGAGAGAGAGAGAGAGAGAGAGACAGAGAGGGAGAGACAGAGAGAGAGAGACAGAGAGAGGAATGCACCCGGACAGCCAAGCCGACTGACAGGCCGGCAAAAAGCCAACCCGGCTCGCGCGGCCAACAACCCTCTCCTTCCTCCCATAGACATTTTGTAAAAGGTAAAACGGGCTGCATTTAATTGTGGCGTGACTCGTCGTATGTCGGCCAGTGGGCACTGCGGTGATTCCGCTCCCCTCCCCTCTCCCCTCTCTCCACCGTCCTCACCTCGCCCCCCTCGCCCCCTGCTTCTCTCACTCGCAATCCTGTCCTCTACGCCCCTGTTTAATGTCCTCCCCTATCCGAAGAGCTTCATAATGCCCAGACCGAGAACAAGTCTCAGGGGGTTGATGCCAGGAAAGTCGAGTTATCCATCGGCAACTGACTGCCCACTGACATCGACTGACCGTGCACTGACCGCACCTAGCTGCGCACTGACTGCTGACTGACATCGACTGGCTGCTCACTGGCAGCACCTAGCTGCGCACTGACTGCCAACTGGCATCGACTCAGCGCACTGACTGCGCACTGACTGCCCACTGGCATTGACTCAGCTCACTGACTGCTCAGTGACATCGACTGGCTGAGCATTGATTGCAATGAGACTTAAAAAACGGAAGCTGACGAACAAAAACAATTGCAGACCGGAAACTCTCGAGGGCGGGTATTAGAAACTTGCATGGCGTTTTGAGTGAATTTGGAGGTTATCTTTTTTTATATTTGGCGCGGCCCTTGTGCAACTAAATTTCTCAGACCTGCTCTAGAGAGCTTCCGGGCTGAGTGCTTTTGTTCTTCGGCTTCCGCTTCCGAGCCTCGTTTGGAACCTCTATCAACCGAGCCACTAACAGTAAATTTCTGACAGTGGCTGAGTGGGGGCGCGTCAACTGGTCCAGCTCTCCAACTGGTCCAGCCCGACAACTGGTCCAGCTCTACAACTGGTCCAGCACGACAACTGGTCCAGCCCTTGTGTCCCTCACTCTGTGCCGACAACTGGTCCAGCTTTTAAACTGGTCCAGCAAACTAGCGCGTGAGGCAAGGCGACAAGTGGTCCAGCCCGACAACTGGGCCAGCCCGACAACTGGTCCAGCTTTTCAACTGGTCCAGCGAACTAGCGCGCGAGGCAAGGCGACAACTGGTCCAGCCCGACAACTGGTCCAGCCCGACAACTGGTCCAGCTTTTAAACTGGTCCAGCGAACTAGCGCGCGAGGCAAGGCGACAAGTGGTCCAGCCCGACAACTGGGCCAGTCCGACAACTGGTCCAGCTTTTAAACTGGTCCAGCACAGCCGCTCTGTTACCTCTCGCGAGTGCCGCGACAAGTGGTCCAGTGCTGCCGTTCTGTTCTTTTCCCTGAGCTTGCCGACAACTGGTCCAGCCCGACAAGTGGTCCAGCCCGACAACTGGTCCAGTGCGCCAAAACCGCGCTCCATCTGCCGTCCCTTCGACGAAGCTGTCGCTAGCCTCACACCATGTACGATGCTGAATCTGGCCCCCTCGGTACCACAAGAGAACCCCGCGCGAGGCTACGTGTTACCAGCTATGAGAAACTCTAAAGTCACACCATTACGCGCACTCAAAGCACATTATGGGCAGCGATATAAGCAATTAGCAGAATGTATTCGGTTAGGTTTTCGTTTTTGAAGTCGTGAGGCTCAGAATTACTCCGTGATTCATTTTTACTCTCCAAACTGCAAATTTTATCCAATCTGCGGCATTCTTTCGTACTGTGACACCAAGAACTCTTGTGGTAGACATTAAGACACATCATTCATGTACTGCGTGTTAGTTAGGATTTCGTTAGCATTAGAATTTGAAAATAAAGTGTCTAAGATAGTGCCGGTAGCCTCGGTGGCCTTTTTTCAGTCACCCTTTTCCGTCTGCTACCACCCAGTACCAGTTCATAATTGGACTTCCCACTTAAGGCCGTGCCTGTTGAAATTTGACTTCGGGCTAGGATGATGAAATTTGATATACCCCTAGATTCGGCTCTAAGTAGGGGCCCTGCAAAATCGCAAGTCGATGAACCAATTTTTAACACAGATACATTTGGTCAAAGTGGCCAAAGTGGCCAATTTTTTAGAAACGCCTGTGCAAAAAGTATCCATCGCACGAGGTTGGTGAGCACAGTTTTGGGAACGGGACAGAGTGGCCTAGCGTTCATACCTAGTCCGAAGATTGGGTTACGCTATAAAGTGTTTTGTTTTGGCGTCCGAATTTGGCGTATTTCGATTTGTTTGTAGCAGAGACTTTTTGAAACCCGCGGGTATTGGGACTGGCTACGGCACCTCGGGGCGTCTCTCTCATTTACAAAAATATGCTCGCCAACCTCGTGCGATGGATAATTTTTGCACAGGTGTTTCTAAAGTGAGGGCTGTTTTGGGTGCCTTGCGTCACTTTTGAAACTGGCGGGCTCCAAAACGCTGTCTGCACAGTGGCGCTGGCGACGTATGGAGGAACTGCGTCGGGAGTAATGGGATGCAGTAGTCTTAGCCTCAATTGTGTGCATAGGATGGCACAGACAAAGAGAGCAGTAAAGGCGGACCCGCCGGACCCCGCCCGGGCTCGAGCCGGAGGATGGAGGAGGCCCGCCTGGCGATGCGACTTTGGCTTTCCAGCTCTTTCCTCCCGCGCACGGGCAGAGCGGCACAGCGGCACGCGTCAGCTTTCGTCGGTCTCCGACGCCTCCCCTGTTGGTTTTAGACGAAACACTACAGGCAGAGCGATTTTCGATTTTACAACATAGTCTGAGCTTTCCAACGGTGTGTCTGTCGCATCTATTCGACCACCCTAGCGCGAACTACTGCCTTATCAATATGTGAAAGCTGCGTCACCGGCGCCTTGCAGGCCGTGCGCGTCGAACTTGTCGCGTCCCCAGCTCCTTGGCTATTGACTTTAGAGGGAGAATGTCAGCGAGCGGGATGTAGCAAAATGTATAAGCTTTCCGATGCTGCTGTGCCGGCCATGCGGATCCGACGGTTCTAACGCTTACTAGAGCCTCAGAAGTAGGAACCCTTATGTCGCCGGCGACCGGCGGGGCGGGCTGAGACAAGATCTAAGTTAAGAACGGATAGAGCTACAGATTACTGCAAAACACCAATTTGTTCAGAAAAACGTGGTATAGGTATTGGACCGATCATTGAACAAATCCAAACGCATTTTTAAAAAAATTGAAAATGGACTAGCATGCTATTGCCGCGAGAACAATACCGTACCGAATGTGCGTGCCCGGAGACCCCGCGGAGGCTGTTAACACTGCATCAATGGGGATGCGTATAATTACTTTATGGCCTACGACCTGGAGGGAGGGCAGCGGGGGCCCGGTCACTGCCCCGCAGGAGCATTAAAATAGGTCCAGTAGCTGACATCGAATGGTAACGCAGATAGGTGGTTATGTTTCTAAAATTCACAACGACGGTGGCGCTATCCTACGGAAAATGGCTGAACAAAAACTGTCACTTAAGGCCGTAGGAGCGGGGACCCTCTGAGAGCGAAATTTGAGGTTCGTTCGGCGGTACGGATCTCGAGAACCAGGCGTCGCAGCACCCCCGGGTTTTTTGGGGAGCGTAGGTAAAGAGTCCGGCCAGTGCCTAACGGTGTTCAAACTGGCCTGGAGATTCCAGGTTCCCTCCTGGAACGTCTTGAACATAGCCTTACTTTGATTGATGTTTGCGCGGCCACCAGACATTTCTCGGGGATAAGATTTATGTTAGGCACTAGATCCATCTTTCCTCTATCACGGTCTGCGATCAGAAAAATTCTAGAAAATTTTGTACGCCTAAACCGTACGCTCAAAGAGGGCACGTTTTGCTAGTTTCGGCATGATTAGAGAGAGAAGGACGATCCTGGAGCACACCGCCTCTCTCGCACAGCAGGTAGAGGCCTGCCGGGTGGGTCTGGGCCGGGGGGACGGTCTGGGCCGGGTCATTGTGGGCCCCGCTGCAGCGCATGCGGCGGTGATGGTGCCATTAGTTCCGGATCCATCAACCTACTCCAGACGGTCAAATATTTGAGATTTGAACTTACTAAAAAAATGATAATGTGATTTGACATCCTCGATTTCTTGCGATAATAATGATACCGAATTTGACGTAGGTCGCACACTTTTGAGGAACGGTCGTATTTTGTCATTTTCTTCACTTTTCGGGACCAAAAATCTCGTAAACCAGACGTCGCAGCACCTCCGGACTTTTTGGCGACCGTAGTCAATAAGCCTGGCCAGGTGCTAAGTATGTTCGATCGGACCTAGAGATGCCAGGTTCCCTCCTGGAACACCTTGAAGACGGCCGAAAACCAAAACTTCACCGGACAGGACTTGGCAGGACAGCGCTTATACACCGACCCAGTAGGAGAGAGACAGTGCGCCTGGTGCGCCTGTGTGTCTGTGCGGGTGCGAGTCAAGCAAAAGATACAATTCTTTGTTTACACAGAAAAGGACCAGCTCCGGGCGAGCGACCCTAACGGGACTCTTTGCTGAGGGCCCAGTCAAAATTTCTAATTTCTCAAATACATCTCTGGTGCTAAAAGACACTACATAAAACGCTCTATCGCTCTACTTTCAGCTGAGTTTGGCGTTTGAACGAAGTTTCTAGCCTCACTAGAACGCGTGTTTTTCACCTCAGATACACGGCAGGAGACGGATAGAGACGGCCCGGACTCCATCCGGACACTTATCCGGACTCCCGGCGGAGCTGCGATGAGGCAGGCTGCACTGCTTGCAGAGCGGGGGAGGGGTTTGGAGGGTAATATATATTTTCACGGTCACCACTCGGCACAATGTCATCCATGTCCCGGCAGGGCTAGCCCAGCCCGGCGGGGCCAGCCCCGGGCCCGGACCTGCGCGGCCCTCGTGCTCAGAGTAGCAAGCCGCTCCTACGGCCTTAATGTCGAACGAATGAACCCTGGTACCAGCCATTTCCCGCCTGGTACCAGAGCATAATCATAATCGGACTGCTCACTCCACGTTGCATATGATTCGCCCCCGGTCCAATACCCCCCCCCCCCCCCCCGGTACCACCGGGTACCAGGGGATATTTGGACTTGCTCCTTCCGACAGTATACAAAATTAACACTGGTACCAACCATTTACTGGCTGGTACCACCTGGTACCAGGGCATATTCGGACTTCTCACCCTATGCACGGTAACAACAAAACCTAGGAATCCTAGGGGATTTTGTCAAAACCGAGACAACTTGACCCAAACCTAGGAAGTCCCTAGGAGTTGGGTGCAGATTCCTAGGGACTCCCTTGGAACTGGTCACCTTGGTCTACGTTCCTAGGAAGTCCCTAGGAAATCGGCGCGATTCCTAGGGAATGCCTAGGAATCCGTTTCCAGGGGTCCGGAAAAGAGCAGAAACGGAAATAAGAGAGGGGAACCGCAGCAGAGAGTATCTCCGGCCGCGGCGTCGGCCACGAGCCAACATCAAAAATTTAGAGGCTGAGCTCTCGCTGACGATATGTCACGACCATTTGATAGGGTCACTCAGCGCAGCACGTCTACCGCGCGGCTCTCCGAAGTAGATCCGGAGGCCGCGCGGTTGATGCGCTGTGCTGTGAACGACAACACACGGCCTTTGCCGTACGTGTAGGGTACGTCAAGCCACTTGGCCACATACGGTAAGCCTGCCTACATACACACTCGAACGACAACACACGGCCTTTGCCGTACGTGTAGGGTACGTCAAGCCACTTGGCCACATACGGTAAGCCTGTCCACATACACACTCGAACGACAACACACGGCCTTTGCCGTACGTGTGGGGTATGTGAATGTACTTAGCCACATACGGCAAGTCTGCCTTCATACACACTCGAACGACAACACACGGCCTTTTGCCGTACGTGTAGGGTACGTCAAGCCACTTGGCCACATACGGTAAGCCTGCCTACATACACACTCGAACGACAACACACGGCCTTTGCCGTACGTTAAGATACGATAAGATAAGCCCATTTAATTGATAAGAACCAAATTTGAACGAACGACTAATTTTTAAGAATTTTTGGGAAAACCATTGATTTTGTTCGAATTTTCGTAATTTTGAACGCGTTGCGGAGACGGAAGATGTTGACCAAAAAAAAAAAAAAATTGTTCCAAGATCCTGATGCCATGAGGCAACTTTTCCGCACTATTACGTTTGCGATTTCGAAAAAAGTGTTTTTTCGGCCCACTCTACTAATTAGGCCATTTTCATGAAGTTTGGTAGGGGTATGTTTCTGAAGTCCCCGAACATGATACCATTTGAACCGCATTGATATATCTATCCGTTCAAAATCACTGTAAATCTTAGAGTGATGTTCCTCGCCCTTGGAAGGCGAGGTTTTTGACTCAAATTTCCTCGCCCTCCCAGTCATCACCCTAAAAGGGCGAGGGTATCGCGGGATCTCGCCCTAAAAAAGCGATGTCGGGGGGTAATCGCCCTAACAGGGCGATGTTCGTGTCCCTAAATGGGCGACATTCAAACATCTCGCCGTAGGGCGATGTGTCTTACATCGCCCAAATTGGGTAACGAACCTCGCTCTTCGATTTACAGTGATCTCGTCCTTGGCCCCGAAGCCTTTACTGCCCAAGGTCACTGCCCCCGCCCGCCTGGTCCCTCAGCGCGCACCCGCTGCCAGGGTCCATTTATCCCCGGACCCAGGACCCGCGCGGCTCGCCGAGAGAGCCGGCCGCCGCATGCTCCCCTCCCCCTCCTCCCCTCCCTCATGCGAGCTGCGATGCAGGCCGTGGTGGCGGCCGTCCGGCAAGCCGTGGCGTAGCGTGGCACGGCTTGGCGCGAAAAAATATATTGAGAAAATTCAAAAACGAATCGTGGAGTTTCGCATGCAAGAAATTTGACGCCGTTGGCGTGCATTTCGGCATTCCGCTGCTGCCTGCAGATTTTCATTTCTAACGGCCTACTGGCGGGTAAGCTCTAAGCGGAAGTCAAGTAATACCGGCATGAAGAAAAAAATCGAAGGCAGAAGCGTCAGTGTGACTCGTTACGCGCACAAAGCGTCGTCAGTCGGCGAGGATTCAACCTGAAAGTTTTCAAAGCCTGGCCCGGCGCTGATCCGGGTGATCTTCTGACAGTGGCGGTGGGCGGTATTGAACCAACATTTTTGAGCCGCCGTACATTTACAGACGCCCTGGTAAAAATAATGCGTATCGTTACGCCCATTTGAAGCGTTCTCGCAACTACTCCCGGTTTGAAACGGGGCAGTTTCATCAGTAGCGGATCCAGGAGCAGCTTCAGGGCGAGGCAATGTGATGCTTTTTGCCTACTTACAGGCGGAAAAGTTACACCGGTTGCCTACATTTCCGGCGCCCTTCTGACGCCCAGGGGGGGGGGGGGGGGGGGGGCGACGCCCCCATCGCCCCTCCCCTGTATCCGCGCCTGTTTCATCTGGTATGCTTCAAAATGGCAGTAACACACGGTGCTTTAAGCCACCTGTTAAGTGTGGTTTTAAAGGTTTTGTCAGAGTTCTGGGTAAAGAAATCATATTTTTCCAACTTTCCCAATTTTTCGAACCTTTCCAACCTTCGTGGAAATTTCCGAAAATTTTCCGAAAATTTCTTGGAAAAACTCGTGTCTAGAAACCCTAGGGGGGGGGGGGGGGAGGGGGGCCCGGGCGGGCAGGTGGCGGGGCAGGGGGAGGGAGGGGGCGGGGGAGGCCGCGTGACTAATCAGCACTGGACAGAACAGACTATGAACCGGCACCGCACGTGCTTTCGGGGAAAGTGTGTTTGGAGTCCGTCTTCAAAAACAGAGACTGCGCGCAATTATGACGGAAAGCAGGTTCTCTGTGCGTTTTGAGGAACCTACCGTAAACACAGTTTGGAAAGCACGTTTAGAGTCTGTTCTGAAGAAACTTTCTACCCTCAACAAGCTTTGCCTGTTATAAGCACAGATGTGTAACAGCCTTTGAACATACTCCAAAACGGAATCTGAACATGCTCACGGTTCTACTTTTCGCCGGGGTACCACCTGGTACCAGGGTATATTTGGACTTCCCCCTCCTTTAAGCATACAAATTAACCCTGGTACCAGCTATTTCCTGTCTGGTTCACCTGGTAGCAGGGCATATTCGGACTTCTCATTTCATGTTGCATACGAATCGACCCCGGTACCAGCCGTTTCCCGCCTGGTACCAGGTCACATTCGGACTTCCCCCATCCTCTAGTAAGCGAATCGACCCCGGTACCAGCCATTTCCCGCCTGATACCACCTGGTACCAGCACATATTCAAAGAGTGAGAAGTCCTAAAATGCCCTGGTACCAGGTAGTACGAGACAGAAAACGGCTGGTACCAGGGTTGATTCGTAATGAACATGGAGTGAGAAGTCCAAATATACCCTGGTACAAGGTGGTACCAGATACCCTGGTACAAGGTGGTACCAGGGGTAAAATGGCTGGGACCAGGGTTGATTCGTGTACAACATGGAGTGGGAGGTCAATAACTATGCTCTGATGCTAGGTGGTAGCAGACGGAAAACGCAGGTCGCGTGGTTGCTTGCATCTCGACGTAAAGTGGGAAGTTCAAATATGAACTGGTACCAGGTGGTAGCAGACGGAAAAGGGTGACTGAAAAAAGGCCACCGAGGCTACCGGCACTACCTTAGTCACTTTCTTTTCAAATTCTAATGCTAACGAGATCCTAACTAACACGCAGTACATGAAGGATGTGTCTTAGTGTCTACCACAAAAGTTCTTGGTGTCATCGTACGAAAGAATGCCGCAGATTGAATAACATTTGCAATTTCGAGAGTAAAAAATGATCCGGGAGTAATTCTGAGCCTCATGACTTCAAAAACGAAAACCTAACTGAATACATTCTGCTGATTGCTTATATCGCTGCCCATAATGTGCTTTGAGTGCGCGTAATGATGTGACTTTAGAGTTTCTCATAGCTGGTAACACGTAGCCTCGCGCGGGGTTCTCTTGTGGTACCGAGGGGGCCAGATTCAGCATCGTACATGGTGTGAGGCTAGCGACAGCTTCGTCGAAGGGACGGCAGATGGAGCGCGGTTTTGGCGCACTGGACCAGTTGTCGGGCTGGACCACTTGTCGGGCTGGACCAGTTGTCGGCAAGCTCAGGGAAAAGAACAGAACGGCAGCACTGGACCACTTGTCGCGGCACTCGCGAGAGGTAACAGAGCGGCTGTGCTGGACCAGTTTAAAAGCTGGACCAGTTGTCGGACTGGCCCAGTTGTCGGGCTGGACCACTTGTCGCCTTGCCTCGCGCGCTAGTTCGCTGGACCAGTTTAAAAGCTGGACCAGTTGTCGGGCTGGACCAGTTGTCGGGCTGGACCAGTTGTCGCCTTGCCTCGCGCGCTGGTTCGCTGGACCAGTTGAAAAGCTGGACCAGTTGTCGGGCTGGCCCAGTTGTCGGGCTGGACCACTTGTCGCCTTGCCTCACGCGCTAGTTTGCTGGACCAGTTTAAAAGCTGGGCCAGTTGTCGGCACAGAGTGAGGGACACAAGGGCTGGACCAGTTGTCGTGCTGGACCAGTTGTCGGGCTGGACCAGTTGTCGGGCTGGACCAGTTGAAAAGCTGGACCAGTTGGATGCGTCTCGGCTGAGTCACATGGCAATGCCTACAAACCTACTTCGCCGAAACGGTACGTTTGGGCGTTAGAAGCACAAAGAAACTCAAACCTTTCCCATTCTCTGTTTCTTCCGGTGTCACTCTGTGCATGCTTGCACTCCAGCTTGCACTCATGGCACTGTTTGGCCAACCTCCTAACCTGACCTGGGCCTAAGCTAGACCGGAGGTCTTTGCAGAGAGGCAACACGGTGTGTGTGTGTGTGTGTGTGTGTGTGTGTATTAGTGTGTATTTGTTTGTGTGTGCGCGATGTGTGTACCACGTATTGGCAGTGCCTCCTCCGAACGCCACTCGCCCAGAATTGCGGGTGCTGAACATGAAAAACGTACACAACCCTTAACAACATTGAAACTATCATCTGTTCACTTTGATAAGTTTTGGGTTCGAGCACTAGGCTACCGACGCTGTCACTACCAACAATGAACGCTGGTCGATCATAATATTTGAACACTGACAATGTTTACCAATCACAAAGAACTTATTACTGTTCATATGAAATGTACGACTGAATTAATCATTTTACGTTGCTTACGAACCTCCGAAAGTAACCATGGTGGGCTGACCGCATGGCTGTGGTGCTTACCATAATCACTGTAATCGTTGTAAACAGGTGAGATGACCGGGGAGGTGCAACATTTGGTCATTCAGTTTCAAATTCCGTCGCCCTCCACCCGCAAGCGAGCGACGCCTATTAAATTATTCGATGGGTCCTAAGAACAACGTCCGTTCTCCCGCGCGCATCTCAACAACGTTCGATCTCCAAGAGCGCGTCAACAAAGTTCGATGTGTCATTCATCCTCCTCGCGCCCCACCCCCAACTGGGAGCGGTTGGCGAGGGCGAATGAGACATCGAACTTTGTTGACTTGCTCTCTGAGATCGGACGTTGTTAGATGCACGAGACAGAACGGACGTTGTTGAGATGCGCGCGGGAGAATGGACGATGTTTCTTAGGACCCATCGTATTGCTCTCAAAGACTAATAATTAGAACTTATGTTAAAAAGCGTCGCTCTTTTCCTGCAACAATAATTCGTCCAAAGGACCGATTCTCAAAAATGTCGCTCCAATTTCAATAGCGCGACGCTTTTTCATGTCACTCAAATTGAGCAACGGAGATTTCTTGTTGATTTACAATGATGAATGGCTAAATGGGTGAGTGGCTGATTGGTTGATTGAGCGGATGAATTGTTGAATGAATAAATACAGACTGGATGGTGGATGAACGAATGAATGACGGAGGAATGAATGAATGAATGAATGAATGAACGAATGAATGAATGAATGAATGAATGAATGAATGAATGAATGAATGAATGAATGAATGAATGAATGAATGAATGAATGAATGAATGAATGAATGGCGGAAATAAATAAATGGATGAATGACGGAAAGAAATGAATGGATGGTCGAGCGAATGAATGAATGAATGGACGAATGAAGGAATGGATGAATAGATGGATGAATGGATGAATTGGCGAAAGAAGGAACGATCGAATGAATGAATGAGTGAATGAATTGACGAATGAATGAACGAACGAATTCAGGAATGGACGAATGAATTAATGAATGAATGGGTGAATGAATGAATGGATGAAGACCGTGGCCCTTTGGAACTGGTTGGAAAGTTCACCCGCGGACGTCCCGCCCAATAAAGCAGCGAACCCAGGCGGTGCTGGCCGGGCATGGCCAGGCATGCAGCCGTTTGGAGAAATCCTTCTTAATTAGTTTCGACGCAGTCCAATATCAATAATACGGAGCTCGCGGCCGCGGCTAAGAGCCGGGTCAGGTCGTTAGCCCGGAGGCTCTAATTTGAGCACATATTGGCGGGCAGGGCAGGGCAGGCTGCCCCATGACCAGGCCGTTACACCCAATCAGAGCCGGGGGCAGGAGGAGGGGGGGGGGGGCGAGCCGCAACAATGTAGCTTATAGCCAGCAGGGGGCGTCAGAGAATGACGTTTCGTGTCGGCACACCGTGCTCGAGTGCTGTGCCGCATGGTAGCGCCCTCGAGCACGGTGTAGTCGAACAGTCTCTCCAGGATGGTCCCTCGAGTACAGTCGCACGAGTACACACAGTACAGTCGTACGAGAGAGGTCTCTTGGTTTTACAAACATTTTTGGTCATGACAACTGAGTTTTAGTCAGTAAAACAACACAATTTTAGTCGAAAACGCGGCTAATTCGGGCTAATTCAGTTGATATCAAGACCAAAAAGTATGACAAATCGAGTTGACATGACGTTTCTAACAGTGACTCGAGCACAATCAGTTGAGCACGGCAGCAGAGTGAAGTGCTTGATTACCTATAACCTAACCTAACTCGAACACATAACATATTCTCTCGAGCACAGTCACATATCAAAATTGTAATTTCGTGTTGGATAGCGTTCGGGGGCACTATCTTCCCGAGAGAAGTAAATTGAGGACGAATACTCGAGATCGGTCACTTAAAACGCGAGTACTCGAGAACGTCGAGGTCGGTCTTGAGAACGTCGAGGTCGGTCTCGAGAAAGTCAAAACTGGTCTTGAGGGTGCGGTGAGACTAATGTGGAGAACGGCGGTGCTGGTCTCGAGCGCGGCAGTATACACTGCCTTTACGCACGGCCCCGACCTGCTCCCGAATTCGCATAAATCAGGGCCCGTCTTGCGTGGGAAGTCCGCGTCACGCCGTCGGCCCATCTCATTATTTGCATTTCGCAGCCGCAGTTTACCCGAAAGTCTCGTCTGGGATATTCGGGTGTATACTCGATCCAGCTTAAGGTTGGAAAGCTGCCATCGGGCAACTGTGGTCGATTACTTGGGAGGGACGGGCCATAGGGCGCCATAGGGCTCACATGTAAATCGGTCGAAAGGTTCGGGTAAGTTTCAGTTCGAGTAGGATAAGTTCGGTTTCTAGTGCCCCGAAAATGTTTGGCAAATTTCGGAAATTTCTGGAATGTTTCCAGGATGGCCAGGAAATGTTCAGACATTTCCGGAGCCCTAAAAACACTTAGCCTTGGTCAGGTTTCATCTATCCCTAACATGCTCAGCACCCATGGCAGCATTCCCAAAGTCACATCCCAGGTTTCGAGTCGGGTTTAGAAGAGTTCGTTTGGAAAAGCATGTGCCAGTACACCACCCATCATAACCCACTCGAAGTATACATCTCTCCGGCGGAGACTTAAACGCAAGGCACGTCGAAAGCTCCTTTGCAGCCAAGAATAACTTCTTAAAATCATGATAGAGCTGGAGCCAGAATTTTCGCTCGATGAAAAAGCATTTAGAGTAGCGCGACTTTGCGAAAAGTGAAATGAAGCGCACGACAGGAGGAGCTCTGTTCGCAGAAACTCTTTGCAATTTGTAGGTTACCCCCCGCGGAGCGCCGAGGAGCAGTGCGTGGTGGCGGCGGCATGCAGCACGCAGCTCGTCCTGCCACCGGCTGCCCTTGGACTTGGAATGAAAACGTGCAGTGTGTGCCTGTGTGCGTGTGTGTGTGTGTGTGTGTGTGTGCGCGCGCGCGCGCGCGAGCTTCGCTGCGAATCGTCCACCGCAGTGATCCACACATGGGAATATACCTACTTCCTGTCCCTCCACTCCCCCCCCCCCCTCCCTCTCCCTCTCTCCCTCTCTCTCCGCACTCCCGCCGCCGCCGCGCCGGTCTGCACTTTCCTCTTCTTCCGCCTCTTCCTCTTCCTTTCTCTTTTCTTTCCCTTTCTTCCGCGCGCATTCTCACTCACTCGCGCGCGCGCATACACACACACACACACTCACACACACACACACGTAAAGTTTATCTGATTTATCTTCATCTGCCCATCTTGTTTTACGGGTGTTGGTGGTGGTGGTGGTGGTTTTCTTTTGTCCCCACCAACCCCCTCCTCCCCCTCCCCCTCCCTCCATCCTCTTTACCCCACTATTCTGAAGACAAGTGGAAGGGAGACGGGAGGGGGGGGGGGGAGGTACACGACTCATTCATTTTTACAAAAGTGATTTCACGAGCCCGTACCGCTGCCGCCGCGCCTCATTCACAAACTCCCGCCGGCGGGCTGTTGGGCTGACACGAGTACACACACACACACACACACACACACACACACACACACACACACGTTCATAGTAGTTCCTGGCGTTGCGCGGAGTGGCGTGGCGTGCTGGACGTGGCGTGGCGGGTTGTGGCGTGGCTTGCACTCATTCCAGACGGAAGCGCCAAACACACTCACGTGTGTGAGTTTTTCGGATGCACTCCACCGCACACACAAACACACGCGCGCGCGCGCACACACACACACACACACATCTCGCGCGCGAAAACACATTTATGCAAATAAGCGCGTTGAAAACGGTTTTTCTTTCCACTGCGCCTTCCGCGCGCCTTCCGCCGCTTGCCGTGGAAAACGCGGCCCTCCACCACTCCCGCTGCTGCTGCTGCTGCTGCTGCTGCTGCTGCTGCTGCTGCTGCTGCTGCTGCTGCTGCTGCTGTACCCTTCTGTGGGTACCGGTGGCCGGGGGACACCCAACCGGCGGCGTGTTTGGAGAAAAAAGGAGCGGAAAGGACATGGAGCTGCTGCCTCCTAGGACGCATACCGGCTCCGGAGTGTCAACAAGCGACTAGGCTAGCCGGGCTAGCCCTCCCCAGAGCTTTCCCCCCGCAGGGTCAGGGCCGCCAGGGCCGGGCCCCAGCATCCGCACGCAGCCAGCGAGAAACATCCCATTTTCTCTGGCGTCGGTATTTGAACCCAGGACCTGCGGAACCGTTGCCAGAACAGCTCATATACTACAACGAGGGCTTCTCCACCCGTCGCGATGAGTGTATTGACCTCCTGGCGTACTTGGGTGTCCTCTTCGGCCAATGGGTCGGGGTGGCCACGTGGCCATGATACCTGCCACTTCCTTTATTTCCGATCACAGATGGCCATGTGACCCCATTTTCGGAACCGTGGCGCTAAGCTGAGTCCAACTCTGGTCTCTACCTGTAGTGGCTAGAAACCTTTTTTAAGACGACAGCCTCTTTAAGTCCCCTGTCGCACGAAATTGGGCGAACAGCCATGACTCTTTCATTCGCATGGACAGCGCGAGGCGCCCGGGAGGTAGGCTGTACTGTTAACCACCCGTGCCGTGCGGTACTGCCTACCCTCGGGTTCCCAGGCGCTGGCTAGGCGCTGGCTATGTAGTATCTCTAGTGCTCCGAAAATTTCCGGAATTACTCGCAAAAAAAAACAACAACAAAAAACAGGGAATTTACGGAAATGTCGGAAGATTTCCTGCAATATAGGAACAAAAATTTTCAAACTTTCCGGGGATTTCCGAGGCACCAGAAATACTACCGGAAGGTAGACTCTTGGCCGTCGACCTGCCTGCCGGCCAGGGGGGGGCAAATCCCCAAAAGTGCGCATGGTTGCCTACCTTGTAGGGGCCGTAATAGAAATTGTCGCGGGCGAAGCGAGCGAGAATTATTTTTTTTTAATTCGTAAGGTGTTTTTTTAGAAACCATGTAATGTGGAACATATGTTATTAATGAGAAGGACTGTCCAGGTAATGTGCGAGCGAAGCGATCAACAAACTCGATATAACAGACTGCATTCTGAGAGAAATCTATTCTATTTACGGTAAAGAAACCCTTTCCGCAACGATTTTCCATAAAATAAAGACGGAGAACTTGACGGGATGCGGAGATGTGAAGGCGGAAATGCTGATAAATCATTTGGCGAGCGAAGCGAGCCGAAAGCTCTGGGCTTTTGGACAAATTGTCTTTCATCCATACGCTTCAAAAGGAATATTGAGCTGGGGACCTTTGCCCCCCCCTTGCCCCCCCCCCCCCCCTGGCTGAAAGTTGAGGGGGCAATGCCCCCCCGCCCCCCCCCCCTTGGGTTCGACGGCCCTGGGTAGACTGTCGCCCCGTTGGACTCCCTTTCATTCACCAGCGCTGCCAACAGGTCCCGCACAGCCGCGGTTTATTTCGGCCGACACTTACCTTACTGACGGGACGGTTCCGCCGGCTGGAGGAGGGGAGGGGAGGGGGCCGGGTCGTCCCCACGGCGGGCGCGGCCATGGCCTGCCTCTACTCGGCGGCTCCACGGCTCAGTCTGCCTGCCGCCGTCCGCCGTCCCGCTCGACCCGTCCGTCCGTCCGGCCCGTCCCCGTGCCGAGCGCCCGGCCCGTGATCGCCCGTTTGCTCCCCACGAAGTGCCCTACCGCGCCCACCTGAGGGTCGCCGTGTGGTGTCGGCGACGACCTCCCCGTCAGCGCGACAGACAGCCCCCCCCCCCCCCCAGCAGGCCGTCATCGTCGTCACCGAGGCGGTAGTGATCGTGGAGGCCGCCGTCGGCGACCGGAGACCGCCATGACTTGCCAGTGCCGGGGCGGCGGCCGCGGCACGGCCACCATCTCAGTGATGCACAAACAGTGACTGCCGGTGACACGCACCGCGCCATGCCATGCCGCAGCAGTGTGAAGTGACGTGAGCGCCTAAGGATTTTACACTGCAAAGCGACACTCGACGAGGAGCCGCCCAGGTGAGGACAGCGACTCGGGCCGGAGTGAGATGGAGTTTTCCATTTTCGATTGAAGATTTGCACAGGTCAAATTTTATCTAAAACTTTGCATCGCTAACAACCATCCCGGGTTCGAGTCCTGGTCGAGGCTGGGGGCTGGGCGGACTTTGTTCTTTTTCGCCCGAGAATTAAACGTTCCTCCAGGAAGCGTTTCCCTCAAAACTTTGAAAGGGAAACCGGAGCAGCCGTCGTCACGGCGATGGCCAGCGCCTCACACGCCGAGTCTGCGAGCGGTATGAAAAATCGGGCGGAGCGTGGGAGAGGGCCTTTTAATTGGGTCTTAGAGAATGAGGAGCAATCCAGCTTGAGAGGGGGATAGCGAGACAAGACGGGCCGACGTACTCAGAGAGAGAGAGAGAGAGAGAGAGAGAGAGAGAGAGAGAGAGAGAGAGAGAGAGAGAGAGAGAGAGAGAGAGAGAGAGAGAAAGACGAAGACAGTGCGTGCATGTTTAGCTCGCCCTTAAGTCTGCCACTGTTCCGAAATGTAGAATAATTAGAGCGAGCGAATCGTTCACAAACTGCGGTGCGAGACCTCGAGAGTGAACTTGGACTGCAGTTCATGAGGATTTTGAAAAATTCCGATAAAATATTGCAAATTTCAATCAATCTTCAAGATATTTTCGTGGATATTTTCTGCGTTCAATGATTCAATGATGATTCTTTTTTTTTTATTCGATGAATTTCTTCAAGTGCGAATCTTCAGTGTATCAATTTAATGATAAATCACTCCCCCTCCTCTCACGTTAGCCAAGAAAAATGGACAGTGCGGTTTCGTCGTTCTGCTGTGTGGCTGCAAACGGTCCTTGTTTTTTGTTTTTGTTTTTATTTTTATTTTTTGTGTATGTATGTGGGGGAGACTGTCTTTTTTGCAGTGCATCGCAGTGTGCATCACTGTCGTCTGCGACGTTACTTTGTCGCATTGGCATCGTTCCGTCTCTCTCGCATCCTCAGAAACACACGCGCGCGGCGCACCGCGACAGGTGTGTCCAGGGAGAAGGCGGGGAGACGAGAAAGAAACGAGCTCAACTGCAGGGACTGACTGACTGCAGCAGCGGCTTATCCCCAGTGTGCATTTTCTGCATTCATCTTTCCCTCAGCTGGCGCTGGCCCTCTCTCTCTCTCTCTCTCTCTCTCTCTCTCTCTCTCTCTCTCTCTCTCTCTCTCTCTCTCTCTCTCTCTCTCTCTCTCTGACGCGCGGGATTCGCGGAAGACAATTAGGCGACGGGATGAAAGGAAAAGGCAGCCGAAATGCAGACAATGTGGTCCCCATTGACTCCGCATGCGCGTCCATTGCAGGCTGGTGTGTCGGCGGCGAGCGAGTCAAGCGATGGGGAGACTGAGCCAGCAAGGGTTATGCTAGGCTGCTGGGAATAACGTGAAAATCTTCATGTTCACCATGTTTGGGCAAAATATAAACAGTCTTACAAAATCAAGTGGAAGCTGACTGTTACAATGTCTGTCAGGTCGATCTCCTATGTCGATCTGATCAAATATTTTGGTCATATCAACTAGAATTCAGTCAAACAAAAGTGGGGGAAAAAAGAAATTGATTGCCGCTATCGAACTTTCGCGGTATGCCTCAGGTAAGACGTGTAGTGTGTAGTGTCGTGGCGAACAAGCAGCACTGCAAAGTCAAACATATGAATACCATACGCATACATGCGTATGAATGTTTTTCATACGCTTCAAAACATATGAATGTAATTCACGCGCTTCAAAACATATGAAAAATTATTCATACGTATTTATGAAAATGAAGGAGTATTCATACGCTTTCATGCATAGAAAAAAAATTCAGACGCTCACAAGCGTCCGAAAAAAAATTCAGATGCTTGTATGCGTATGAAAATAATTTCAGACGCTTCCATGCATATGAATAGATTTTCAGACACTTTCAAGCGTATGAAACTAGTTTCAAACTCATGAAGAGTTTCATATGCTTCAAAGCGCATGAAAAACTATTCAGATGCTTAAAAGCGTCTGAAAAATTATTTAGATGCTTGGAAGCGTGTGAAACATTTTTCAGACGCATGTAAGCGTCTGAATTTATTTTTTCATATGCACGACGTAAGCGTATGAATACTTCTTCATATGCATACATACGTATGAATAATTTTTCACGTGTTTTGAAGGGCATGAATTACATTCATATGTTTTGAAGCGTATGAAAAACATTCATACGCATGTATGCGTATGGCATTCATATGTTTGACTTTGCAGTGCTGCTTGTTCGCCATCTTACCTGAGGCATACCGCGAAAGTTCGATAGCGGCAATCAACTTCTTTTTTTTTTTTCCCACTATTGTTTGACTGAGCATCTGAATTTTTTTTCGGACGCTTGTGAGCGTCTGAATTTTTTTTTCTATGCACGGAAGCGTATGAATACTTCTTCATATGCATACATACGTATGAATAATTTTTCACGTGTTTTGAAGGGCATGAATTACATTCATATGTTTTGAAGCGTATGAAAAAGATTCATACGCTACGCATGTATGCGTATGGTATTCATATGTTTGACAACCGACAGTTGCTTGTGAGAACAAAATAGTTGGTTGTGGGTGCCAACCTGCTTGATCGCTACGCCAAACTCGCTCTCATTAGGGCAGGCCGACAGCAGGCCGATGGCCCTCCTTTTTTTTTTATAAAACCGCGAGAACTTGAAAATTCGACGAAAAGTCCGCCAAAAATCACCAATATGCGGAGTGATATCGACACAGATGTGGTAAATTTTTCGACGAAAACTTTGTTTAATCTGAAGTTGACTTGACCACAAAACGTCAAATCGACATAGCAGATCGACAAGCCAACCTTTCTGACAGTGATGTGGACGGTGACAAGTGGTGGGACCGTTTTCCCTAATACTGCCCAAGTTTGCAAAATATTATCATTTTTAATTTTTTTCTTTTTTTTTCATAAGGAGAAAAAGAAGTAGGTCTATTGTCCTGGTACACGTTGTAGGAAGACGCAGCCGCGGTTCCTGCAAACGCCTGGAGCGGACGTGCGATCTGCATGCATACGATTCCGGTTAATGAGAGCGCGCTATTGAGTATTCCGCTGCGTGCGGTGTGAGGCTTTCGGTTTATGAGCACGCACGCACGCACCCACTCGCGCACACGCAGTCACAGCCGTCACTACTTCCTTCATGAAGTACGCGTTCGCCGTCTTGCATAAGCCAGAGCACACTCCCAGAAAGCGTGTCGTATACTTTTGCCAACTTTTCGTACGAAATCAAACAGTCAAGACCACTGAAACCAAAACAACAGCTAAATTTAGAACAATTTTATCGCAATTTTGTGCTCTGGCCGCCCCAGTAACGTAACAAAAACTTGATTTTTCTTCAATAAATTTTGTTTGAAAGAATACCAATTTTGAAAAAAAGTCTTCGCAGTCGTTGAAAATTTGCCCCTGAAGGTAGGCAACCCGTAAAGCATCGCCCCTCCACCCGGTTCGTTTTTACGCTCCTGGACTCCTAGAAAATTTAGATTCCCACAGAATTATTTTCGCCCCCCCCCCCCCCCCGAAAAAAAAAGGATTAAGTTGGTGACACTGCTTCGGAACAGTCAAAAGCGTGCCGGCCACTCCCGTCCGGCCAGTTCGGCCTGGCCCGGTCAGAGCCTCGCAAAACCTGCTTCTAACTAACTCTATCACTCTCAATCGGGCCTCGTGTCACCCCCAGCCCGGTTCGGTATCTCTGTCACTCTCACTGGACACCGCGCGGCAGCAGCCTGCTGTAGCTCAGTCCTCCTAAAATGATGTTTCAAAAAAAAAAAAAGTTCGAAAATAGGAAGCATTTTTAGTCCCCACATTTTTGACTTGTCTTTATTACGCTTTCATTAAATTACGTTCAAGCTTAATATATTTAATACGACGGGGTTTGATCACGTATTTTGCTATAACGCAATTTTTTGTTACGTTAGTATAATGTAGGGCCACAAAAATACAACGTAAGTTCGAAGTACGTATACGTGTCTCCTTATTTCTGCCCCCTATATACAGATGTCCGAGACTTCCGCACCACAGTTATCGTGTGTTGAATGTAATGTGTGATCCGCACAATGATGCAATTACATCATTGCAATATTCTGCAATAACTTGCCATCCCAAAATTTTGCAATTACCTTTGTTATTTTTACAGAAATAATCGCATTTTTTCCTTCCTCATTTGCAATGGTCATTGGCAATATTGCAAACGAACACGAGACGGAACTAACATCGTTCCCGATAGCCAGTAATTGAACCCGGGACCATTTTTCTTTGGTTTCGACGATCCTTCGTGGCGTCACGTTACGAATGCGTCCAGGCGCGGTCACACTCTCTGTCCGGCCTCGGGGGAAAGCCGGTACTGGCAGTGACACGGGAAGTCCTCCTTCACCGATTCTTCTTTTTCTCCGTCTTTCTTCCTCTTCACCTAAGAAAGGCGGCAGCATTAGGACGTAAAACACGCTGAGATGGGTCCTGTTTTCACTTACGTAATTGTATACGA
>CM076256.1:6104279-6239279 GCA_038380765.1 Odontothrips loti | reverse complement strand
TTGGGTGCACGCACAGCGGGGGAGTGTTAACCGGTGCTAACGTAGCGAGCCGCGGAGTGTGCGAGGGAGATCGCACTAAAGGCACCGAGTGTGCGAGAGAGATCGCATTATGGGGTGAGCGCGGCCAAGGAAACGGCGCGGGAGGGGTTTGAACCTGGGCCCGGCCTACTCTCTACACTGTAAAAATATTTATCGTCATTTTACGACAATCCTCTGGCTAAATCTGAAAAACGAATAAGTCGTCACAGACCAAGTGACGAATAACTAACTCGTCACCGATTTTTTTAATGGCATAAACCGATAGAAAATTATGTCTTCTTGAAGTCAGTTGTGACGATTATTAATCCTACGAATAAGTCGTCACGTGACGAATAAACGTCGTAAAGTGACGACATATTCAGGTGATCAGTGAATCGTCACAGCTTTTCTCGTCATATGACGAAAAATATTTACAGTGTAGGGGGACCGGGTTGTGATTGTCTTACATGAGGCCTGATAGGCTTTGGTGTTCTGCAATGGGAGGGCATAGCCGGGGCGTGCTTAGCTAGGTCATGGTGGCACAACCGAAATCTTCCGTCTCTGTCCACTCAGCAGAACCTAGTGAGTGCGAGTGAGACAGACGACGCTCGGTCATAGCCTTGACGTTCCATATGTCCACCCGATATGCGGAACAACAGTTAGGCTCACCATCGAAATTCAGAGAGAAACAAAAACAAAAAAACAAGGTTTTTGTGTTTGAAAACCTCGTCAATTTGGCAAAAGAGACTTGACGACGCCAAGTCACTCGATAAACACGTTTTAGTGCCCCCATTTCCAACTTAAGGCCCCAGTTTGAGAAATGCCGTCCTCTCTGTTGCAGCCTCTGCGAGCCGCCCCGTCGGGGGCCCCGTTGTCGGCCCGGGCCATGCGCCCCCGCGGGGCGTGGGGTCGCTGACGGCCAGGGTCCTCGGCCCCCGCATGGACTACGACGAGTGGACGCCGCTGGGACACGGCGACCCGCTCAAGAACGACCCCACGTTCGACTACGTGCCGCCGGTGCTCGAGAGGGTGCACTACTGGATGGAGGCCAAGGAGAGCAACGCCCGGCGGGACGAGTCCTTCGACAACGTGCCGGTGCCGCCCACCATGCTGGTGCCGCCGCCGCTGCCGCCGCCCGCCCCCACGCCGCCGCCGCCGTCCCTGACGCCCGCGCCGCCCCTGGCCGCCTCCTACTCCAGCCTCAACCCGTTCCACCACTTTGAGGACAGGCCGGTGGTGCCGAATGTCCTCTTCGAGGAGAGGCCGCTGTCTTTCGAGGCGCCGCGTCCGCCCCCCGTCGGACCCCCGCCGCCGGTGCACCACCCCGCCGTGGACAAGCCGAGGGACACGCCACTGCCACCCGCGTCCAGCAACGTGCTCACCTTCGACGTGGAGAAGCAGCAGCTGGAGCAGCCACTTCTGGGGCCTCTGAGCGACCCCGGGGGGCATCTAGGACCTGTAAGCCCCGTTCTCGGGCCTGTGAGTACCCCTCTGGGGCCTCTGAACCCCGCTTTGGGGTCCGTTAGCCTCCCTCTGGGGCCTGTGAGCCCCCCTGTAGCACCTGTGCCCTTCTTGGGGCCCGGAAGGCCGTCCACCAAGCAGCCGGGTAAGCTGGACGACAAGCCCAACTCGATCCGCTCCGACAACAAGCTGGTCCCCGGCAAGGTCGCCTTCCCCGGCCAGAACCTGGTGCGCGGCGGGCCGACCAAGTCCAACGGACACAGTAAGCCGCTGCGGTTCGACGGGCCGCCCCAGCAGCAGCAGCAGCAGCAGCAGCAGCAGCAGCAGCAGCAGCAGCCGCCGCCGCCGCCGCCGTCACCGCTCGTCATGACAACACCTCCGACGACGACAACGACGACGTCCTCCCCGCCGCCGCCGACCACGCCGTCGACCACCACAACAACCGCACGCGCCGCGGCGGTCCCCCAGGGGTCGTCGGACAACGACATCTCCGCGCTGGTCCGCGGCCTGCTGCACCCGGAGCCGACGACGACCGTGACGACCATGACGACGGACCCGTTGTTCGCGCACTACAAGCAGCCCGTGACCCCCGTCAACGTCCACGGCCCGGCGTACCTCATCATCCAGGGGCACTCCAAGGTCAAGACGTACGGCCCCGTGCTGCGGCGCTACGACCCCCCGCAGGACCCCCCGCGGGGCTCCAAGGGTCCGCCGCCCCCGCAGGGGCCGCAGGGACCGCAGGGAGTGTCGCTGGTGCTACGAGGCCCTCTGGGCCCGCCAGGGCGCCGCCACTACGAACGGGCCCCCTGATCCTCTCAAAGACTGCCAGAGAACCACGAGAACGTCGCCAAGAACCACAGCTGGAAAGACTATGGAAAACTGCCGACGAGGTTTCCTGACGCGGATGTTGAAGAACAACAACGCAACCGGACCGAAAACTCTCGAGAGCATGGATGAGAAATCTTGATGCACAAGTGCCGCACCAAATACGGGGCCTTGCCTCCCAAGCTATTCAAAGTTGGCTTACGTGCTCTCTAGAGTTTCCCGCCTGAAAGTGTTTCTGCTCTTCAACTTCCGTTTTGAAGTCTCATTGAAAATCTCTTTCTCGCGTATTGTTTGCGCACAGTGTTTCTCACACAGCCACTGGGATCTTAGTGACGACTCCTTGGAGTCCGGAGATGAGTCGAAACGGAAGTAAGACGTTGTAACGAAGAATAAGAAGAAAAACTCTGGAGAAAGTATGAAAAATCGTGTGTTCTCCACAGAAAAGCGAGTGATCCAAAGTGGACGGGTGTTCCGAACACGCGATTTCTGAAACTTCCCCTTTTTCCTTCTTCTTCGTTTCTACCTTTCACTTCCGTTTTGAGCTTCCCCGGAGTACTCTATTCGTGGCCGCAGTACCTATCCAATCACCGATCGACACCGGTGGGCACACCGAGGTATACCTGCGTCACAGTCTGCATGGACTGCCCCGCCTCCATGTGTCCTCTGGCCTCCGACATGGCCACGTTCGGCGAGGACGACGACGAAGACGCCTCACCGTCACGTCGATTAAACAACTCGATCCGGACAAAGATTGGCACCGCCCGCTCCGACAGCCGTAACAGACACCGGCGCCTCTCTTTGGCGGGACGGACTATAATCGAATTCGATACATCGATGCATCGAGACTCGCCGGGGGGCCGCCGCCGCCGCCGCCAACGCGCGGCCGCTGATAAAACGGTTTATTCATAGCCGACGCCAAGCAATTACGTGAATTACGGATGCAGGCGCGCATCGCGGCACGGTCCCGGCCGGGTCCGCGGAGAAACCACGTGACTGCCGACCGGACCAGTTGATGTTCCGCCCGGCCGGCCCGGCTGCAATGTGTGTGTGTGTGTGTGTGTGTGTGTGTGTGTGTGTGTGTGTGTGTGTGTGTGTGTGCGTGTGTTTTCCCACGGGTCCGTCGGAGGTCCTGCTGGGTCCTGCGCTGCAATCAACACTACTGACCCTAATTCCAACAGATAGCATGGACTGCCGCCACCGCTGACGCGACGCTGACGCCGCCCGGGTTTGTGTGCGACTGCGCGCACGTTGTCATTCTGTCTCTGTCTCGTCCTGCCTCTGATCGGAGAAAGAGAGAGAGGGGGGGGGGGGAAGACTTCCCCATCGGGTTTCCTCCTTCTCTCCAGGCTGCGAGCGGCCTCTTTAGACGCATCGCCCCGCATCGGGACGTATGGTTGTTGTAGTCCTCCCCTCCCCCCTCCTCCGTCCCCCTATGGAAGCCCGAAGACGACCGCTCCGTCGGTCTGCCCTTCTCTGTCTGTCCGTCGATCTCGCTCTCTCTCTCTCTCTCTCTCTCTCTCTCTCTCTCTCTCTCTCTCTCTCTCTCTCTCTCTCTCTCTCTCTCTCTCTCGCGCGCGCGCGCGCGCGCGCGCTCGTGGCGATGCAGGCAACCATTTTTATTTTAATTGCATCGCTTGCAATGAAGAGGAAAATGAAAGAGAGGAAAAAGAAACACCGTCATGATAGAGCCGCACGCACTGACTTGGCGTCCTGCGCGTTTTGTTTTTGCCCTCCTCGCTACTTCTTTTCGCCCTTTGTTTCACTCTTGCGATGAAGTTTTGTGTTTTTAATAGTACGTCCTTCTTATTATTTACTTCCTATTACATTTAATCTCGCTTTGCAAATCTCTGTTTGTATCTCGGAGGCCATCTGTTTCGCGTTCTTCACGGGTCTCTGTTGAGTTTTTGTTTTGTACTTGCTATGCGAATGTTCATCTTAAGTTACCATGTTTCACTTCCTGTTTCCTGTTTGTTTCCTGTACATTTTTGGACATCCTTACTTGCCGACGTCTGTTCTTTCCTGCAATAAACCGCTTTTGAATATTTGACCATGCTGTCTTTTGCAACCATCAGCAGTCCATCTTCATTCATACAGTCGCAAGAGCAAACCTCATTTGGCCAGTCTGGGCACTAATAGCGCCTGGCGGGTAGGCAATGACGACTTATTGTGCATGCACGCGTGTTGAGCGGGCTGGACTACCCTAGCACTCGCAGTGGCTGTTTGCGGTCGAAAGTTGGAGGAATATCGGACGTTGCTTTATGGACGACGCCTGTGGATGGAGTTGAGGGAGAGAGAAATGTTGTGAGGTGGACGTACCACAGTCAACGAAGCCTTTCGTTTTTTAATTGGAACCACAATTCTTACAAAGCTTCTTTGAAAAACCACGTACAAATATAAAAGTGTTAACTAAACGAACTTATGAAAAGAAAAGGCACTAAGCGGGTGTACATGAAAAGGGAAGCTAAATCGATCATCGTTAGAAACTATTTGTTATTGTGAACGTATCAACGCCCTGTTTAAGAATTACAGGTTGACAAAACGTAGTAAAGTCTGTTTCCCCAAAGAGCGGCACTCTGATGGCCGATGCCAGGTGCCAACCTTTAGCTGCATTAAATGTACGTTTCCTGAGGACACATTCCGTTTTGTACTGCGACATCATAAGTTGTTTGACCCGAACAATAGAGGGGATTCCCAGCGACAACGGGAAGCGGAAGCAAGGGCGTCGACGCGGAGGTGCTCTAGTACTCGTCGCCATCCTCCACCTCGCCCTCCACGGAGTCCACGCCGACCTCCTCGTAGTCCTTCTCCAGGGCGGCCAGGTCCTCGCGGGCCTCGGAGAACTCGCCCTCTTCCATGCCCTCGCCGACGTACCTGCGGGAGGAGGAAAATGATGTAGTGAGCTTTCGAACCGTGGTGTCAAATCGGAAGTGTCAACCAGATAGTCAAGCCGGCATTGTCAAAGAAGAAGTGTCAAACCGGAGGGGTCAAACCAAAGCTGTCAAATCGGAAGAATCAAACCGAAAGAGTATTGCCGGCGTTGTCAAACCGTAATTAATCTAAAACCGGAAGTAATACACTAGATATTTCAGGGTTGAAATCAAGTAAACTGGATGACACATCAGTACCGGTTCAATTCCAGCGTGACACGACATATTGGGGCATTGGGGCCCTCAAAACCCATCCTGAACAGTCAGCAGTAATTGTGGGTGAAAACACTTGGGTTTGTCTTGACAAGAAAACCCCTGAGAGAATGGTGGGGTAGAAACTTCGCACAACGTTTGTGAGGATGGTGAAAAATCCTGGGGCACAATCTGGCCCTTTCGGTGATAGAACCCTATTCATACAACCCGATTCATAATTTGGAATGGCTGCCTACAATGTAGATATATCGTCATACTACAGGCGAGAAAACTGCACGTAGTTCAGCCAGGCTATCACATAGGCCAGGGGCGTAGCCAGACTTGGGTTTTGGAGGGAGATATGCCGCGCTAATTGACTACATTCAGGCGTTTTCTGTACGGGTTGCCGGTTGTCTACCCCGTTCGCCAGTTTCGGGAGAGGGGAGGGGGGTGGCTCCCACCCCCCACCCCCTGGCTACGCCCCTGACGAGGCAGCCTTCTCTACGTCCGCATGTGGATCGTGAGAATGTGTTTCGCCCGCTAATGTGGCAACATTGGTTCCGTTTCGACGGTTTCCGGCCCGTCTCGGGGGATTTGGGGGGGGGGGGAGCAAATAAGGAATTATTTAAAACGGTGCGCGGTGTCTTTTCGTTTGCTGCGGTGCAGAGTAGCGGACGGCAATAGAGCCATCAACATTCCGAGGGACATTCCTGCGGGGAGACGCTGCCCGGCGGGGCCGCCGAGCCCAAGGGGCCGTCCACAAATAGCGTACCGGCGTACCGCACACTGATAGGCGCGGGGCGGCAGAATAATAGACCGGATAAGTCAAAAGCATTCTGGGAGGTACCCCGTGCTCGAGGCGCCCCGCCGTCGGCTGGTCGAGCGCGGGGTATCTACCGGAATGCTTTTTCAGAGATCTCTCAGCCACCCCAGTCAAAATTAGACCGTCAAATTTGCGTCGGTGACAGAAATTTTTCGATCAGTCGATTCGACATCGATTTGGTTATCAAAACGTGGTAAAACTGATTTCGAATTCAATTTAGAGACCGATTTGATAGCGAATAGACGTAAAAAAAGATGTGCCCAGTGAGACTTGAAAAGGGAAGTTGAAGAACAAAACTACTTCCGGATCGGAAGCTCTCGAAGGCAGGTAGTATGAGAAACTTGAATAGCGTTTTGAGTGAATTATAAAAGTCATTTCCCATATCTGGCGCAGCCCTAGTACATCAATATTTCTCATACTTGCTCTCGAGTTTCCGGTCTGAAAGCGGGTTTGTTCTTCAGCTTCCACTTCTGAGCCTCCCTGGAAACCTCTATTGTAAACATCATCAGTTCGACCACGGTTTGAGAAGAAAATCGATGTCAAATCGACTGACAACTTCGATCATCGACGCAGATTCGACAGTCTAATGTTGAATGGGTGGGGACAGCGTTATGTGATTTAAGGACGCTGCCCCCCCCCCCCCCACCACCACCACCACCACTGTCACCACCAGCCCGTGTCCGAGTCAAGCACGGAGCGGCGGAGCGCGGGAGGAAGTGTTGCACTACCAGTCAGCGCGCTCAAATGAACTCTGACGATGGGACGCTGAGGACAGCTGAAGAAATGTACCTTCTGGGTGGGCACAGACAGGGGATATGGTATGGTATTAGACTCCAATGTCCATGCGGGCTGCCGTGCGTGCTTCACGACCAAAAAGGCAGCCCGTGATAGTATATACCCCACGCGAGAGCGTGTCAGGACGTCGGGTATCGCCCGGAATGCTTCTGCAGACGACCCTCAGCCACGGAGACGGCGTTACGTAGTTAAGGAACGACCTCCTACCGGTAGACCACAAACCACCGCAAGAATACTTTGGGGTCCGGGCTAAGATTGGCAACAGCGGCGTCTGCATGGGCCGTGGCAGCGGTCAGTCTTTGATGGACTATGAAAAACTCGTTACTCAAACGGCTGCCGCCAGAGGGCGTTGACCGTCGCGTCACTCGGGCGCCTTGGGTTGGGGTTGGCCTGACCTGGCCGGTGTGCCCTGCTCAGGTCAGCCGTGATCGGGGCCTCCAGAGCTACGGCATCAGTCAGAAGAGGCAAGAGGGAGGGAGAGAGAGGGAGGGAGGGAGGAAGAGAAAGGGAGAAAGAGGAAGAGAAAGGGAGAGAGAGAGAGAGAGAGAGAGAGAGAGAGAGAGAGAGAGAGAGAGAGAGAGAGAGAGAGAGAGAGAGAGAGAGAGAGAGGAGGGAGGGAGGGAGGGAGAAAGGGACAGAGAGAGAGAGAGAGGGCGCCCTGAAGGCGGACCTTACGTCTGCCGTGCGTGTCGAAGCGGCTGCCTACCTCGCGGGCGCTCCATGTACACGGAAGTGTGTGTGTGTGTGTGTGTGTGTGCGTGTGTGTGCGGGTGCGCGTGCGTGTATGAGTGAAAGGTAACGTGTCGATGGCGAGTGATTGATGCACCAACAGCCCGTCGACAACAGTTTTTTTTTTTTGTGTGTGTGGGGGGGGGGGGGGGGAGGGGAGGTGGCGAAAGGCGTGATCAACCACACACGCAAAACGCCGAGACCTAAAAAAAAACAAAAAAAACGGACCGTCATGGGCTAAGTCCGAAGCTTTTCAGCCGTAGACGCGCACCAATGCCAGTGTTTGGCGGGACGGGCTAAGGTGGCGGCATGTCACATGGCTCTAGCGGTTGACAGCGGGGTCAACAAAAGCGGCTCGAGGGGGAGCACCGGTGTGGCCTATACGCGCTCGTGAGCACACGGTGGACGCACACGCACGCACGCACGCACGCACGCATGCAGCGGCACAAGGCACGCGAGCAGCGCTGTGCTGTGCCGTGCCGCGAACACGACGACGCCCGCACCCAGAGAAACGAGTTCTTGATTCCTGCCGGGAATAATGTAATAATGTATATTTAAAGCATTCAAGACAAATGTTCTTGACCCCAGAATAATTCTTGGTTTTATTCTAAGATAGGCTTGAGTCGAGAAAACATTCTTAAATGTTTTTAGCCTATGGATCTGTTTCTCTGGGAGATGCAGGTGCGAGAAATCACTACGGCACGGAAACCACCACGCACACGTCCCGACCCAGCCAAGAATCGATATCGACAGTCTCAATTTTTGAGCCCATCGGCATTAGAATCGAGATCGTTCCGACAGGCTACTCTCCCGACTGGGTAAGGAGGTAGGCGGTTTCGGTGATTTTTCATATCAGCAACACGAATCAAGCTAGCCTAACCGAACTCACCAGTGCACGAAGGCGCGCTTGGCGTACATGAGGTCGAACTTGTGGTCGAGGCGGGCCCAGGCCTCGGCGATGGCTGTGGTGTTGGACAGCATGCAGACGGCGCGCTGCACCTTGGCCAGGTCGCCGCCCGGGACCACGGTCGGGGGCTGGTAGTTGATGCCAACCTACAAATGTGAAAATAGCGGGACATAAGCTTTGTGAATAGTTTACTGAAACCGGCAGCTGAAGCGTTGTTGATTCTACGACGTGATGACGGTAAGCACAGGAGTGAAACAGAGTGAAACAGATTCGCTGTACCTTGAATCCAGTGGGGCACCAGTCCACGAACTGGATGCTCCTCTTGGTCTTTATGGTGGCGATGGCAGCGTTAACGTCTTTCGGGACAACGTCACCTCTGAAATTGAATTTTTCATTAAAGATGCGGACGCGTAACGCTGGAGAGTTCCACAAAAGCCCGAAACGGAAGCAGAAGAAGTCATAACGCTGTAGATAGTATGAGTATGACTGTGAGAAATCGAGTGTTTTCCGGCGAACAGCGAGTGAACTTTTCTCATACTTCCCTTTCGCTCTTCTTCTTAGAGGGCGTTCGTAAGGATGTCCGGGTATTTTCAGACAATTTCAACCCCCTCCCCCTCACGTCGACCCATGTCCGGTTTTAGGGAACCCCCCCCCCCCCCCCCCCTGGACGTCCGGTTTTCAAAAAGGGTCATTTATGTAAATATTTAGTATCTGGCTTATAAATGGGGATAACTTTCCGAAAGAGAGCGTGTTCAGAGTGACTATATGCATTTTCAAAGATACTAGGCACTCTGAGAGACGCACTAGGTTGGATATGCTTCGTGACTCCGGAGAAATAGCATAATTTTCGAGGTATGACGCGGACGTCCATTTTTGTACGACCCCCCTCCCCCATCCCCCCTCACGTCCACCCATGTCCGATTTGTTGGACCCCCCCCCCCGCCCCCTCTAAAAACCCGAACATCCTTTATGGACGACCCCTTATCGTTCCAACTTCTTTCTTCCGTTTCGGACTTCTCTGGAGTAGTCTATTAGCTGCACCAAAAATGTGAAGAATTGCGAGTCCTACCGGTAGAGCATGCAGCAGGCCATGTACTTCCCGTGCCTGGGGTCGCACTTCACCATCTGGTTGGCGGGCTCGAAGCAGGCGTTGGTGATCTCGGCCACAGTCAGCTGCTCGTGGTAGGCCTTCTCCGCAGAAATGACCGGCGCGTACGTCGCTGCGCAGAAATCGTCCGCATTCACTCCAACTAATCACAACTTCCCGGATGAAATGGATCATATATGGGATTTTATATGAATATATATAATGATATATGATCATATCTGGGCGTCCATATATGACAATATATAATTAGATATGATCATATTTGATCAGATATGGTTATCTATAACCGCATACATGCTCATGTATGATTTCATATATGATCATGTATGTACTCATATATACACATTTATGAATTTTTGTATGACTATGTATATCTATGTATGGGAGCATATCTGACTACTAGACACCTCCATGGAACACGGTTCTATCTGGTCATTCGCTCATCCGTCTATCTACACGCCTCCATACATATTCTATAGACGCGCTCATATAACCAACATTTTTGGCCAAATCAAGCTATTTGAATCAGTGGATTGCTCATAAAGTCATCTTTCCAGTGATCAAATTGACTTGATTTGGCCAAAATGTTGGTTAGACAAGCGCGTCTGCATATGAGCGTGTGTAGATGACGGATTGAGCGAAGTCGAGCGCAGATAGAATCCTGTTCCATGGAGGTGTCGACTAGTCATATATATATGTGGTCATATATGCCTCCATACATACATATATATATATCATATAAAAATTCATGTATGTATATATAGAGTACATATATGATAATATGGACGCCTAGATATGATCATATATAATTATATATATTCATATAAAATCCCATATATGATCCATTTTATCCGGGCTTTGAAAATAATACCAATGAAAGATCCGCGATTTTTGTGGAGAAAACGTGGACATAAGGCAGTTCAACAATCCTGTTGATACAAGGTGTAACGGACTTAGCAAACCACCCCTCCTGTCTCAAGCACCGACCGGGCGCAGCGCGCAGCCCCCACCGACGCCGTGGGTAAGCAGAGGTAATCGCAGCCCCTGCTTCTCAAACAAAAGGGGTGGGCTTTGTTTGTCCGTTGCTCTGACCTGCCGCCAACGACGGCACACACGGCGCTGAGGGAGCGTGTGCGAGCCTCACATATGGTACGGAGGTGGTTGCTCGTTGAGCTTCACGCATACGCCTCAATTTTATGAAAGTTTTACTATTACCAATTTTTACTATTTACATAAATAAAGACAATTTCTTTTCATAAATCAATTTCCATTATGAAACGAAACTGTCCATGCAGCTAAATTTTTCATGTAACCCAATTTATCATAAAAACATATTATTCATGGAACGAAATTTTCCATCATCTTGAGCCAAGAATGCAGAGTGCGCAAAACGTACCGAGCGGGAAGTGGATGCGCGGGTAGGGCACCAGGTTGGTCTGGAACTCGGTGAGGTCCACGTTGAGGGCGCCGTCGAAGCGCAGCGAGGCCGTGATGGAGGACACGATCTGGCCGATGAGCCGGTTCAGGTTGGTGTACGTGGGCCGCTCGATGTCCAGGTTGCGGCGGCAGATGTCGTAGATGGCCTCGTTGTCCACCATGAAGGCGCAGTCCGAGTGCTCCAGCGTGGTGTGCGTCGTCAGGATCGAGTTGTAGGGCTCCACCACCGCCGTCGACACCTGCCGCAGATCCACGGTTCGATTCCCATCCAATACTTTCTTTTTCGTCTCTAAGATATGTAACAAATTGTTGCGTGTGGCGTAGACGGCGGCGGCCCTTACTTCCCCTTCAGCTGCTGGGTGGCAATTGTATTAATAGCAGTGCTCGTTCTGGAGAGCGAAAAAATAACAACGATGCTTCAATGGACACGCCGCAGGCTGCGTTCGAGGCAGCCGGTAACCATCGATTTCATATTGTACGCTGTACGCCGAAGGGAGGACGGCGCCGCGGACGCAGCCGCGAGAAGGGTAACAACGCCGGGGCACGCCACACGCCACCTCGGAGAGTAGTGGGCCGCGGGCAGCGAAACAAAGTAACTTTACCGCACCGAGACGGAATTAACTCTGTGTTTAAGCGTACACCTAGATTTTAAAGTCCACTCAAACGGATTTCCACTGATTCACAAAAAATTTGAAAACCTAAATTTTAGAAATTCTTGCACGAAAAGTTTAACAAACCTCATTTAAAACTCGTTACATTCAAAAGGAAAAAAGGGGGGGGGAGTTAAACACAGTTATAAAATAAATCAAAATTATTTTTCCATTGGCCTCCGTCGTTTGGCCTCCGTTGGTATCGTAGCGCCTGCAAGTGCTGGGGTAGGCCAGCCCGCACAACACACGTGCATGCCGAGGCCGTGATTGCCTATCCAGCAGGCGCCCTGGCGCCCTCTGTACCTAGACCAGCCCGATTAGGTTTGCCCTTGCGATTCGTGGACGTGCATGTGTACTCCATCCTGCTTCAGCCATGAAGGGCGGGGCTGCTGACCTGGGGCGCCGGGTAGATGGAGAACTCGAGCTTGGACTTCTTGCCGAAGTCCACGGACAGGCGCTCCATGAGCAGCGAGGTGAAGCCGGAGCCGGTGCCACCGCCGAACGAGTGGAAGATGAGGAAGCCCTGGAAGAAGGAGCGGCGTCAGAAGCAAGGCGTAACATAACCCCGGGCTCGAGACCCATAGGGGGGCAGCGCCCGAGCACGGGGTACTGATACTCGAGAACGAGGAACTGAAACTCGTTTACACGGGGTCCTGATACTCGAGCACTGGCTGTTTGCGCTCGAGAACGGGGTATCGATGTACTCAAGGGCGGGGTACAGCGGATCACACTTCGAGCACCAGGTATCAGCACTCGAGGACGGGGTACCGGCCGACACTTCTAGCACCGGATATCAGCACTCGAGGACGGGGTATCTCGGCCGAGACTTCGAACACGGGGTACGACACTCAAGCACAGCTAGCGATCGAACACCCGGCACAGAAGGCTGGGCAACTGTACCTGCAGGCCGGTGCACTGGTCGGCCAGCTTACGGATGCGGTCCAGCACCACGTCGACGATCTCCTTGCCGATGGTGTAGTGGCCGCGGGCGTAGTTGTTGGCGGCATCCTCCTTGCCGGTGATGAGCTGCTCGGGGTGGAACAGCTGGCGGTACGTGCCCGTGCGCACCTCGTCTGCAAACACGGCACTGGCAGTGAGGGGACGTTCATAAACTACGTTACCAACTCCAGTCCTAGAGGTGCCCTCCACCGTGAGGTGCGCCAAGGTGGAGCACGAACGTTACGACTGCGTCAAGTACCACCAAGAGCATGTGAGCGAGGCGTCCTCCTGTGTTACAGGATGGTGGGGCAGTCATTGACGATTCTATCTTTTAGCTCTCTGCGCACGTTAAATAGACATTTTTTCATATTTTTTTAAGATGTACATCTAGTTTGGACTCTCCTTCACTCCTTCATCTATAGATTTATCGTCAAAGTTCTCATACTGGGTCGGAAACGTTGTCAAAAACAAATTATGACAAATTTACGGTCACCCCTTTCCCGCGAAATTCAAAGTGTCAGCAACCGTCCCGTGTCAGTAACTGCCACACACTCACTTAAAGAATAACTGTGAATAAAATGAAATAACTAACGTGATCGAGATTTTTTGACACCGACCCATAACAACACACGGCCTTTAATTTTCAAAACAACAAACAACGAAAGCTCCGGCAGTCTTCAGGAAAATTTTCAAGAAAATTCACGCTAATTTTCAGGTCAGTTTTACATATTTTCGAAATAATTTCCATCTCTGGCAACTGACCCACTACGGTGGGCTCCAGGTCCACGAAGACGGCCCTGGGCACGTGCTTGCCGGCGCCCGTCTCGCTGAAGAAGGTGTTGAAGGAGTCGTCGCCGCCGCCGAGGGTCTTGTCGGACGGCATCTGGCCGTCGGGCTGGATGCCGTGCTCCAGGCAATACAGCTCCCAGCAGGCGTTGCCGATCTGCACGCCCGCCTGCCCGATGTGCACGGAGATGCATTCCCTCTGGAACACACACAAACAGTTCTAAAAGTTTGTCTTTTAAAAAACAAAATTTAAAAACCCGGTTAGAAACACGACACGGCAGATGAGAAAATCGCTCCTTTGCTCCCCCCCCCTGCCCCCTACCTACACTTTCAACAACTGTCCCCAAGTGCAGATCACTGAGAAAAAGTTTGAGGGTGAAGGCAAGAGTTGAAGGCGGCACACTCCGTTCTAGAACGGCGCCTGGTTCGGCTACCGAGCCACGATACGCCCCACCACCCCAAACGAGGGACATTTTGGCCGAGGACCAAATCAGTGGAGGCGAATTGTGGGAGGGACACATTATCTGGCCGCCTACCTGCTCCTCGCCGCCCTGACCGGCGCCGTGGCCGACACCGTCGACCGTCGTGCTGCCCGTGAGGTAGCTGGCCTACTAAGACGAATACAACCGACAGGGCCTCGCCGACAGCCCCAAGGAGTACATTGCCTCCGACAATGAATACATCCTTGCCAAGGAGTACATCACCGCCGTCAAGCACTACATCCCTGCCGCCAAGGACTACATCGCCTTCGCTAAGGAGTACATCCCCGCCAAGGAGTACACCACCCTCGTCAGGCAGTATGTCCCCGCCGCCAAAAAGTACGTCGCCTCCGCAAAGGAGTACATCACCGCGGAGGAGCAGCGCCTCCGATGAGCAAATCCCCGCCACCAAGAGATACAACACCCCCTCCAAGGAGTACATTTCCGTCAATGAATACATCGCCCCCCCCCCCCCAAGCAGGAATACATTCCTGCCGAGAAATGCATCTCCGGCGCGCAGCAGTACACTCTATCCGTCAAGGAGCACATCCATGCCAAGGAGTACTACTTCGCCTCCGAGCCAGCCAGCAAGCTCCACACTCCCGTGCTGAAGACTGTCGCCCCCACCAGCGCCGACAACAAGTACGTCATCCTGCCCTACAACGATAAGGTCCTCGTCGGCCTCTCCCCCCTGTCCCTCGAAATCGTTGACGAGAGGGTCACCTCGCCAAGGACTACAAGCCCCTTCTGGGCTTCCACAACTCTATCGGCTACAACGGCTCCCGCTATTGCATGAAGCATTCAATAGTCTTGGTAAATAAAGAATAAAGTTGGAAAGTAAGGTTGTATGTTGTATCACCCCGGTCATTCTCCCGCCCCTCCACATCCACACCGAGGGGAAAACACCCTCGTGTTCAAGAGCACGTACACCGAAAATTCAAAGTCAGACTACTTAAACAATTTAGCAAACTAAAAAACGACACATTTTTAAAAATAAAAATTAACAAAATTTCCACCTAAAAATTTACAACAACAAAAAAAGTTTTAAGAAACGAAAGAAAATTCACGAGTAATGTAGCAACTCCAAATTCAAATTCACCCCGCTACAAGCCAAAAGTTCAAATTTATATCTCCCTTGATCCACCCAGACGATCGCTGCCGCCCTGACCACTTCGCCCGCCCGGTGGGGTGTATCGACCCCCCGCAGGCCTTGGCGGGCTGCCGCTGGCCCAGGGCCCCAGGGGTCACCGCTCTGCTATCAGCCCCCGATCGCGGCGGGGAAAGTGGGGACTGCACTGCAGGACGCGGAAGTGGCATTTATTTTCATATTCACCACATTCGCGTTGAGAACGGCTTACTTATTCATAATTGCATTGGTCGTTGGATGTGGCCAATTTTATTCATATGCCCAGTTTCCATGCGGCTTGGAACTTGCCGGTTGCACGTTAAGGGAGAAGAGAGAGAGAGGGAGGTGTCGGAGACGCAGCACGTTCCGCGGGACAATTTCTCATAGGTGGCGACCAGCAGGGTGTCGTAGGGCTGTGCCGGACGCGGAGTGCAGCGTATGAAAAATTCATCTGGACGGCGGCGGGCCCCGCCGCACGCACGAATGACGTCATCGCCGCTCGGTGAAGTCACACACTGGCTTAGTGCGACAGAGGAGCTAAACAGCTAAACCAGAGGAGAGCGACAGGGATGGATTTTCAAATCACTTCGGAACGCGACAAAAATGGGTCTCCCAGCGCTGTGGGGAGGAGAAAAGAAAGGGCAGAATACAGAACCCCCGTGCCTGGCACAGCGCGAGCACGCAAACAACAACAACAACAACAACAACAAGAAAAGCCCCCTCCATGTCGTTTGCTGGCAGTGAAGAACCACGCACAACAACAGCAATGATATTGGAGCGACGGGAGGGGGGGGGGTAGGTCAAATTGGCGATCGTCCATCAAGTACGTCCACAATAGAGGTTTCCCATGAGACTTGGAAACAAAAGCTGAATAACAAAAACTCTTCCACACCGGAAACTCTCGAGAGCAGGTACGAGAAATATCGATGCCCAGGCGCGCCAAATATGGGTCGAAACCCCAAATTCACTCAAAACACCATTCAAGTTTCTCACACCTGCCTTCGAGAATTTCCGGTCTAGAAGAGTTTTTGTTCTTCAACTTCCGTTTCCAAAGTCTCATTGGAAACCTCTATTCTAACTTGGCACCTGCTGGGTAGGCAACGGCACCGTCTACATGCACGCCTGTCGTGCGGGCTGGCCTATCCTAGCACCCGCAGGGCCGCAGGGGTAGGTGTCATAGGAAAAGTTTCCCACAATCTCCGCCCACCCACCCGCCCCCGTCCAGCTTTTAGTGTTTTTGTCTACAGCTTCCGTTTCTTAAGCGTCTTCGGAGTACCCAATTGCGGCGTGCTGAACGCCTCGAAGGAGGGAAGGACCCAGGAGGAGGCGGCGGTGGGCGTCGGAGGCACAGCACGGCGGACGCCTGTTCGGTTCGGCGGGCGGGTCCACCGGTCCCTCCGGGCGCGTCTCTGCCGGTGAGCAGCGGACCGCGACGGTCGGAGTCCGCCCAGCGGCGTCGCCGTCATCTCTGCCCGGGGCGGCGAGGACAACTTCCCTCCGCTCCGGGCGGAAACAGCGGGGACGCCGTGTCCCCCGCGCCGGCCGGCCGTTCACAAACCACTCGGTCAAGTTTATACGGAAATCAGACCACCACCTTCTCCTTCGTGGTCAGCCTAACCTAACCTTTCCTATACCAACTGCATGGACGTGGTTTGTGACCGTATACCCCCCCCCCCTCCCCCTTTATTGACCTTTATCACCCGGCTGGCCGTTCACAAACCACGTGGTCAAGTTGGTACGGAAATCAGACCACCACCTTCCCCTTCGTGGTCAGCCTAACCTAACCTTTCCTATACCAACTGCAGGGACGAGGTTTGTGACCGTATGCCCCCTCCCCCTTTAATGACCACGTGGTTTGTACACGGCCCCTTACCCTGGCGTGATCGCCGGCAAGGTAGGGTTCCCGTCAGGGACTAGAGACGGAGTCCCGCCTGTACCGCCCCGCCCTGCCGTCACCGCACCAACGCCCACCGTACGGGCCACGAAATACGTAACAGACTGAAGTCAGCGACTAGGGGACCGTCCGCAAACTACACGCCACACTTCCAAACTCGACAGGAACGGGATCATCTACGTCTACGGTCTCATCGCAACGTTCTTTTTGTTGTTATTTTTCACGAAGAAAAGGTCAGTAAAAATAGTGTCGAAGATCTTAGGAAATTCCCGAAGAAACTTTGCGATTTTCAGTAGTATTTTGCTAGTTTTAGGGGGTTCCGATGCATATTGTCGTTATACAATATGCAAATCCGGCTTAAACCTTACGTATTTCACACGATGTGGAATTGGGATCAAAACATTAGTTGGGAAATCACGAAGAAAAGTCGCTAAAAAAAAATTGTTGCAGATCTTTGTGATTTCAATTTTTTTTTTAAATCAGAGAAGGTCAAACTTAACTTTTGACCAGTCCGCGGGTAGGAAACGAAGATAACTCTGAATGCTCGCGTGTCGTGCGGGCTGGCCTACTCTGATACTCGGAGGCGCCTGGCGTCGCCATCTCGTCGTCGCGGTTCAGAGGTACGAGAGGAAATTCGGACGTATACTTCATAGAAGTTTCCAATAAGGCTCCACAGCGGAAGTAGAAGAACAGGAAAACACACAGACCAGAAACTGCTGGGAGCCGGTATGAGAAACTAGGGTGGCGTTTAGTGATGAACTCGAGGTAAGGTTCCGTACTTTAGTGATCGTTTGTGCGATGAAGACTTCTCATACCAGCTCATAGTACTAGTGTCCGGCCTGGAATAGAGGTTTCCAACGAGGTTCCAGAAGCGGAAGCTTACGAACAAAAACACTTCCGTACCGGAAACTCTATGAGAAATATAAATGAAGAAGGGCCGCGCCAAATGAATAACCAAAGGAATAACCCTCCAAATTCACTCAAAACGCCATCAAGTTTCTCATACTTGCCCCCGAGAGTTTCCGGTCTGGAAGAATTTTAGTTCTTCAGCTACCGTTTCCAAGTCTCATTGGAAACCTCTATTTTTCTCGTCCTTCGACTTCCGTTTTAGAGTCCCATTGGAGATGTCTATAGACGACGCCTGCGGCAACCCCAAAGCTCTGTTCTGCAGCGACGTACCGATACGTAGTTTGTGGACGAACCCTCGAGCGTCGCCACACGCGAAATCGTCCCGGTAAGAAGTGAGTAGTGGCCGCGCCACATCACCTAGTGACCCGCGCAGTCTAGCGCAGCCGCCCCAGGCTGTCTGCTGTCGCTGTCACAAGTTACCCTCTCTGTCTCACTCCTACCCGCATGACGCATGACGCTCGGACATGAAGAGCGACAGAGATGGGGCATGCGGCGCGTTTGCTGGGACGCGGCGCGGGCGCGCTGGACCGTGTGGCCTCGCGGCCCGGCAGCGGCGGCAGACCAGAGAGCAGCGCCTTCTTGATTTACAAACAACCGCAAAACTGTTTATGAAGTATGAAGAACGGATTGCGACATATATGGGCAGGGCCACGCATCGGAAGGGGAGGAGGGGAAGGGAAAGAGGAGGGGAAGGGGGGGATACGGAGGAGGAAGGAGGGGTGGAGTGTGCAGCTGGCCAGCCCTCAGTGTGTCTCTAGGTCCGGCCGTATAGGGCACACACACACACACACACACACACACACACACACACAGCACCACACCCCGTCCGTCAGGGAGAAGACGGCTCTCTGCCCATACTGGCACTAATTACCTAATTACGTTTACCACTTTAGACCAATTAAATTACGGAGAGGAAGACGCCGCTGCCACACTACTCCACGCCGTGCCACACCGCGGTCTACACCGCGCCATCGGTCTACATTCCAAACCCATTGTGGCAGAATGTCGGCTGAAAAAATAAAAAGCAGACCGCAAATTCTCGCGGGGGAAAAAAAATGAATTGGAATGAAATCGCTCCGGTCAAGAGTCATTACATCGCCTCTCCGGGGTCGTCCAGAAATGACGTATCGTTATAACGCAACACCGTAGCCCGTGATTGACGAGGGAGTGCCTACTAGTGTAAATTATGTATGTATGAGCAGCAGTGCTAATTTACACTTGCAGGCACTCCCTTGTGAGACGCACCTCCAAAAGCACTCTTGTCGATACGTACCCCGCACCCGAGCGCCCGACGGCCGGGCGCTCGAGCGCGGGCTTTCGACCGGACTGCTTTCGGCCTCCTTGTCGCAGAAGACCACGCGCAATGATTGTCTGATTCGTTATTGCTGCACCAATCCACGGGCGTCAGTGATCTGTGAACGGACCATGTAACCGTCTCCTGTCTGTGAGTAGGAGCCGGCTGTCGTTTCTGACACCTCTGTGCTCCGGCAGCTCCGGCAGCTCCGGCAGCTCCGGCAGCTCCGGCAGCTCCCTCCGCACCCTGTCGAGCTCTGCGGAGTCCTAACCGAGCGAGACGCGGACGAGGCGGAAGAAGAAGAAATTACAAACTACTGGCTTATGACGCCTTTTTGTCTATTCCTAGCGGCTCCCGCCCTTCGCGGCGTACTCGCTGCGGCCCCTCAGTGGGCGTGGTCACGGGATCGGCGGGGTCCCCGGAGCGTGACGACGAACGGTCCGGGAGCTCGAGCTCTACTAGAGCCTAGAGCCCAGACTCGCCGAGCACAGCCGGCACAGCCCGGCGGCGCCTGCTTGGGGTGCTCGGCCTCATGCCACTAAGTCATGACCACCGCCCACATTTGAGACGGGCTTTGCGCAGGCCGGAAAGAAAATCTGCCAGATTTGAAGAACCAGTAGTTAGACCCAGCTTGGCGTCAGGACTCCAAAAATGGGCTCACATACGACCTTGGTGATACAAAATAAGAAATTAGAATACGAACGATGTCGGCTTCGATAGGGCTTCATCCTTATTTCCTTCATGACAGGTCACCACTGCATTTGGAGTTGCGATGCATATCACTGAAATTTGCGATACATCGGTTTTGCAAAGAAATAGTGATAAACTCCCATTAGAAATGAGGACCACGTTATTATGCAAACAGTTTGCAATACAGCAGTTTTTGTAATACTTATTGCACTTTTTTCAATATTTATTGCAAATCAAATAACAGTGACGTGACCCCATTTTGGGAATTGCGGCACCAACCTGAGTCAAATCTCAGGTCCATCGAACTTTGAATACTGGTCCAAGTTTTCAAACAGCCCTTTCATGTCCCTTTTCGCTAACTGGGCGATGATCACGATCACGACCTCGACGACCTCTGGTGCGGGCTACAACAGCCTATTCCGACCTCATCACCGTCGTCCACATCGACACCGTCATCGTCGTCCTCACTGTTCGGCCTCTATCTCATCGTCGTCGTCGGACCCACCCGTCCTCGTCGACCTCCTTCTCTTCGACGTCGTGCTCCGTGGTCGTCATCTGCACCGACGTCCTCACAATTCCCTCCCGCATGGCGACGCCCAGCGCCTACGAGCGCTAGGGTAGGCCAGCCCGCACGACACGCAGGCATGCAGAAGTCGTGATTTGCCTATCCAACAGGCGCCATTTGTACTCGCCGTCGTTGACGATGTCCCGCCCGCCCCCGCGTCAGTGTCAGCGTCCTCAGCTTCGCCGCCGCTACCGTCGACGGCGGCCGTTGCGTCCTCGCCCTCTTCGTCGTCGTCCTTGTCGTCGTTTTCGTCGTTGTCCTCCTCCTCCTCATCGTTCGTCCTCACCATCGTCCTCCACGTGTCGTCGTCCTCCTCGTCTTCATCGTCCTCCTCGTCGTCGTCCTCTTCATCGTCCTCCTCGTCGTCGTCCTCTTCGTCGTCGTCGTCCTCCTCCTCATCGTCGTCCTCCTCCACGTCGTCGTCCTCGACATTGTCGTCCTTGTCGTCGTCCTCTTCCTCATCATCGACCTGCTCTTCCTCCTCGCCGTTGTCGTCGTCCTTTCTTCGTCGTCATCCTTGTCGTCGTCCCTCCTGTCGTCCGACGTTGTTCTCGTCGATGTCTACGTCCCCCGCGCCCCCGCATCATCCTCGTCGTCCTCAACGTCCTCCTCATCTCCGTCGCGCTAACACTCCGACATTGCTCCATCGTCCACTACCTTCGCCTCGGGTTCCTGCTGAAGCTGCTTTCGCATTGTGAGCTGGTCGTGTTGTTCGCCCACGCCCTCCCATTACTCTATTACAGTACAGCCACCCACCCATGGCTGCCGGGGCTAGGCTCTGCGAGAGGCTCTGGCCACGGGATATGGTGTCTTGTCCACGACTTATGTTACAAGCGCTCTCTCTCTCTCTCTCCAGCGCTCTCTCTGCTCTCTCTCTCTCTCTCTCTCTCTCTCTCTCTCTCTCTCTCTCTCTCTCTCTCTCTCTCTCTCTCTCTCTCTCTCTCTCTCTCTCTCTCTCTCTCTCTCTCTCTCTCTCTCTCTCTCTCTCTCTCTCTCTCTCTCTCTCTCTCTCACACACACACACACACACACACACACACACAAAAACACACACACACAACCACATAAAAAAAACCCCCCCCCACACACACACACAGGCAGGTTGAAAAGCAAAAGCAAAACGAAAATAAGACTGCGCGGACAGGTTCACGGGGTCTCTTCATATTTCATATCGATGCGGTTACAAAGGCCACCGCCGTCTAAGTGCGAAGAGACCGGTACACGCACACGCCAAAATATAAATTAAAAAAAATATACATTAATTTTTTCTTCTTCCTTAAAATAAGAATGAGACGGGATTCGAACCGTGGACCTGCTGATTAGAGTTTTTCCACCCCCGCGGTGCTACGGCGAGGGCAGCACTGGCGCCGCCAGCCCTCTGCTCCCCCGGCCTGTCTTCCGGGACCGTTATCACGAACGTCGTAAAAACGCGCGCGCGCCCGTTCGGACGCAGCCCCGCGGAGGAAAACACGGAGACTATCGCGGCTTCATGCGACGCCCCGAGGCCAAATAATACGTGCGAATTTTCTGACGCAGCCGGACCGGCCAGAAATGCGGCGGGCGGCCTGCTGCTCGTAAAACAAACGGCGCCGGGTCGGGGGTGAGTCATCGCGGGATTGCTACTGCGAGGGGCCGTCCACAAACAACGTAGCACCCCTCGCGATGAACGCGGTGATGTCGTGCTACTACTTCTTATTTCGCGGGGTTCATTTCGAAATAGGCATTCCGGTGTACACCCAACGCTCGAGAGCGCGCACCGCCGCCGGACGCTCGAGCCAGTGGTGGTTTAAGGGGGGGGGGCGAGGGGGGATCGCCCCCCCCCCCCCTGTGAGATCAGCAGCCGGCCGGCACTCCGCCTAAAAGGTAGGCAAACACCTGAAATTTTTCAGGATCGCCCCCCCCTGTGATGGAGCAGTTAAACCGCCACTGGCTCGAGCGCGGGGTATCGACCGCCCAGCCAGGAATAGAATGCCGAAATCGTGCCAAATCGATATCGATAGTGTAGAAATTTTGTCGAAGCTCGATTTTTCTTAGCGATTATTTGTCGAATCGTCATAGAAAATCGACTTCCGATACTATTTCGAAATCGAATCGGCGGTGGGCGGGATGAAGACGCCACGGAGATGGCGTTCCGCAACATACGGACTCCGTCGATTTCTTTGAGTTTATCGATATCGAATCGATAGACCCCAGGCCGAAAGTCTGGGAACGCACTAAACGATTAGCGCCTGTGTCAAGAGTTTTGATCCCGCGTCTAGCCTCTCGAGACACAGCACTACAGAGTTAGACCTACGGATGTAGGGTCGAAGTTGAACGCACTAAACTACCCTTTGGTCCCGGAGCCAAAGATTTGTCTCTGTGTACCGCCTCACGGACCCGGCTGGTCACAGAAAGGATTGGCGGATCTCCCCCCCCCCTCCCCCTCTATAGTTTTCCTCGGGTCCGGAAGCTCAAACCTAATTTCATCAGGGCGCGACGCTCTGCTATATTTCCATGATTAATCTGGACGCACGCAGCCCGCAACCAGGTCAATTGACCCGGACTCCCCCCGACGACGTGAAGGAAACCTGGGGCTGGGGAGGTGGTCATCAGTCATTGTAATACCTTGGCTTGGATGGGGATGGAGTTTGGGGGTAGAGGGGGGGGGGGGGAGGGGGTTGTTATGCCATGAGAAGTTAGGGAAGTGTACAAAGGGTCGGACCAGGCTAGACCGAATCGTGTCAATTCAAATTTAGCACAGACTAACAAAAATATCAGTAAAATCAGTAACCAATAAAACTTATCGATTCAACACAAACTTGGTGCAGCAGAGAAATTCAAGTTTTAGCACAAAATTCAAAAGCCGACGTAACTTGAAAAAAAATACTCCATTAGTTAATGAGATTTAACATCAGTGTCCGGCGGCTACGGGACCCCTCTTTGGGCTTGGGGACGAGTGCCACAATGAGAGCACCACACACAAGGTCGCTTTACTTTCCCTCAGCAACGCCCCCCCCCCCCACCCCTTCCAGTACCCCCTTCCCCCCACTACCACAACCCCTCGCTATCGATTTTCCGCGCGTGTCAGGCCCTGGATGTGGCGTCCGAAGCACGCGCGCGGGCCACAGGACGTCTCTGAACGCACAAAGGCGCAGAGGCCCCGTTTTGGAGAGGGATGGGCTGCTGGCGCCCTGACACAGTTTTCGGACGCAGCCCTCACAGTGCGCGGGGCACACGTGACCGCCGGCCGCCGGCCAGTCCGGCCTTCCTTGTTCCGTGTGCCGCCGCACGGCCCAGCTACAGGTCCAGCACAGCTGTGAGGGGTCGTTCAGGAAACACGTAACCAGGGGCGAAGCCAGGCCTGGGTTTCGGAGGTGGACATGCTGCACTATTAGAGGTTTCGAATGATACTTTATAAACGGAAGCTGAAGAGGAAAAACTCTTCCCGACCGGAAACTCTCAAGGGCAGGTATGAGAAACTTGAATGGCGTTTTGAGTGGATTTGGAGGTTAGTTCCCATATTTGGTAAGGCTCTTGTGCGTCGATATTTCTCATACCTGATCTCGAGAGTTTCCGGTCTGGATGGAAGGGTTTTTGTTCTTCAGCTTCCGATTCTGAGCCTTGTTGGAAACCTCTATTGCCAACATTCAGGCGTTTCTGATACGGGTTGCCTACCCTGGTTGCCCCCCCCCCCCCCTCGGCTACTTCCCTGCACGTAACGCCCACATCCCCGCGAGGATGCACTTGAGAATGGAAAAGTCACGATCGTCGTCCATTTTTGAGTGATAAGAGACTGCCTTGATAAATTTGCCTCACGTTCAAGATTTGAGACCTGAGTTGGACTCAGCTTGATGCCAGAATTCCGAAAATGGGGTTACATGACCTTTTCTGTTGGGAAACGAAGTTTAGGGATGGGCGTCATCGCGACCACTCACTCCCATATTTTCAATCATCCCTCTCACTGGGCGATGATTATCCCCTCTTCCATCCTCGGTGTGAAATCTCTGCTAAGGAGTCCCAGGATAGAGGTTTCCAATGAGACTTGGAAACGGAAGCCGAAGAACAAAAACACTTCCAGACCGGAAACTCTCGATGGCAGGTGGCAGGTGTGAGAAACTTTGATGGCGTTTTGAGTGAATTGGGAGGTTAGATCCCATATTTGGCGCGGCCCTTCTGCGTCGGTATTTCTCATACCTGCTGTCGGGAGTTTCCGGACTAGAAGTTTTTTTTGTTCTTCGGATTCCACCTCCAAGACTCGTTGAAAACCTCCTTTGTGCTTTCCACTCTTAACGCACATAAACTACCCTCATTGAACCTAACCTGCGCCCATCGAGATAGGGCGTTACGTAATTTGTGCCCCCGCCCCTCCCCCGTCCGTGCGGGAATTGGGCGCGAATTCAATGCAGTGACGTGACTAGGCCGTCGGTCTTATCGGGGATTACTGGCTGCAGCAGTCGATCGGCGCGCGCCAAGCCAATCGGCAAGGCATGCATTGTCTGGTCGGCGGGGGCCAACGAACCCTGCACTGCTCTGCACCGGTGTGGCCGCACAGGCCGCACGCCAGTCCTATATTTCCCACCCGTTTCCTAGAGACAGCCGCGTTCCGTCTAGACAGCTTGGGGGGAGGGGGGGGGGAGGTCTTCTCCAAGGCGGCCCGAGAGGGTGTAAGGTGCGCCCTATGACGGCTACCATACTTACCAATGACACTCTCCTCTGCTTCAAATAAATTACGAAAATTAACTGCAAAATTTTTGGTCGCGATTGTGCGGGCGTGGCCTTCCTGCGTTAGGGGCCATTCACATACCACGTGACCGATTTGGGGGAGGGGGGGGGGGGGGTCAGCCACAGGTCAACGCTCCTATATTAAATACATGGAAAGGCTAGGTTAGCCAGGTCACGCGGGGGGAGGGGAGGGGGGTCAAAAAGTTGCCTATTTTAGGTCACGTGGTATGTGAATGGCCCGAATGGCCCCTTACAGAAATGATCGATTTAGACATTTATGTTCCTGCCAGGTAAGTTAAGAGTCCATCATTGGGGAGCTTACCCTATGCCTGCACAAGCATTCCGGTCCAAGCCCCGCGCTCGAGCGCCCGGTTGCGGTGCGTTCGAGCGCGGGGTATCGTCCATGGTGTCTCTGACCTAGAAAACCTGGCCACCACACAAAATGTGAAGAACGGCCGTTGAGACGATATGATAGAGTACTCCGGGGAAGACGAAACGGGAGTAAGAAGTCGTAACGAAGAAAAGAAGAAAGACGCAGGGGAAGTATGAGAAATCGGGTGCTCGGCAACACGCTCTGCCTTAAATTACTCGCAACTTCGATACAAAAAAATGCAAGATTTCTCATACCTCTTTCCAACGTTCATCTTGGTGACGACTTCTGACTTTCTGTTTCGGGCTTCTTTCGGCCCTGTCGGGGGTGTATGACCTGAGTCCCTAGGGGAATGGAATGAGTCACTAAGCTTTGGTTCCCTGGCAAGGGAAAGCAACGCGGGTGGCTTGTGTTGTGCCCCCCCCCCTCCCCTACAACAGCTACGATGGCCACCACTAAAACAACCCCACAAACTAAAACAACCACCTGCTAAAAACCAAAAGAAAGTCCGAGGGGCGGCGGCAGCGCGAGGCCACGGCGGATGTTCCCAAACTACGTAACGCTCAATAGAGGTTTTAGAAACGGAAGCTGAAGGACAAACCTCTTCCAGCTCGAGAGCAGGTATGAGATACTTCAATGTAGTTTGAGTAAAACTGGAGGTTATTTCCCATATTTGGCGCGGCTAGTGCGCATGAATATTTCTCATACCTGCCCCCGAGAGTTTCCGGTCTAGACGTGTTTTTGTTCTTCAGCTTCCGATTTCAAGTCTCATTGGAAACCTGTATTCCGACACGGTCAAAAACAATGCGGGAGGCTTTCGAGCGCGGGGTATATCCCGGAGTGCTTACGTCTCAGCGCTTCGGAGCCGGAGTTTCGGAATTTATTGACGGCCCCCACCGGAGCCACCATGCAATGAACGGAAATGGCACGGCAGCGGTTATTCGGCGGGAGGTTTGAAACGGGGAGGGGTGACCCCGGGGAGGGGGGGGGGGGATGGGGGACAGCGGAGCGGGGGTCTTATCGTAGACGAAGGATCTCCCCCCCCCCCCCCCATCTACCGCAAGGAGGCCGAGCTGGTCAACCAGTGACACGATTCTTGAATGGAATCACGCTCATTTCCACAACAGGGGGAAAATCCTCATCAAACTCTGGTAAGAAAGGAACTGCATAGCATGCGCGTGTGGTGTGTAGCACTGGGTTTTGCAGGTCTGCGGTGGCAACGATGCCAACGGCGTGCCACAGTTTAAATGACCTCACATTATTTGACCGGTTTTACTTTTTTTTGCGCACTACTTGTCGTGCATTTCGCAGGCTGGGACAGAGCTGGTTTGGCTCACCCTTACCGGCCGGACACCAGCCGGCTCCCTGGAGACCGCGACGGCAAACACACACACACACACACACACACACACACACACGCGCGCGCGCGCGCGCGCGCCCGTGCAAGTACACTGTAGCGTGTAGCGTGCTCTGCGTGCACTGCACGCGTCACACGCGCGCACGCACACACCCTGGCGTGCGCCCCGTTTCGCCCTCTCACTCTAATGGCAGTGCTGATGTCTGACAACAAGTGGAGCGACGAGGACGGAGGAAGTAGTGCGGCCTACTACGGACCCTGCGGGACGCCGTGCAGTGCCGTGCCGTGTCGGAGCTTTATTGCTGCCGAAAACTTGTTTGGTGTGGTGGAGTTTATTCCAGTTCGGAACTGGCGCAGCGCGACCGGAATTGAAATAGTTGCCGATTGAACGCAGCTGATAACCTCGATGCCGATGACGCAGCTCAAAGTTTTTGGCAAACTTAGTGAGTGACAGGGATGTTTTCGACTCGGCTTGTGACGTTTGGTGGTAACAAGTTCTAACGAAGAAGAATGCAGGCGAGGTATGAGAAATCGAGTATTCGGAACCTCACAGCGTTTCAAAAATCACGCGATTCCTCACATTTTCTCCAGGGTTTTCTTCTTCGATGCGACTTTTTACTTCCGTTTCGAGCTTCTCCGGAGTACTCTATTTTTATTTGACTGAGTTGAATACATTCTTTATCGTCTGTTTCAGGAAGTTCCCTGAAAAATAAGCCGGCTGCGACGATGTTTTTCTAGTGGTGTCAGAACTGGTATTTAAACTCTGGACAGCCCTATATTCGGGTGGAAAAATGTCGTGGAAGGTCGACCGCGCTGTCACATCCTGGTCCTCGTCGTCCAGGGTTCAAATACAGGCAGGGGTGCTTATTTTCCTGGCTCTTTGCGATACACAGAAAAAACAAAAGCTCCAAAACGGGACTTTAGATGCTCCGTTTTGGAGCGGGACAGAATTGGAGCGTTTTGTGCTCCAAAACGGGGCGTTTCAGGTCCCGCCCCGCCGCCCGGGTGGGAGGGGACGATTCCGCGCTCCAAAACGGGGCGTTCCAGGTCCCGCGGCGGGGAGGGACGAAAACATGCTCTGAAACGGGGCGTTTCATGTCTAGCGGCGGGGAGGGACGAAAACATGCTCTAAAACGGGGCGTTTCATGACCCGCCGTGGTCCAGGCCGCCGGAATGGGTGCGCATCACCTGCAATCACTAAGAATTTATGAGATAAAAATCCTGCTAACAAGTCTCAAAAGCTAATTCAGATCTTCAACTGGAATTTGAAAGCATAATAACAAAATGAAGTGCTCAAAGAGACTGTTGCAAACTGCAAGGTATTAATCAAAACAAAGAAGAACCAAACCGAAGAATTATAGACTCATAACCATGGGCGGGAAAGTTAAAATAAGACAAGAAAGCACAAAATTGTGAGAAAGGATCCAGGTCAGTCAGAAATAACGGCGTTTCTTCAAAAGACTGGCAAGCGTGAAAAATCATAACCTCGAAGAACGTCGTTATTTTCGAAACGAACTGTGCAAACGACTCAGGAGGAACGCAATGAGATTTCTTTCTTTGAAAGTACAAGATAAGTAGCAGAAACTGCCGGAAAACGCGACGGCATACGACAAACAATACCCAGTAGTTCGGGAGCATGAAATACACCATGTTTATAACGCTTCGGCTTTGGTGCTCGTTAAGCAAAGCGCCTGTTGGTTAGGCAAGCCCGCAACGCTGTGATGTAGAGCGGGCCAGGAGCACTTCTCGGCGCTCGGGTGATCACGGGCAGTGCGAGGCGTGCGCACCCATTCCGGCGGCCTGGACCACGGCGGGTCATGAAACGCCCCGTTTTAGAGCATGTTTTCGTCCCTCCCCGCCGCGAGACATGAAACGCCCCGTTTCAGAGCATGTTTTCGTCCCTCCCCGCCGCGGGACCTGAAACGCCCCGTTTTGGAGCACAAAACGCTCCAATTCTGTCCCGCTCCAAAACGGAGCATCTAAAGTCCCGTTTTGGAGCTTTTGTTTTTTCTGTGTAATATCAGCGCTGCTGCGTTCGAATAACAACTCAGAAAATAAACCATTTAACCCGGAAATAATTGAAGTGTCTTCTGGGCATACACTATCATGCCGCTTCAGCCCCTTTAGAAAATGTCTGAGTGGCTCTGCGAATATATTTGCCTTCGGACAACAACTCAGAAAATACAGCTATTTTTCAACCCGGAAATAATGGGAAGGTCTCATGTGCTATACCATCCCGCAGCTTCAACCCCTTGTAGAATATGGCTGAGTGCCGGGTAGGAGACTGAAACTCACCATGATTCCGGGTTGGTTGGGGTCGGCTGGCTGACGACGAGAAGGACGAGTGGAGGTGGAGGAGGAGGTGGAGGACGGGGTGGACGCCGGTCGCCGAAGGCTCGTCTCAGCAACTCGCTACGCGCTGCCGTCCAAGTCTTGACTGGGACTGGCGGCGGAGTCAGAGTCGGCGCCCAGCCCAGGCCGCCACGGCCCGCCGGCGACGCCGACGCCGACGCCCTACCGAGAGCGGCGCAGCCGCCCCCTCCCCTCCCCACCCCATCTCCCCGGCGGCCTGCGACTGAAAGCCCCCTCCCCTTCCCCTTCTGCGGAGACCGCAAACACCATATACCAGGTTCACACATACACACACACACATACATACATACACACCTACACACACATACCTGACTGGTGTTCTGAGTGCATTTGGAAGTTAGGACCATGGAGTCCGTGGTTAGGACGCCCAATAGAGTACTCCGGAGAAGCCCAAATTGGAAGTAAGAAGTCGTAACGAAGAAGAAGAATCCCGGAGAGAATATGAGAAATCGCGTGATTTTTAAAGGACGTCCGAGGGGCCTTCGGTACCACAAGCAAGACCAGGCGGGCTTCCGAATATTCGATTTCTCATACGTCCCTTGCATTCTTCTTCTTCGTTACGATACGACTTCTCACTCCCGTTCTGAGCTTCTCCGGAGTACTCTATTTTGTCGTAGTGCTTGTGCTTGTGCTGCTCTCCAGGGTTTCCAGATGGTTTCCATTAAAATATCTCATGGGTACTGTCCGTCAACTTCCGAGCTTCCGCTTCGAGGCCTTAAGGGACGTTCATGAGCTCCGTGACCAATTTGGGGGGGGGGGGAGGGGGGGGGGTCAGCCTATGGTCACGATCCTATCCTCCATGAATGGTAAGGTTAGGTTAGCCAGGTCACGATAGGGGGGAGAGGGTCAAAACGTGACCTAAAATCGGTCAGGTAGTTCAACGTCCCCTTATTTAAAACCTCCGATCCTCACCCAGTTTCGGGCTGCCTTTCCGTTTCAGATTCGAGACCCCCGAGGTAAACTCGGCTTGGCTCCAGGATTTCAGATATGGCATCACGGGACGACCTTTCCTTGTAGAAAATGTAGAAGCTGAGATTTGGGCAGGCGCGGATCCGGGGGTGGGGGTGGGGGTGCGAAGGGGCGAAAGGTAGGCAATTCGCGTTACAATCCGCCTGAAAGTAGGCAGAAAGCGGTACATCCCCCCTTCCACCCCTGGGAGCCGCCCCTGGACCCGCGCCTGGATTTGGGGTGGCCACAGCTGAGGTCGGCTAACCACCTGCTATACTAACTGCTGTGACGGTATGTATGGATTATATCGCAGGGTCGTTCAGATCACACTACACATCCCGCATGGCGCCTGGTGGGTAGGCAGTCCTGACATCTGCACGCACGCATGTCGCGTGGCCAACACTGTTCGCGTGCCGCGTGCAGGACGCTCGCCTATCCCTCCCCACCCCACTGCACCCCATCCCCCCCCCCCCCCCCCCCCCCCCCCCCCCCATGTCGGCTGTCGGCTGTCGTCGGGGCTGGGCTGCTGGCTTGGGCGCTGCGCCGAAATCGAAACGACAGCAATTTTATTTTGAAGGGGTTAAATAATTGTAAATCACTGCGGCACGATGGTGGGCCGGTGGTGACCAACTGTGTTTCGAACACTTGTCTTAACAGAGGAAAGAGACGCGGCGTCAACTATCAGAGGTGACTGCCTGGTGTTTACAACTTATCTAGGTTATGGTGCCCAGGGTTGTCCGGTAAACATGTATTGTATTGTAATTATTTCTCGTCCTTGTGTCAGTACTTGAAGCTTTGGAGGTCGTCAATATATTATACAAAAAATTGCATTCTTACATAGTACTACTCAAAAACGATCATGCATTTCACTGTTCATACATCAGTTTTGAGGCAACACAGTTTAGAAACTCCTTGTAGTTATGAAATGATTTTTCTAATAGCCAGGTTTTTAATAATACATTAAATTTTTTAAGGGTTCGTAGCTCTTTGATTTCATTTGGCAATCTATTGGAGGTTATTGATGTATTAAAATCAGGTGCTGTTGTCCCTGTGTTCCAAATGAATGTCCTTCTGAGATCTCATGTTATAATTACGAATACTTTGTTTTCAGTGTTAGTATAGTATCCCTAGGTTTTCCTTCTAATAAACAAAAAATTTTCTGTGTCAAAGGTTTTGTATAGATGCATAGACCTGGCAGAAGTGGATTAGCATCATGGCCAACAAACTTTTTGCCCCAACCCATATCAGTTGCTGTGCAATCAGCAATTTTGACAAGAACAATTATATTGTAAATATGCCCTAGAGGAAATGTTACCCGATGACCTCCTTAAAAAAGTATGTATTGTAGATATCACTTTTTGTGTCATGAAAAACTCTGTATTCAGGTAACTAACTTTGACAATGACTGTGACTTTTCAGAGACGAGGCCAACCAGAGTGTGCTAGCAGCTGCGCCTGGGAATTTGATCAATGAAAAAAGAATGAGTGAATCCTGTGTTAAAGTCGTAATTTGTGATCAGTTAAGGAGGCCAGTTAAAGTTGAGGGTTCATCAGCAGAATCACTTTCCAGTGTTTTAGAACCAGATGGTATATTACACACTGAAGATGCCACTCCTGAAGCCCCTAATCCTGAAAATTCCACTTGCACTCCGGATAGTACTTGTGGTCTTGTTGATACTGTGCTCCCTGTCATGGAAACTTCTGAGCCTGTTGCAAAATCGTTGTGTCCCCTAAAGACTCAAAGGTAAATGACTATATTTACTTGGTCAAAAATATAGCAATCATCCCTATATGTGAATTGTACTTTTCAATAATCAGTTCTCTGTCGTACTATTTTCTTTTAAATAGAGTAAAAATTTGTGTAATTATTTATATATTTATTTTAAATTACTTTTTTGTTCTTAGGAGTTTGATGGCAACTTGTGGTCCATCAAGCTCTACAAATGGAGATGGGAATCCCAACATTGATATTGGACCAAGTCCCCAAAAACGTGCCAAGTGAGTTGAGTGTATACATCCTTCTTCTGAAAATTGTTGATCATAGACAATATCCTATTTTTAATTTCCCCCTTTTTTTAACAGACTGAACTCATCCGGTTCTAATGTGGAGAAGGTCAGTGGCGACAGAAAAGAATTCTGTACATCATGTGGACGACCTGTGATTGACATTGTGGGGGCTCGGTAGGCCTTTTACTACGGTGCACTATACCGTTTTTAATTTGATGCAGAAGTGTCATGCATGTGTGTCTTTCTCTGTGCAGTCTGAATGGGATGTCAGAGGAAGAAGTCGCAGAGCTGCAGTCACCTCTGCAACATGAAAAGAGGTTTGCTTTTGCACGTGACATTACACTTGAAGACTTGGGGTCTCCTAGTAGCAGGGCCTGCTGTTTCAACATTATTATGTCCAAACTGGATGAGTACGAGAAGAGTCTGAAGCAAACTCAGCAGACCATGAGGGCACTGCGCCGTAAGGAGCAATCTCTTGAGAGTTTAGTGGCCAAACTCCACAACAAGAATATGAAAAAGGCAGAGACTCGTACTGTGGTTGAGGTAGGTGGTCCTTATTTCCAAGAGTCGGGGTATCTTTTAAGTACGTCCGAGTATGTGCGGAAAAGTCCATTCAACCAATGTAACGGAATAATGGACCGTTCACAAATTACGTAACGCCCATCGATAGGTGGAGGGTCAGCATCAGACCACCATCCGCGGTCTGCCGACTAGGTCTAGTCGGTCGGGGTTCTAGGTCTAGCGGAACACTAAGGTACGGAACCACGGAATCTCATAGGTACAGGAGGCGGGAGGCCCTTAGGGGGTCGTCCATAAAGGATGTCCGTGTTTTTAGGGGGAAGGGGGGGGGGGGTCCTACAAACCGGACATGGGTGGACGTGAGGGGGTGTAGGGGGTCGTACTAAAATGGACGTCCACGTCAAAACCGCCAAAATCATGCTATTTCTCCGGAATCACGAAGCATCCAACCCAGTGCGTCTCCCAGATGCTGCAGTATCTTTGAAAATGCATACAGCAACTCCGGACACGCTCTCTTTCGGAAAATTAACCCCATTTATAAGCCAGAAACTAAATATTTACACATATGGCTCTTTTTGAAAACCGGACGTCCAGGGGGGTGGGGGTCCTCTAAAACCGGACATGGGTGGACGTGAGGGGGAGGGGGTGAAAATTGCCTGAAAATACCCGGACATCCTTTATGGACGACCCCTAGGGGACTTTCATAAACTACGTGACCAATGGAGGGGGTTGTATTCTTGTGTTCTTCATCGGACGGTGGCACGGTGAGGCTGTGACCGAGGTTCTCCTGACCACTCAACAGAGTCTTATGAGTGCAGGGCCGTAGCCAGACTTGGGATTCGGAGGGGGCATGTCTCGCTAATTGCCTACATTCAGGCGTTGTCCTGGCTACGGCCCTGTATGAGTGGACAGAGACAGAAAATTTCGGTTCGGTTATGGGCCATGACCAAGCAAGCAGAACACGCTATTTGTTGGCCGTCTGCTAGCTTCGAGCGCCTGCGAGCGCTAGGGTAGGCCAGCCCGCACGGCACACGTGCATGCCGGGGCCGATGTTGCCTACCCAGCAGGCGCCATGTGCCCCGCTCAGGCCGTTACGTAGAGTTGTCCAACGTTCCATGTTGTGTGTGTATTTGTAGGTGGCGCCTGACGCTGTGTCCGACCACGCTCGGAAGTCGATGCCTACAGCCGCTGCGGCTGCTGGAGCAGAGACCACCGCTGCAGCTGCACCTGCCGGAGCAGGGACCACCGCTGCAGCTGCACCTGCCGGAGCAGAGACCACCGCTGCAGCTGCACCTGCCGGAGCAGAGACCACCGCTGCAGCTGCACCTGCCGGAGCAGGGACCACCGCTGCAGCTGCACCTGCCGGAGCAGAGACCACCGCTGCAGCTGCACCTGCCGGAGCAGAGACCACCGCTGCAGCTGCACCTGCCGGAGCAGGGACCACCGCTGCAGCTGCACCTGCCGGAGCAGAGACCACCGCTGCAGCTGAACCTGCCGGAGCAGAGACCACCGCTGCACCTGCCGGAGCAGAGACCACCGCTGCAGCTGCACCTGCCGGAGCAGGGACCACCGCTGCAGCTGCACCTGCCGGAGCAGGGACCACCGCTGCAGCTGCACCCGCCGGAGCAGAGACCACCGCTGCTGACGGCGGCACGGAACCTGGCCAGGTGGAAGGGTTGCCTGCAGGGACGGCGCCGGTGTCCGCGGCCACCGCGAGCACCGCCAAGCCGCACACCTGCAGCACCTGCGGCGCCGCGTTCGCGTACAACAGCTACCTCCGCAAGCACGAGCGGACGCACACGGGGGAGAAGCCGTTCGCCTGCGCTACGTGCGGCGCCGCGTACGCCTGGATCGGGGACCTCCGAAAACACGAGCGGACCCACACGGGGGAGAAGCCGTTCGAGTGCGGCGACTGCGGAGCCGCGTTCGCGGACAGGGCCGCGCTCCGGGTCCACGGGCGGTCGCACACGGGGGAGAGGCCTTTCACGTGCGACCTCTGCGACGCAGCGTACGCGGACAGCAGCGCGCTCCGCAAGCACAAGGGGACGCACGCGGAGAAGAAGCCGTTCACGTGCGCCACTTGCGGCGCCGGCTTCACCCAGAAGTGCAACCTGCGCAAGCACGAGCGGACCCACACGGGGGAGAGGCCGTTCGTGTGCAAAGCCTGCGGCGCCGCGTTCGCGGACGTGACCCACCTCAAGGAGCACGAGCGGATCCACACGGGCGCGAAGCCGTACTCCTGCGAGACCTGCGGCGCCGCGTTCGCCAGGAGCTACACCCTCCAAATGCACGAGCGGACTCACACGCGCGAGAAACCGTACGCCTGCGAGACCTGCGGGGTAGCGTACTCGAGGAGCAGCGACCTCCGCAGACACCAACGGACTCATGAGTGAACGGACCCTCTAGCCAAACCGACGCTAGGGTTAATGACAGGTAAATCAATCACCCTGGGAACACAATTACGCAGATAGAAAAAAAATAATTGCACTCTTCTCAAAAGTGGCAGGATTTTTTTTTTTCAAAACTTGCTAAATGGCAATTTTTGGGAGGGTGTTAATACTTTTACCTGTTGTGATTCTTGTTTCATTGTGATTTTTGTTACCTGCACTTACCACAACTAATGTCTCCTGGGAATTCAGAGTTTTTCATTTAATTTGACCTACCGACCCTATTCCTGTTCTAAATGTGTTAAAAAGGATATCAAATATTCAAGAACGATTACTATATGGCCTGTGTTCTCAAAAATAACATTGGAAAAAAAATAACTTTTTGAGAAAAAGACAGGGGGGAGGTATCACTTTGTCTGAAAAGTCTATTTGATTGGTTGCATATTCAGGTGAAGAGTACATGTATGCTCTACAGTTATTCCTTTACTTGTCTGTAAATAAGTCTTAGTTTCTAAGTGAAGCACAAGCTGTGATTGTTTTTATTTACTTTAGAAAACTACAAAGATGTGATGTAATGGAGCAAATACGCATTAAAATGTTTCTGTAATGACCGTAGGCAAAAATGTCCAATATGACGTGTGAATAGTTTGTAATCACTACCCAAAGATTTGTGCGTTTTTGTGATTCCCTATATATCGTTAGAATTACAAATGTTTTATTATACATTAAATCAATTTATTTTCTGGAACCAAGGCCTACCTTACTAAACAACACATCACAATGTCAGATAGATTGAAATTTGCGAGTGGCCTCGATGAGTGGTGTTCGACTGAGTAGCTACATACGTCAGCGTGGCTTTGGAAGCGAAGGAGAGGAACTCCAATTATTGTAAGACGGCTCAATTTTTTTTTTTTTTGGGGGGGGGGGCGGGGGCAAACCCCTCACCCTATTATCGACCCCTTTGGTCCTTTGTGCCAAAATATTGGGCAAGACAAATTAGGAGCTAGCAAAGCACACGCACACAGGTCTGCGTCCGATCGGCCGGAGTGAGACGGAAGCGGACTGCACGGCGGGCGAGCGAGAGAGACAGAAAGGGGGGGGGGGGCGAAAGGTAAACAAATCCCCCCCCCCCCCCTCTCTCTCGCTCGCCCGCCGTGCAGTCCGATTTCGTCTCACTCCGGTCAATCGGACGCAGACCCTGTGCACGCCACAGCACACATCAGCACCCAGCAGAGGATCACGCGGATTTTCAAAATGTGGTGGTGTGTCATCCAGACTAGCAATGATTTGGTCAATGGGCCCCACACGGTGAATCCGTGCGCCATACCATCATCCAGGAGGGCGTAGGGCACCGAAAACCCTTTGGCAGGCAAGGGTTCTTCTTATGCGTTTTCTTCCTCCGGGGAAAGGGGGAGGGGGAGAGAGTCGACGTGCAGAGGAAGATTGATTGACTGTGCCCAAAGCCATTCGGCGATCGCAATCGGGGTCGAGTAAATTCTCATAGTTGTGGTGATGGGGAAGAAGGTTTGCAAAGATCACAAGGGATTTCCAACAAGGCTCTCAAACGGAAGAACAAGAGCACTTACTTACAGACCGGAAAATATTGAAATCTGAGTTGAGAAGTCTGGATGGAACGAAAGTCACAAAATACGGAACCCAACTTCGAAATTAACACATCGTACTCAAAAGTTTCCGATCTGGAAGTGTTTTTGTTCTTCTACTTCCGCTTTTGAGTCTGTGGGCGGTGGACGCGGTGCGCGGAGCTGCCCTGAGGACCACGCTTTTTGTTGGTGGAATAAAGACACTGGTGGACTGGTGGTAATTTTGTCGGCGCGGCGGGACATGGGCTGCGCTGCGGAAGGGTGCGCGGTCGGCGGTGCTAATGCTGGCCGGCGTCCGACCCGGACTCCTGCTGCTGTTCCTCGTCGTGCTCATCCTCGTCCTGGTGCTCTTCTGGGGGTTCCAGGTCCGGCGGCGGCCCCCTGCGCTGTGAGAGCAGGATGTACATGCGGGCCAGTGGGGAGAGGTCGGCCTCGGGCACCAGCTGCAGCCCGCAGTACGGGCACGGGGTGGCGGCGCCGTTGGCCGCTGGCGGCTCGTGGCGGCTCGGCGTCGCCCCCGGTACCCCCGGTGCGCCCGGCCACGGGCCCCCGTCGACCAGCGCCGTCGTGGACCTGCGCGCGAACGTGGGACAGAAAAGCCAAAGCCCGCCAGAGTTCAAACAAATCTGTCCCAATCCAGTACCGCGCCTCAGCCAAGGATGGCTCAATGGTTTTGGTCGATGAGAATGGGGATGGTCAATGGGGAGATGCGGAGGTATAACTGACGCTATTGAGTTTTTGGTGTACACCACTTGGAAATTATTTGAATTTAAATTTTCGTAATTTGTCAAAATAAAAACTTATGGACTTCTTGCAATTTTTTTCCCCTTGAGCATAACAATAAGTTTTGGCCAAAACTGTCATTTTTTTTGGTGTTGCACTCAAAAACGGAGTTACCCTTCCACCCCCGATTATAACTGTTGCTCACCTTGTCGGGGGGCCTCTTGTGGGCGCCGAGGCCTGGCTCGGGGAGCGTCGCGTCGACAGCGATGCCAGTTCGGGGAGGTCAAGTGCTCGAACCTTCACCAACAACAGACTTATCCATGTAGCAGTTTTCGTACAGTAGTTTTCTTTTGAGATTTATTTTGAGAACTTTGATCGGGCGTACTTTTTCGTGCAGACGTCGGAGAGACTCGTGCAGGGGGGCCAGCTCCCTCTCGCAGGCCGCCATCGCCTGGGCCAACACGGCCCGCCGCCGCGCCGTCGGGTCCATGCCCGACAGCACGGACCACTCCTGGATCACCGACAGAGAGCACTCACATTCGCATTCACATTGCAGCTCGCATAGTGAATCGATGGCATAAGCGTCGCGCTGAGGGTCGCGGATAGTGCTGGCCTTGGTCATACTCGCGATCATCCATCCCGCGCTTGTTTGTTGCGGCTGGGTAGGCACCCACGACTTCTGCATGCACGTGTGTCGTGCGGGCTGGCCTACCCTAGCACTCGCAGGCGCACGGCACCACCGTTGGGAGTTTTGGGTACAGAAGGAAAATTCGGCCGTAGGGACCTGACCTTGCCTGACCCAGGGTTGGGAACGTTACTTTCAAATCGTAACGCGTTATCGTTACCGTTACCCAAGAATTCGAGTAACGTAACGCGTTACCGTTACCGGTTTTCGAAAAGTTTAACGCGTTATCGTTACGGGTAACGCTGTAACGACGTTACCGTGACGGGACTGACGTGATGGGTGTGATGGGTGTCATTTTGGGGCCACCTTAACGGTAACGAAAACGTCGTATCGTCGTCACTCGTTAAAATAACGTTCCCAACCCTGCCCGACACTCACCTCCCCGCAGTTGGAGCACCTCCTGATCCTGTCGCCGGGCCGCGGCCCCGACTCCCTCTGCAAGTGCAGCCTGGTGACGGCGGAGGACCTGGGCGCGGCCGCGTCCTCCTCGCACGCGCAGAACGTGGGCGCCTGCTGCCTCTGGGGGTCGCCGTCGGGCACCACGGCGCCGGCCCTGGAGTTCATCGCGGAGATGTCCTCGGACTCGTTGTCCGGCTCCTCTATGAGGGGGTCGTCGGTGGGGACGCAGAGCAAATCGCTGTCGATGACGCCCAGCGGGGGGAATGGGGTGCCGCGGCGGGTGACGGGGTGCTGGACGTTGCTGTCCTCCCGGTGCTGGACGTGCGGCGTGCCACCGACGCTCCAGGCGCACTCGTTGCTCAGGAACCTCATGCCAGATGCGTCCGTCGGCACAAGCCGCCTCGAAAGGTCAAGGGGGTCCTCGGCGCTGGAAGCCGACGGTTCCACATCGACCTGGCTGTCTCCGCGGGAAAACTCCTCGGGCAGCTGCGCGCAGTTCACCACCACCGCCTCCACGTTCCCCCGGACGCGGCCGTCGTCGGCGGCCTCCTCACTCTGCCCACTGGCCGGTGGCGGGTCCAAGCCCCCCGTCGACGACTGCTCTTGTCTGTCCTCGCCTTCGGCCTCAGCCGCGGCCACCCTGCGGGCCGATTCGCGCCGACTCCCCAGGCACTCGCTGTTGATGGTGGCCACGGGGAGCTGCAGCTGCTGCAGCCCGGCGGCTGGGGCCTCCGCGTCGCCCTGGGCCGCGTCGTCCGGCTCCGGGGGCGGGGACGGGATGTCGGCCTCCTCAGGAGGCACCAGCAAGCTAGGCCTCTTGGAGCTAGCCTCAGCGGGCTGCAGCTGGTCGGGGATCTTCGAGCTCTCCGACGACTTGATCCGGGACAAGGTAGCGGCGCTGGCTGCCTTCGTGGTGCTGGCCTCCAGGGGGGAGGCGGTACCACTCTCCGCAGGGGGGCTGACTCTGATGCTGGCCCGCGGTGAGACTGCCACTTCTGCCGGCTCCGGTGGGGGCAGCATCTTTCCCACGTCTACCTCTGGCTCCCCAGCATCAAGTTCCGTTTCATTTGGGGGTAATTCTGCTGCCGGTACAGTTTTGACTTCTGGTTCTACTTCCGCTCCGATTCCAACTTCCGGTTCAATTAAAACATCTTCGTCGGCCAATTCCGCGCTTGCTGCGCAGACTTTATCGTCTCCCGGGGGTTCCGGATCGGGCGGGCCCTCCCCTGCTTCCGGATGCTGTCCGACGGGGCGAGGGGCGGCGAGGCAGCTGCTCCAGTAGGCTGCAGGCGCAGCGACGGCGTTTTCCTGCGGCAGCAACGCAGCCCCCTTCTCCAGCGACTGGAGAGTGGCACCCTCGCAGGGTTCGTCGGTGGCCGCCTGCTGGCCCTGCTGGCCCTGCTGGCCCTGCTGGCCCTGCTGGCCCTGCTGGCCCTGCTCCCCCGTCAGACTGGCCAGCGGCTCCCCGAGTCCACCCGCTCTCCCGTCCCCGTCCCGCCGCCCCTCTCCCACGCTGCTGATTTCGGCTTCGGACGCCGCTACGCCGTCGACGTCCTCCCCGGAGGCGGGGACGTCGTCGACGGGAGCCTCCGCCTCCGAGGGGTGTCCCCCGACCGGTCTGAGGCACTCGCTGACGTAAGGCCTCATGTCGGGCTCGGGGGCATCGTTAGCGGACCGCGCCTGCCCTGACGGGACTTGAGGGTCATCGTGTCGTGCACTGGCTTGCGCCTCGGCTGGCGGTGGACTTGCAACGCCGTCACCGTCGTCGCCGTCGTCGCCGATGGCCTCCATGTCGGTGAGGGAGTCTCCCCTTCCGCTGTCTGAATCCTCGACGGGCACGTCCCCGATCTCGGTCTGGGCTTGCTCGTCCTCCACGGGTTCGGTCTGAGGGGGAGGGGGCACTTCGGTGGCCTCCAGTGGCAGTACGACCTCTCCGTCGGCGGCCGCGTCATCCACCCGCACCAGTTCCGAGGACGCCGACAGCAGCTTCGGCTGCACCCGCGGCGCTGGTAGACACTCGCTCTGGTGAACCTTCAGCTCGGGCTCCACCGCACTCAGGGCCTGCTCGTCGTTCACGGGCTCCGCCACGTCCTGGGCCTGCTCGTCCTTCACGGGCTCCACCACATCCTGGGCCTGCTCGTCCTTCACGGGCTCCACCGCATCCTGCGCCTGCTCGTCCTCCGCGGACTCGGTCTGAGGGGGAGGAGGCACTTCCTCGGCCTCCGGTGGCAGTCCGACCTCTCCGTCGGCGGCCGCGTCATCCACCCGCACCAGTTCCGAGGACGCCGACAGTAGCTTCGGCTGCACCCGCGGCGGTGGCAGACACTCGCTCCGGTGGACTTTCAACTCGTGCTCGGCCTCTGCCTCCGGCTCCAGGCCTCGAGTTTCTCCCGGATCCTCGCCGTCGTCTGCCGGGGACTGCTCGGTCGTCTGCTGGGTCGAGGTGGCTTCCATCTCCTGCTCCTCCTCGGGCGCTAGGTCGTCCGTCTTTCTGGCCGTCTCCTCGGTGGGCCCCACGAGGACGAGAGCGTCCGCGTCCCCCAAAGGCGGCTGGCTGTCGCCGTCCTCTTGGACCCGCTTCAGGGGGAAGCACCCGCCATGCCGCAGCTCGAACGACTCCTTGACGCACTCGTTCTTGTACGGAGGCTCGTTCAACTTGACGATGTCCGTCGTGTTGTCTTCCTCGGCGTCGCCCTCCTCGTCCGCCGTCGCGTAGTCCGACTCGCCGGCCCGCTCCCTCGTGGCCTCGCCGGCCTCGCCACCACCCCCGTCGTCCTCCTCCTCCGTGTCCCCGCCACCCTCGTCGCCGGTCAGAAATTCATACTCCTCGGCCTCGTCGGCGGCCACGTTCGGCTCGGACTGGGCCTCGCCCTCTGACACGAACACGGGCACCGTCTCCACGTCGCACTCCGCGTCCTGGTCATCCTGTTCGTTCAGGCACGCACTCTTCACGACGCCGGACTGCAGCGCATCCTTGCTCTTGGCCTTCTTGACGTCCTGGCCGCTGTCGCCGCGGGCATGCGTGTCGTCCAGGACAACGGGCTCCTGGGTGTCGTGCAGCGACGTCGGTGGTGTCACCTCGACGTGTTCCGTGTCCCCGACACGGTCTCCGACGGGCAGCTCAGGGGCTGGGGACACAACCTCATCCTCGACGGTCGGCTCCGGCCTGTTGATGAAAAGTACCTCACGTTGCGCGGAGAATGTTTGCGGTTTGTCTCGCAGCTGTTCGTGCTGGAGTGGCCCACGTACCCGGGAAGCGACTCGTCCGCCGCCAGGTCGGCCCTTGCCAGCGACAACCGCTGCCGCACCTCGGCGCTGGGCGGCGTGTTGAAGAACGTCCTCTCCCTGTCCGCCGAGGCCGTGTCCAGGTCAGCGCTGTTCGGGCTGTCCCCGACACTCCCCACCGCGGCCGTCGTCTGCTGGCAAGTGGCGCTCGTGTCCTCCCCGAACAGCCCCCTTGCCTTGCCGGGCACGCCCAGGGTGCCTGCTGTGGTGGGGGGCTGAAGGCTGCAGGACCCCGTCGAGCCCTCCGCCCTCAGCAGGTGCTTGGACATCCTCTGGACCAGGACGGGTGAGGCCCCCGCTTCTTCAGTGGCCTCCGGGACGACGTCGGCATCAGCTGGAGCCCGGGGTGCCTCTGCAGGGGCCGCGACTTCAGCTGCGGCTGCGCTCAGAAAGACAACTGTTTCAGGAAACTTACAACTAACTGTTTGACTTTGTGTGCACAAAATCGAGCTACAGATTTACGCGTCGTCGTCGGTGGCCTCCCAGTGCACGACACGCTGGTGTCGTCACCGAGGAGCCCCTTGGAGCGGGGCCGCGGCTGCTCCTTGCCGGCGTCCCCATCGTCGTCCGCCGACCGCAGCACGCCACTTGTCCTCGTCGCGGACCCCTGCGCCGACGACTTCGACGGCACGGTGGCGAGAGCTGTCGCCTTGGAGGCCGTGCCGGAGCTCTGTCGTCCTGCGGCGCCACGCCCTGCACGGCGGGGGCCTCTACGGCGGACTGCTGCGACCGTGCAGACCTGCCAGACGCCCTGGAGACGGCGCGGCGGACGGTGGACCGGTAGGCGCACGACAAGCTCGTCTCCTCCCCGAACAAGTCCCTGGACTTGGCCTCGGCCCGCTGTTGGCGAGTGCCGCTGCCGACGCCCCGGCTGTCCTGGCTGAGGACCTGGCTGCCGAGGCTGCCAACGCCGCTGTCCAGGCGGCCGCCGTCGCTCACGAGCGCAGTGCGGACAGATGTCGCCGACGGGAGCGCCGATCGCTCCCGAGACGCGCGTCGTGATCTTCGGCCGTTTGCATGTGTTAGTACCAAGCATGAAAGTCCATATTCCAGATACACCCGTTCAAAACCCCGATGGCCTGCCGCACTCGTCGGCATCGTCGCTCACCTGGTGGTCGTCCTGCTCCATCCGGACAGGGCACTGGCTCTGCGGCTAGCCGACGCCCCGGGTCCCGCTGACGCCCCGGAGCCTCGAGACAAGAGGAGGTCCACGGAGGTCGGCAGCGGCACCGAGCTTGTGGTCGCCTGTCCCCGGGGGTCCCGGTTGGCCGTCCCCACGCACGACGCCGATGTCACCGAGCCCTGCACGTTCTTCTTGCGGGGGGGCTTGTCCGCCATTTTGACGGGGTACGACGGCCAGGGCTTCGGAGGCGACACGGACGGGCACACCGTCATGTTGTCCGGAACCTAGCCCATCTGCAGATGCCACATGAAAGAGGTGGGGGCGTAGTTACGTCAAGCGCGGATCCAGAGGGGGAGGGGGCAAAGGGTCACGCCGGAATGTAGGCAACTGGCATAACTTTTCCGCCTGTAAGTAGGCAAAAAGCGTGACTTTGGCCCCTCCGCCCCTAAAGCCGCTCATGGATCCGCCACTGGGTTACGTGACGTAATCTCCGTGGCTGAGACGTCTAGAAAATAATTTCGGTCGACACCCCGTGCTCGAGCGTTGGGTATATCCTGGAATACTCTCCAAGGATTGTCCCGATTTCGTCGATGTCTGTAACAGGCCTCCTGCTGACTGTCTACCGGCCGGCCCCCAGCCCGCAGAGCAGGCGAGTACGATGTGTTGCCTACCGCGACGGCGCCACGCTGTCCGCAACGCTCCGGCCCCGGCCGAGCTTGTCACCGGCCGCCAGCCCTCCTTCGGTGCCCGGCCCCTGCAGGTCGGCGTCGGCCGTCCCGAGCAGCGGCCAGAGGGAGAGGAGGCCCCCCAGAACGGCACCTTCGGCACCAGTCGTCAAAGCGTCATGAAAAATTGCGAGGTCTGAACGGGCTGGACCGTCGAGTGCGTCTCGAAGGGAGAAACAGGGAATCAGGTCGAAGTTAAGTCAGTTGAGTACACCGACGTATGGAAACCCAAGCAAAAGTTTACCAAAACGCATAAATTTAACCGAAATGTAATCAGAATTCATAAAAAATTCATCCCGAGTACAAAAACACGTGCGTAGTACTCCGCACAGACCACACGGGGAAGGGCTCTTCTCTTTCAACGGGCACTTTGCAGTGGCTAGGTGTGCATCCATCACCACCTCTCTTCCTGAACGACGTCTGTGGTTCCGGTCGCACAGTGTCCTCGATGCGGCATGCCGCAGCAGCAGCAGCAGCAGCGCCCAGCCTGGCCCAGCCCAGCCCGCCCCGGCTCAAGCTCATTTGGAGCGCATTGTTACCCGCTGCTTACGTGTACGTACGGGGTAAGGGGGCCGGGGCCGTCTGTACCGGGGGCAGCCGGGGGCCTCCCGGTGGGGCGGAAGGATCGGTGCACCGTCGGCAGCCCCTTCACATGGTGTGACCGATGTAAACATGCATCGGGATGTAAACAATAGGTCGGCAGATTTCAGGTGCATCTTTTAGTGGCAGGCGGAGGGGAACGACAATGATACCTTGCCCCGCCAGGGCCCGCAAAGGAGAAAGTAGCTTGCTGCTGTGAATTGTGCACTTCCCCGTTCGCAATAGGGTATTCCAGTGACTACTAGAACGGAAGAAACTAGAACCGTACGTGAAGTGTGAAGTGAAGGTCTATCACCTGCTGGAGATGAAAGGATATACTGACGCCCCCCCCCCCCCGCCGATGAGGGGCCGAAAGCTTAGTGATTCTTTTTTCCTGCCTTCCATCTCAGATTTCAGAATTGACTGGAAGATCATATTAAGCATATGCAGATATGCATTGTGATACTGTTCAGCTCGGACAAACCCTGCAGTCAGGAGTGGTAGGATACAAAGAATATTAAAATTAAAAATACAAACAGTTTTATTTTAAAAAAATGATTCTTACAAGGTCACATAATAATACAACATGTTACAGCAACAGAAACGTGTAATAGAGTTAAACTGAATATCACCATTATACACAGCAGTGGTAGTTTGTACAAAATATTTCCCTTGTAATCAAACGTGATGAAAGCTGCTACATACAATTCTATCGAGTCCACACACACAATGACACAATCACACAACAAAAAGCATGCACAACATACATAATCCCACAAATACAAACGTGCATCGGTTCACTTTATTCTTAAAATATAATACTAATATCACATATTTTAAGTGTGGTAATATGAAATATGCATTCAGCAATTGGCTTACAGTAAAAATTTGTCTTAGAAATTTTGTCAGTTTAGTCACAGTGCTGTCAGGCTTAACTTAAATTCACTTCGACTCATTCAGTCTTTTAACAAAGGCATCTCGCAGCTTAAACTTCTGCACCTTCCCTGAGGCATTCTTGGGGAAGTCGTTCATCACATCCAAATACTTCGGAACTTTAAAATGGGCAATCTGCAAACCCCAGTAAAATCATTTTAGCTCATGGCAAGCCAGAGGCAGCTCAACGTTTAAAGAGTCAAAATAAGTTGCCTCACCTTTCCTTTGAGGAAGGCCTTCAGATCGGCCAGGGTCATGGTGGCGTTGGGGTCGTTGAGGCGCACAGCAGCCGCGAGCTCCTCGCCCATCCTCTCATCAGGAACGCCGTACACCTGAAACAGGTTCGTGTTGTTGGAAAGTTGGAAAAGACCATCGGAGGAAATCCGCAGCACTAGAGCCAACGCGGCCGTGGGGTACTGACACCGCGCGCGGTGTATCGGCGGGCCACGGGTATACCCCACGTCCTAGGCAGCCCGCGACCGCCCGCGGCCCCGCTAGGCCGCGCGGTGAAGGTGGCAACTACACTTGAACTGATCGTGTTTGACACCAGAGGGCATTGACATGTGTATTACCGTGGCCTCGAGGACGGCGGGGTGCTCCGTGATGGCGTCCTCCACCTCCTTGGGCGCGATATTCTCCCCGCCGCGGATCACCAGCTCCTTGATGCGGCCTACGATGCGCGCGTACCCGTCCTCCTCCAGGATGAACTGGTCCCTGTCGGCACCAGAAAAAAACAAAAAAAAACTCACCGTCACCGTCACCAACCACTTGCCCGGGTTCAAATACCGTTCGTCCACCGTTCCAGAAAATATCAAAATAGTCCAGGACGTTTAAAACCGTTTAAAATCATTTCACAGAGGCGTGAAGATGGTTCTCACCGCTTTGAGCCGTCTACGAGGAGATATTTTACGAAAATTTGGCACGATTTCTCAAAATTTTCCAGACAACTTTTATACTTTTCTGAAAATTCCATCTCTTCTACTCACCCAGTGCGGAGCCAGCCCTGCTCGTCGATCAGCTCCCGGGTCTTCTCCGGGTCGTCCCAGTACCCTTTACACGTGAGGTAGCCACGGATGCACAGCTCCCCCTTCTCGCCGAACGCCACGGTGCGACCCTTGGCGTCCACGACCTTTGCCTGCAGGGGTGGAGAGACAGAGCATGCACCCGTGTTCAAATAACGGCTCGGAAAAATAATTTAGTACAGTAAAGTAAATTGGTACTTCAGAGGCCCGAAACAGAACAGTGGCGGTTTAAGGGGGGGGGGGGGGGCAGGGGGGGGGCGATCGCCCCCCTGTGAGCTCAGCAGCTGGCCGGCGCTCCGCCTGAAAGGTAGGCAAACACCTGAATTTTTTCAGGATCGCCCCCCTGTGATGGAGCAGTTAAACCGCCACTGAAACAGAAGCAAGAAGTCGTAACGAGGGTGGTAACGAGGAAGACGAACACTGCGTAGAAGTAAAGGAAATAGTGCGTTTTTCGCCGAAAACCGAGCGAGTTGTGAAGCACCTGAAGTAAAGAGGGTTTCCGAACACGCAATTTCTCACTACTCCCCTACTTCACTACTTCCTCGTTACGAATTCTTACTTTCGCTTTCGGCTCATCGGGAGTGCTCTTTTGCACACGGTGACGCGGGGCTGCTTTGGACTCACCTCGAGGTGCGGCAGGAGCTCGCCGACGTAGTTCACCACACGGTTGGGGTCGTCTACCTCGAACGGGATGGTGAAGGTGGCTGTCCCCGTCTCTGTCATGCCGTATCCTTGCTGAAGGGCAGAGAAATACAAGAGGCACGATTATTTCTCCGATACATTTGTTCTGTTCGGTGACGTAAAATGTCGACACTCCAAAAGCATTCGAAAGCGGGATTCTCTAACGCGGCGGGTATCGGGGTACACTTGATGCCAGAAAAGTAGGCAAAGAGTAGCCAAGATAATGCCTGCCTCTGCCTGCCCACTAGACAAAATCAAGACGATTGCGATGGCTGTTGACAATTACCTAAGTAGGTGGAGGTAGGCACTAATCTTGACACACCTTTTTGACTATTTCCTAGTTGACGGACATAACGTGGTACATTGTGTTGAACGGGCTCTAGTGCTTGGAGCACCATGTCTACGAGGAGTATACCCAGAAGGATCAAGCTGTCACGCCAGTCGCGCGCTTGCTCGACAAGTACGAGTACAGTCTGTTCGCGGGGCTGCGCGCGGCGAGGCGGCAGCAGCAGCAGCAGGCGCACTGTACCGCACTGTACTCAACGTACAGGCCGCGTGCCCCGCCCCCCCCCCCCCCTCCCCCTCTTCCCCGCAGGCCGCGCGCTTCCCCCACTCCGAACTCCCACTTCCTTGCCGGGGCAACGAGCGCAACCAGTCCCTTCTCTCCGCCCCTCCCTCCTATCCGGCACCGCTGGTGTAGTGGTATCATGGAAGATTCCCATTCTTTCGACCCGGGTTCGATTCCCGGGCGGTGCACGTCCTCTTTTTATCATTTTCCACCCGGCGCTCTTCCACACGGAACTCACCCTGAGCGCCACGTTCGGAAGGCTCTGCTTGAGCTTCTTGAGGAGCTCCTGGCTGGCGATCGCGCCGCCGCTGAACATCATATCCAACGACTCCAAGCCGGTGTTGCCCCGTCGTTGCAGCTCCTGGAGGAGGTCGACGAACATAGTCGGGGCGCCGAACACCACCGACGCCCTGGGAATCCAATTCATACTCGTGTCGATAAAAGTGCCGTGGCTGAACGAGCATTGCCATACATCAAGGATAAGAAGGTACAGCCCGAAAACAAGAGTCCATATTTTGTGAGAGAATCGTGTGAGACAACTGTTTCTGCACGCTAATCCATTCTTCAACATAGTTTTGAAACCACACGTCGTCAGATTTTAGAAATTTAGAAAGTATGTAAAGAGTCACCTCGTGCATTAAATACATAAAACAAAGAGGACAGTACTCTAAAGAAGTCAGACACGAAAGTTAGATGTCGTAACGACGAAGAAGAAAGCTTGAGAAAATATGAGAAATCGCGTTTTTTCACTGAAAAGCGAGTACGTAATTTATGAAGTACGGTGGAGTCCCCTTCATCGTTATCGTTACGACCAACGACCACCTCCTTTGGGCTCTTCCGGGCTTCGAACCAGTGCACTCGTCCACCTACTTCTCAGCCTTGATGGCCTCGTAGGCGGCCTTGACGTCGAAGTGGGGCGAAGCGATGACGAGGGTGTCGCCAACCTCTGCGCACGCCAGGATGCCGACGACACTGGCGAACACGTGGAAGAAGGGCACCATGGAGAGGACGGTGTCGTGGTGCGTCTGCGAAACAGGGACATGGTGGCGGTGAGGCGAAGCGGTGAGGGTGTGTTAAACAGTTAAACAGGAAGGGACCGCCACACGAGCCCTGTTCTGTAGTGGTACGCATCATCTATCTACCCCTCTATATATCTCTTAGGGGACGTACACAAACCACGTGGTCCGATTTTTTGATTTTTGACCCTCCCCCGTCCCCCTTGTGGTTTTTCGTGGTTTTGGACTGACTCCCCCCCTCCCCCCCAAAAAGCCACGTGTTTTTTTTTCTTTAAAATAATAATAAATGAAAGCAAAGACAAAGTGAATGGATGTGAACCATCTAATTGTGCATAAATGCGAAAACAAAATAATCAATCTTCACTTAGTGGAGGCATATAGTATGCCTCTGCGGCTCCTCAATCTCTCAAGGTCAGGTCAGCCGCTCCCGGAATACGGAATACTTCCCGAAAAAGACCACGTGGTTTTCGCTCTGACCACTCCCCTCCCCCTTCGTGGTTTTTCGTGGTTTTCCCTCGGACCCCCCCTTCCTAAAATTTGACCACGTGGTTTGTGTACGTCCCCTTACCTCACCACAATCTTGGAATCTGCCCTCCAGCTCTTTTCGTGACAAACAAGTTCTGTCACCGGGCAGGTCCCCCCCCCCTCTCTCTCTCTCTCTCTCTCTCTCTCTCTCTCTCTCTCTCTCTCTCTCTCTCTCTCTCTCTCTCTCTCTCTCTCTCTCTCTCTCTCTCTCTCTCTCTCTCTCTCTCTCTCTCTCTCTCTCTCTCTCTCTCTCTCTCTCTCTCTCTCTCTCTCTCTCTCTCTCTCTCTCTCTCTCTCTCTCTCTCTCTCTCTCTCTCTCTCTCTCTCTCTCTCTCTCTCTCTCTCTCTCTCTCTCTCTCTCTCTCTCTCTCTCTCTCTCTCTCTCTCTCTCTCTCTCTCTCTCTCTCTCTCTCTCTCTCTCTCTCTCTCTCTCTCTCTCTCTCTCTCTCTCTCTCTCTCTCTCTCTCTCTCTCTCTCTCTCTCTCTCTCTCTCTCTCTCTCTCTCTCTCTCTCTCTCTCTCTCTCTCTCTCTCTCTCTCTCTCTCTCTCTCTCTCTCCCCCCCCTCGAAGAGTACCAGCAGCTGTTCCCCCCACCCCTTGGCCATCAGCGGCGGGGTGCAGTATATAAGGCCCGGTCCAGTATGGATCGGGACCAGTCACCTGTACCATTTGGTTTGTGAATTACACACGCACATCAAAGTAAGCATACTCTGTGACTTGTCAGTCGATCTTCCCTGTTCCGATAACCGAACCGCCGCCAAGAACCACACGCTACACGAGGTGACCGGTCTGCGGGCATGTCCCTATAGACCATAGGCGCCATATACACCACATCATAACACTTCACCTCAGTTCCAGCTTTAGAACAGAATGTAACGAGCTCTGATGGAGTACGAACTCGCCGCAACAGAGGAAAAGAGTCGTAATTGACAAGAGAAGCGCTGGGGAAGTTTATGAAAATTCCTATATTTTCCCCGGCGATCTTCTTTGTTGCGACTCCTCTTGCTTCCGTTTCGTGAGTACTCTGTTACTTGGTTGTCAGGGACGGCCACAACCGTAGTGTGACCGTACGACTGCTCTGGGTTCCAAGACCAATAGAGTACCGGAGAAGCTCAGAACGGAAGTAAGAAGTCGTAACGAAGAAGAATGCATGGGAAGTTTGAGAAATTGAGTACTATTCGGAACCTCACTGCCATCTAAAAATCACGCGATTTCTCATATTTCCTCCGGGATTCTTCTTCGTTATGACTTCTTACTGCCGATTCGAGCTTCTCCGGAGTGCTCTATTCCCACCCACCGTAATGATCACCATTCGGATTTTAGGGAGGGGGGCAACTGCCCGGAAATGTAGGCAACCGGCATTACTTTTCCGCCTGTAAATAGGCAAAAGACGGGACATTGCCCCTTGTAAGCAGGCAAAAAGCGGGACATTGCCCCCCCCCCCTCAAGCCGCTCCCAGATCCGCCACTGTCACCATTGAGTGCAAAATCTTCACTTTTTCAGGATCACTAATATGTGCCAAACACGACAAGCCTTGCTCATCATCAAAAATTATGAACGACCATCATACTTTATCATTGTTTCATTTCCAGGGGCTCTGATGTAAAAACACAGAGAGTGGTCAAACGCTTCTTTTATTTATTATTTGAATCCGAGAATTTGCACTTGTTTTCCCCTCGCAGGAGACAGTGTTCTCAATCGGGCTGGCAAGGGTCTTGCCCGGAAATCCTCTGTCTCTCTCTTAGAGTGTGACGGAGATAGAAGGTGCTCTTGCCCGAGCTTGCCCGCCCGACTGAGAAAACCGGCAGGAGACGCTGCAGACGGTGCCCATTTGACACACGCCAATACGTAGCGACCTACCGGTGTACTTAGTACTCACCTTGACCGTCCCGGTGGTGTAGCGACGCAGGTTGTGGAAGCGGGCGTTGTTGACGATGCCGTAGTGAGTCAACATGGCCGCCTTTGGAGCTCCTGTCGTACCCTAAGAAACAAAACGGCAATGACTGTCAAGAATGCTAAATGAGGAAGGTCTCGTCGTGGTGCCATTCAGTGTCTCAGAAATGAGAAGAAGTGCTGAAATATCCTGTAAACTTAAAGTCAAGGAAAAGCGAGAAAACACTTACCGAGGTGAACTGGATTTCGGCCACGTCGTAGGGGTTGATGTCGCCCTGCTGTGCCCGAACGTCTCGGACGCCCTGGTCTGTGCCGGCCGCAATCACCTCGCCAAACCGCAGAGAACCGCTGTGCACCAATAAAACACCACAGTATAAGTACTTGAACCCGGGACTTCAGCCCCCAAACATCAAACCGAAATGGTGTTACTCACGGTAGGAGTTCGTCCGTGATGGTGACGAGGGCCTTGAAGTCGGGCAGGTGCTCGGACCTGATGTTGCCCGGGGTGCTGGTGGCCAGATCTGGCGCCACCTCCAGCATCAGCTTGTGGTAGTTCTGCGTCTTGAACGTGTGGTTGCAGATGAGTCCCTTGGCCTGCACCTTCCGCAGGCAGTGGCCCACCTCGCCGGCCTGGTATGCAGGGTTCAGCGTCACCTACGCAAAAACATAAAATAAATGACAGTCCTATTTGAACCCGCGCGGCAGTATAATTATTTTTATACCCGCAAAGAGCTGGTCCCGAAATTACGTAACGCCGTCTCCGTTGGCCTAGATGTATGCAAAGGCACCAGGCCACTGCGGTCGATGTCGACACCCCGCGACCTGCCGCCCACAGAGACTTTGTGCTGCCGCCGTCCAGTGGCACTCGAGCGCGGGGTGTCTCCCGCAATACTTTGATACTTTTGGATCTTACAGGAAGCCCGCTGGGCCGCAACTATAAATTATCAAGTTCTGTGAGTTCTCTGAGGCTGAGACTTCTGGAAAAACACTGCGCGCTCGAGTGCGGGGTGCCGGGTATCTCCCGGAATGCTTTTGACCTCGTCGGAAAGGCCACGGAATGTCCGAAAAAAACTAACCGGCACACTACGTAATATATGAAAAAGCCTGAGGACCCATCGAGAGGCGTTAAGTTATTTGTGAACACGGCCCCAAGCTGGTAAATCTTGGCACTTACGAGTACAAGTCCGGCTCTGGCGCAGGCGAACTTGGCCACGACCCACTCCAGAGAGTTCGGGCCCCACACAGCAACGCGGTCGCCGCGGGACAAACCTAGCGCCAGCAGGCCAGCGCCCAGCTTGTCCGCCTGAAATCGGACCATATTAAGGTTTAGCAGACGTAGTTTTCGCTAATTGCTTACGATTTTCGTCCAGCCCCACCTTCTTCAGCAGTTCGTTGAAGGTGATGCGAGAGTTTTGGTAGTGCGAGATGACGGCTGGCTGCTCCGGGTACTTAAGCGCGGTGCGCTGTAGCACCTGGCCGACGGTCTCCTTGACGAGGGGATGTCGGAGGTGCGCACGATGTATGCCTCCTTGCGCTCGGCGTCCGCGTGCGCCGAGGAGGCGGTGGCCGCCGTCGACGAGGGCCTCGAGAGGGGCGTCGACGGGAGCGTCGACAGCGGCCGGACCAGTGACAGCCGCGCCGGCCGCCCCCAGCGCCTCCCCAGGCGCACCAGGCACTCGCGACGGGCAATCATGGCCGTATCTGAAACAGTGAAAAGGAAAAAAAAAAAAAAGAGTAATATCCTGAAGGTCAAAAAGCCGAAATTTGTTCTTTTAAGGGTTTTTTTGCAGTGCATTTTAACGATGACTGTTTGGCCAGTTTAAGTTTCTTCTTGATTTCTTTGTCTGTCACGCACTTCGCTATCCGTCCAGTCCTTTCAATTACCAGGCTAAAATTTTAAGCTAAGCCGAAAAGCACGCCAGAAAAAACTAGAAAATTTTCCAGAAAAAGTTACAAACGTTGAGCCGGGTTAGACTAAACTGCAAGCGAGCAGGAAGGTTGCCGCCAAAAAGCCAACCGACCAGAACTCCCCTAAACAAGATTCGATTGTGGTTGGCAAAGCCACCAGACAAGCAACACATACGATCGCACGATGCACTCGGCCTCTGAACCAGGCAGACGAGTAAAAATCCAACGACAATAACTGTAATTGCGGTTCCTTTTTTCCCCCGCTCATCTCGCGCAGATAGCTATGCGTACCCGATCACTCCTTGCCGGCGTCATTGTCTTGTCAATAAAAAGGAAAACAAAAAACGGCGCAGCGGCGGCGACGACGAAAAACAAATGCGACGTACGGTTATTCAGGTCGAAAGGGAAAGAAACCCAATTCAAAAGTTAAAATTCCAAGTAATTTAAATTTAAAAAAAAATCACAAGAAGATAAAACAAGAAGTTTAAAAAATAATTCACAGACGTTCAAGAAGTCCTAGCACCCAGAAAGGAAAATCACGAATGGCACCGACTAAATCAATTAAAATTTACAAGGCTGTACACAAGACATAAAATAATCGAAGATGTTTACAGCCTCGGTTCAGGTTCAGATTGAGTCGTGTACCGTGGAGTTTACTAACATCAACCGCGCCATGTCTGGAAGAGTACTCCGGTGAAGCCCGAAATGGAAGCGAGGAGTCCTGACTAAAAAAAAACTGCAAGAACAGTTCGAGAAAAATTACTCGCTTTACAGTGAAAACCGCACTATTCCTCAAACGCTCTCCAGCGTTCTTCTTCCTCTTCGTTACGACTTGTAACTGCCGTTTCGGGCTTCTCCGGGAGTACTCTATCACTAAACCCCTTGTATTAACTTTCTACGCCTCTGTCTCACTCTCGCAGGTGACACGGTCACGCGGTTACGCCAGTAGTACCGAGGGGCGTCGCATCCTTATCGCTACAAGACATTCATTCGCGCGGTGCAGAGGTCAATAACCCACAGAGGGTCATTCATGTCGAGCACCCCCGCGACGGCCCGGCCACTGCCGGCCAGCGCCATGAGGAACACTCTGGGAATAAAAAAAAGCTGTTTCGGAAACCTGCCATTACATGTACGATTTGAGACCCGAGCTAGACTTACAATGTTAGCTTGGCGGCAGGATTCCTAAAAAGGGGTCACAATGACTTCATCTGCATCTGATACACAGTGCGGAAGATACATACACTCTGAGAATGAAAGAGTCTCTTCCAAAACCTGCCATATTACATTTACGATTTGAGTTCTGAGTTGGACTCAGCGGCGCCACGATTCCAAAAGTAGTCACAGGACCATTTTTGATTTAGAATATGGGTTATTCGCCTGGCCGCGATGAGGTCTATCCGGGTCTTCCACTAACTTCCTCATTAACTATTAGAAACACGGTCACCTGACCCAATAACTCTCCGACTTTTCACTGGTATCGTCCAGGCTGGCCGCAGCCCTGCCTTTTCAGTAAAGGTCATCAGTTACTTTGGTCATAAAATGCGTCTCGTCTCCCGCGAATTATCAACCCGCCAAGGGAATGCAGTAAAAACAAGCTGGCGCGTCCCTGCGTCAAACCTCGGTACCTCGGTGCCAAAGTTCTGCTGGTTCCGCTGCCGGGGTGGCCACAAAATCCGCAAAATCGATTTCCGTGACTTTTCCCTGACCCCAAACCGTTTTCCCCTGGCCAAGAAGGCAAGCGCTTAAAGGGAAGGAAATGCCATGCTAAAGCTCTATTTCCCAGAAAATGCGCCAACGACCAGAAATGGCCCTCGTAGTCGAGGGAGACATTTCCCCCTGACCAACAACAAAAAATTCCCTGATTTTTCCCTAACCAAACTCTTTTCACCCTGACTTTTCCCTGTTGTGGCCACCCTGGCTGAGCTCCGCCGGCAACTCGGTTCGACAGGCCGGCGGCGATTGCCTAGGCCTTGTACGGCTGTACATGATTCTGCGTTAAAAAAGGAGTTATCATTCACCACATTTGAAGTTTTTATGTGAACGGCAAGTCGGCGTACACACGTCCGCCCAAATGAACAGTCGGGTCCTGCCTTTCTAAAGAAATGTGTCGGGACGGGCTAAAACCAACAAAAAAAAAATACTATTACACTTCGTGAAATACTGGTAGGCCCGAAGTGTCACAAAAATGGATTTGAATTCAATTTTTATATTGCTTTATATTAGTTATTCGGAATTTTTAATTGGTTAGCTCTTACGTAATTTTCAATAACGGAGGACACGTAGGTGATTTGAGTTTCGAAGTTTTTTGTTTTTTTGTTATTTTAAACAAGTTTTTACTTCAAAATGCAGGTGAGACAGACGGGAAGACACCGCGTTATACGGGAAATGTCATAGTGTATAGCGACTGAACACATTATGTAAAACGGGAATTGTGAGGGGAATTGTGGCGAGACTTCACTGTCGATAGGTTGGCTGGTCGCGGCGCGGCCCGCGGCCCCCTAGTTCTCACTGGCACTGACCGGTGGGCACATCGACAATGTTCCGCTCTGAGGGTTGTGCCTCTCGTGCATACTCTAGGGTCCGAAGCGGTCGCGACTCTTGAGTTGCCTCCCTTTTAACCAGGGCTCGACTCGGCTCGGCACATCAACAATAAGGGCTGTTTCACAAGAAAGGGAGAGGTCCGATTTTTAACGTGGCAGGAGAAGGATGGATGATACTGACGCAGCCAGTTGACGAGCCGAGCGCGTTAGCTCTGTCTTTTTCTTTCGCTATTGGATGGAGGGAGAAAGCTGAATTTGAACTCGGTTTTGACACTGTCTGCTGCATTTCTGAAGTGTAAAAGAACGTCCGACGCCTTTGTATGGGTACTATGCGAAAGTCAGGAAGGTCTGAAAAACTTCTCACTGAGACTTTCGGTTTTGGCGTAAGGGGCAATATTGGAAATTAAAAAAAAAAAGTCCGATCTTGAGTGAAACTATAAGGTCACTCCGTGCCTAAAAAAAATAAAAATAGTCCGATCTAGGGTGAAACTATAAGGTCACTCCGTGCCTAAAAAAAAAATAGTCCGATTTTGGGTGAAACTAGGTCACTCCGTGCCTAAAAACACCAGACACCAGTACGACTCACACGCGGTACTGATCCAAAAGCGACGACTCCGTTTCTTTCCGATGTGCTTCCCCCCGCCCCCTCCCTCCCCCAACTGATTAGATACTTGCAATGCACCGGTCTGTCCGTGGCGTCAGTTAGAGAGTGTTTACAGTGAGGCGGCTGCCGTCGGCTGCCCACCTGTCGCAAGGGCGTGACAGATAACCACAGTCCATATTAGCTTGCAGTGTTGGTGCAGTGGGTTATTATTACTAATACGCTCTGCTTCTGATTGCACAGCAAAATAGAGGTTTCCAATGATACCTTGGAAACGGAAGCTGAAGAACAAAAACTCTTCCAGACCGGAAATTCTCAAGGGCAGATATGAGAAACTTGAATGGAGTTTTGAGTGAATTTGGAGGTTAGTTCCCATATTTGGCGAGGCCTCCATGCGTCGATATTTCTCATGCCTGATTTTGAGAGTTTCCGGTCTGGAAGGGTTTTTGTTCTTCAGCTCCCGATTCTGAGCCTTACTGGAAACCTCTATTGGACCACGATGCTCTTATGTTTCGTATGGTCATAACGCCCGCACCGCGCGCGTAACAATTTCAACTGAACCGGTAGTTGAACCGACCGAGGCACTCCGCAACGGAGCGAGGTCGATACTCCATTTTTCTTGGAGTACCGCGGCTATCAGCTGATTTTCTGACCAAATCTTTTGCTCACACACTGCCGATGTGTTTTGCTTTCGGTTATGCCTTTTTCTGTTTTCGAGTCTGCCATTTTCTAAGGCCATGACGGCACACTAGATAACTGAGTAAACTCGACCCTATTGTACCCACAGTACGGATAGGCGACATACGACGCGGCGATAGTAGCAAGCCAGGCGGGCTCGGCTTGCACTTGAACTTTCCTTCCCAGCACGCCACCGCCACCTTTACTAATGCTCTAATACTACTCAACGCGGCGCCACGCGAATCTAGTTACAGCAAGTGGCTAACCACATCCACGAGACGAAAACAACATCAGAGGCGGTACTATCAGTATCAGACCATGTGCCTGTCCTAGAGGCCCTCCTGGTGTATACTGGGAATCGACGAGTCGCGGGATCGAAGTGCAGGACGAAACCAAAGTGCAAAACGGAAGGCGCGCGTGAGCAGTAAGGGGCCGTCCACATATTACGTCATCACTTGGGAGGGGAGGGGGGGTGTCGACCGCCGTCATGACGGTAAATGACGTGGGGGGAGGGGGTCGTACAATGTTGACGTCATATTTTGAAATACGAACTATCCCGTCGCAACAACGGTACGCGCGTCTTCTTTTCGCATGCGCGCCTTTGGATCGAGAGTGGAGCATTGTTTCACCACGCGCAGACCACGCGTTGGTTTACATCGAGCGCTCGCTGTGGCAGTTTGACGTGGCGCGCCTCCTCCGCTACCGGGCGGCAGCAGGCAGCTCTGGTTGAAAGCGGACGGCGGCGTGGCGCTTCGCGTATTCGACTATTTAGTTTGATAAAATAGTTAGCAGTCAAAAAGTTATTGAAAAATTTATTGAACCGGGGCGGGAACTGGAGGTGGTGAGGGTGGTGATGGCCGTGACGGTCAGGGTCTTTTTCTTGGCGGCGGCAGCTTGGATGTCTGTGGAATAGAGGTTTCCAACAAGGCTCAGAATCGGAAGCTAAAGAACAAAAACCCTTCCAGACCGGAAATTCTCGAGATCAGTTATGAGAAATATCGACACACAAGAGCCTCGCCAAATATGGGAACTAACCTCCAAATCCACTCAAAACGCCATTCAAGTTTTTCATACCTGCCTTTGAGAGTTTCCGGTCGGGAAGAGTTTTTGTTCTTCAGCTTCCGTCTCTAAAGTATCATTGGAATCCTCTATTGATACCATGTATTTTTAAATGATTCCAGCAAGCTGACGTGTTTTGGTTGTAGGCAATATATATTGCATAGATCACACTGAATTTTGTCGTGAGCTTTGTGAAAAATTACCAAACGGCGCTTGACTGTGGTCTCCGAGAAGTCATGGTGAGGGTGGTTGGTTTTGCCGCCGGCCGCCTCCGCCGTTTGCCCCGGTCGGCTCTTCTCGGAAGGCAAACAGTCGACTATCTCGACTAGTCGTTATTAGTCGCACGTCCCTAGTCTGTACGGTACGGTGGCGCGAAGACCTGTCTGGACGTGTCTGGCCGCGACGCGTCGCGTTGGTTTCCGACGGCACCATGGATGGCAGGGAACTTTATTCCGGCTTTTTTAAAGCGTATTTGGGGGCTAATGCCCCATGGGAAAAAATAGCATTTAACTAGCGGTTTTACGGGACATATTCATTTTTTCCCCCTTTTGCAAATATGACGTCAACAGGGGGGAGGGGGCAGGGCTCATATGACGGTTGATGACATGGGGGAGGGAGGGGTCGAATATAGCCAAAAATGTGATGACGTAATATGTGGACGGCTTACGGTCAGAAAGCGGCCACAACCAATAACAAACTTGTAGTTCCATAAAACTGTGAATGTTTCGCCTCCCCCCCCCCCCCCCCCAAAAAAAAAATGGCGCGAATGGGACGTCCCTGCTGCGTCTGAATGGTCCGTGCTGACATGCGCGGTCGCTCGCAGTGTTGCCACATTGAATACACAACGCCTTGACAGGAAGTTGAGGTCGCCCATCGCTGTCCACCTTGTGATGATTTCTGCTTATAATTCTGGAAATGAGGATTGTTACGACGGTGGCCACACGACTGTGGATGCGCAAAGCAGCGCCTCGAACGACTACGGAATTTTCTTTGTATTAACGTCAACGTGGCAGCACTGGTTCCAACCGGTGAGAGGCGGCCGCCAAGGCGTCCTGAGGATGGCCGAGGAGGCATCACGGCAAACACCCGATCCAGCCAACTGCTGTTGATGCCACTTACGGAACGGCATGTGATGCCTGGTCGTTGCCAATAGGAATTTCCAATGAGGCTCGAGAGCGGAAGTAGAAGAACAAGACTACTTCCACACCGGAAACTCTAGAGCCGGTATGAGAAATATTAATGCACAAGAGCCGCGCCAAATCGGAAATGAGCCCCGAATAGGGTATTTTGGAGAAGCTCAAATCGGAAGTGGAGAAGACGCGTGGGAAGAAGAAAAGCGGAAACAGTATGAGGGTAACCGCAGCAGAGAGTATCTCCGCCACGGCGTCGGCCACGAGCCAACTCAAAATTTCTGGAGGCTTAGCTCTCGCTGACGATATGTCACGATCATTTGGTAGGGTCCGCAGCAGTACCCCGCGCGGCCCTAAGATTCAGAACACCTGGTTGCGCGGAGGAGACAGACGAGTCTCCGGAGAAGCCAGAAACAGCAAGATGTCATACCCAAGGAAAAGGACGCTGGAGAAAGTATGAGAGAATTCACGTGTCTCACTTCTCACCATAAAGCTAGTGTTTTTCCAGCTTTTCTCATACTTCCCTCGCCATCTTCTTCTTCATTTCAACTTTTTACTTCCGGGTTGGGCGCCAGGGAATGCCACAGCACACACGAGAGCATAGGCTAAGGCAGCACGGCACCGCATTATGGCCAACTCACCGTGGGCGTTTCAGTCGCAGACAGGCGGCCCGTTCTGCACGACAACACTGCTAGACGGACCGCGCCAAACCGGTCAAGCCGAGACACTGAGGTGTAAACAACCGCGGGCCAGGCGGTACGGGCGCGGATTGGCAGCACCTGGCAGCCCAGCGGAGCGAAAGAGAAAGACAGAGACGAACAGCAGATCACCGCGGGTGCAGGCGGCACCGGGTAGCAATATGTAGTGACTGAACGGCTTTTGATGGTCTCCGCCAGTGCCGGTCTGCGGTCTGCCTCCTGCTGTCGGGCCGGCGGTAGTTCCCTTCCCTCCGCTAGAGTGCGCCACTGGCTTGGAATGGAAAGGGCTCACGGGCGCGCGTAGGCACGACGTAGTAGGAGAGCGACCCAGCGGCAGCGGCGTTTGTGTTTGCCTTTGTCACCGCCGCGTGCTTCCGCGACCTCCTATATTTATGAGGACGGAGGAGAAGTAATCGTGAGAGCTTAGTGCACCGACTTTCGCTGCTGGTGTGCTCTGCTATGTTGGTCCGGCCACGTAGTAAACAACAACGCGCCGAAAGCCAAAGCCCCGGCACGGCCGCGGGCACACTGTACACACACACACAGCAGATAGCGCGACTGCCTGCTGCCAGACACTGACTGAATCAACTGGCCGGAGGTCGGCCGCGGGAGCTGGCTGCCTCCCCCCCCTCTCTCTCTCTCTCTCTCTCTCTCTCTCTCTCTCTCTCTCTCTCTCTCTCTCTCTCTCTCTCTCTCTCTCTCTCTCTCTCTCTCTCTCTCTCTCTCTCTCTCTTGCTCTCAGTCCGAGGAGCCACGCTCAACTGTACGACGCGAACACGGGCCGAGCTGACCAGGAGACACCAAGGCGAGTGTTCTCGTCCTCCCACTACCACCACCACCACCGCACCTCCGCCGTGACAGATCCAGCCATACAGGCATGCGTCAGCACGGGCCTTCCCTCTTCTTCCGCTCCCGTGCCAGCCCCATCCCCCCCCTCTCCCTAATGTGTCGCGCGCGTTTCGTCCGTGCTCCGTGGAACTCGCACAGCCGTACCGACAGAAGACATTTTCATGGTCACAACACGAGCGAAATGAGATCACTGACCCCGCGAATAAACACGCCCATCACTTTGCCGAAGCAACTAATGATATACACCTATATCTGTGCGTGCCGCTTTTAAATGGGCAATTCCAACGAGGCTCGAGAGCGGAAGTGGGAGAACAAGAATCTCGCGAGAGCTGGTATGAGAAATACTGATGCACAAGTGCCGCGTCGAATACAGGGAATAACATACGTCATACCTGTCCGCGAGAGTTTCCGGTCTGTTTTTGTTCCTCAGCTTCCGTTTCCGAGTCTCATTGGAAACCTCTATAGGGGATTCGGCAACGGGGCTCCGCGCCAAAACGGGGACTGCATAACGAACAGCGTATTCCGGAGAAGAAGCCGAAACGGAAATAAGAAGTCAATGAAGAATCACAAAAGTGGATCCAGTACGAGGCGAACCGCAGCAGAGAGTATCTCCGGCCGCGGCGTCGGGCACGAGCCAACGTCAAAAATCTGGAGGCTTCACTCTCGCTGACGATATGTCACGACCATTCGATAGGGTCACCGAGCGCTCAATGCTCAATACTGTAGGGATTTCACCGGCGCGTCGGCGGCGCTTCGGCCAGGTGCCGTCCCGGCTGAACCCGGCTGTTACCCCTGGTTAACTTTCTGACTCTGTACTCCTGACTCTGGATTAGAGGCTGGTATGACCAGTGGCGGATCTGGGAGCGGCTTGAGGGGGGGGGGGCAATGTCCCGCCTTTTGCCTACTTACATGGGCAATGTCCCGCCTTTTGCTTACTTACAGGCGGAAAAGTAATGCCGGTTGCCCCCCCCCCCTCAAATCCGCGACTGGTTATGACCCTTCCGCTGTACTTGCATCCTGCCTTCCTACAACTCCCGCTGGATCCTTACGATACCATCCGCGCGGCCGGGGCCAGGCCGGGGCTGAAAGGTTTTGAAACACTGCGGTTATGATGCGATCCCGTGTACTGACATTACAACAAACGCGGATCCTCTCCCGTCAGCGTGCGGAGGTCAGCGGAGGTGCCAGCGCACCGTGCGAACATGCCTGCGAACACCAGGTGTATCATTGGCCCCGGGCAGTTTCGGTTTTAGGCAGTCCCGCCACACACCGTCTCCGTCTCTTATTGGCTCGGCCAGACGCGTGAGACAGAAAGAGACGGAGATAGTGCTTTGCGGGACTGCCTAAAACCGAAACTGCCCGGGGCCAATGATACACCCGGTATTCCCAACTCCTGCCGCCTGGGCGAGGGGTCCACAACTCGAGACAATCGGTGTACACATTTTCAGACAATCAAACACAATCATCGATTAAAAATCTTAAAAAACTGCATAAACATGAGGCTTCAGCTGCATTTTAGGGCTAAGAACAGCCGTAAAACGCCATTACTAGACTAAAACTTTAAATCTTCTGCAAATTAGTTGCAACAATCGACACAATCAACACAATCAGTGTACACTTTTCAGCAGAGTTGTGGACCCCTCGCGCCTGAGCCCGGCGCGGGGCCGAGCTGGGCGCCGGGGATGCTGTGGATGTCCGCACCCGTGGTCCCTTGGACCCTCACCGTCCTTGATGATGCCGAAAGGGGTGCGAACACGCGAACGACGGAAACGCTCAGGATGACTGTTGGCGCCTTGGTGCGTTATCTGCATGGAAGTTGGCGGCCAGAGCGGGCTGCCAGGCCGGCGTCGCGATACGGGGCTGCTGCGTCAGGACTTCCTACTTCCTGCAGGCGAGCACGCAAAGAAGAATGCGACCCTCAGGCACAGAGGGCGAGTCACTTGCAGCATGAGAGAAGGGCGGCCCTGGAGTCGAAAGAGAGGCGAATTTCAGCCCGCAGCGCTGCATTTCGTACTCAGAAACGTCCCCTCTGTGCGACCATGAGCCAACTTTGTTCAAAAATGTTCCACGAAATCGCTGAGATCGACTTAAACGGGCTGCCGAACGCTTTCCGGAGGCTCCAACATGGTTTTTAAACGTCGGGGCTGCGCGCGTCGCCGCCATGACACCACCGTCATTCCGCTGCGCGATTGCTTTCCCCGCCGTTGTCCCTTTTCTCCCTCTCGGAACGCTCATGGGTGACTCTGCTTCATTACAACTGCTCAAAATGTGGCTACGCTACGCTAAAAACACTTTTATGTCCAAATGTTTTGGACTCGCGTCACAGAGAACCTAACCCCTTGTCAGCACAGCAGCCCGAGAGGGACAAAAGGGACAACGGCGGGGAAAAGAATCGCGCAGCAGAATGACGGTGGTGTCATGGCGGCGACGCGCGCAGCCCCGCCCGGCCGGGCGGCTGCCCCCCACTCCGCCTCTCCCCATCGATGTGCGTTACGTAATTTGCAGGCACCCTTCCCGCTTGCCTCCATCTGAACCAGATGGTGGAATCGAGCATTTTACTGAATCCAAAACCGGACCAAATAAAAAGAAAGGGCGTCCGGAAACTGCAATTTGATATGAGAAATAGCGACAGCAGAAAGTTCGGCCAGGCATCTTCCGCCTTTGGTTGCACGGAGAAAAAAGATAAGTTATTCTAACGCAACGCTCATACGACCAATATTTCAGAAGCCGAAACACAAAATATTTGTTCGCTCACGGAAATAATGCTTGCGGCAACTAACGCTCCGCTGGCTGAACTGGAACTTGTAGTTCATCCCACTAATAAAATTGCCTGTCTGAGATTTTCCTTGGTTTCAACTGATCCCTTTTCTCCGTGTGGAATACCACCTGTCAACTACATCTACAGGGTTATGTGGATTTTTTTTGGTGTGTATAGTTGGTCATAATCACAGTCCGGAAAAGGTGCGGACCCCAGGCCGGTTCGAAAGCAGTAAAATCATCAATAGACGTTTCCAGCGAGGTGAGAGAAAATAAGCAGAAAAAATAATACTACCAGAGCGAACAGAAAAACGCATAGAACTACTCCGCGCGGCCTCAGGAATGACATCCTCAGACCACAGGGCGAAGCTTGGCGCCTCGTGCGCATGAGTCAAAGTAGAGGTTTCCAATACGAATTGGAAACGGCAAACTTCTAGACAGGAAACTCTCGAGGGCAGGTATGAGAAACCTTAATGGCGTTTTTAGTGAATTTGGAGGGTATCTGCCATATTTGGCGCCGCCCTGCTGCATCAAAATTTCTCATACCTGCTCTCGAGAGCTGGGAGTGTTTTTTTTTCTTCACCTTCCGCTCCTGAGCCTCGTTAGGAACCTCTATGCAAGTGATCAATGAATAATCACAGCTTTTCTCGTCACATGACGAACATATTTTACAGTGCCAGTGGCGGATCCAGGAGCGGCTCTGGGGGGGGGGGGCAAATTCACGCTTTTTGCCTACTTACAGGCGGAAAAGTTATGCCGGTTGCCTACATTTCCGGCGCCCATGCATGTGTCACCCGGCCTAGACTACCCTAGCTCTCGTAGACGTCACCTAACATGCTCAGTATTCCGACCAAAACATCGTAACGTTTATTACACGCCTGAAGTGGGTTGGAAGACTTAAGAACTGATCTACGTCTCTGGGCCCCGTGTACGTACCTTACAACGATCGCGGCTTTTCTCCCGCCAGCGTGCGGAGGTGCCAGTGCAGATGCTTGCGGAGAGTTCCAACTTGAGCGAATGCCTTTCGGCACTCGGTGCACACGAATAGCTTCTCTCCCGTGTGCGTGCGGAGATGCGACCGAAGGTGCCCAGCTTGAGAGAAGGATGCTTTGCACTCTGTGCACACAAATGGCTTGTCTCCGTTGTGCGTGCGGAGATGCAACCGAAGGTTCCCAGCTTGAGAGAAGGATGCTTTGCACTCTGTGCACACAAATGGCTTCTCTCCGGTGTGCGTCCTGAGATGAACACGCAATTGTCCAGTGGTCGAGAATGCCTTCCGGCACTCGGTGCACACGAATGGCCTCTCACCCGTGTGAGTGCGGAGATGCGACCGAAGGTTCCCAGCTTGAGAGAATGATGCTTTGCACTCGGCACACACGAATGGCTTCTCGCCCGTGTGAGTGCGGAGATGCGACCGAAGGTTCCCAGCTTGAGAGAAGGATGCTTTGCACTCTGTGCACACAAATGGCTTCTCTCCGGTGTGCGTCCTGAGATGAACACGCAATTGTCCAGTGGTCGAGAATGCCTTCCGGCACTCGGTGCACACGAATGGCCTTTCACCCGTGTGAGTGCGGAGATGCGACCGAAGGTGCTCAGGTTGAGAGAATGATGCTTTGCACTCTGTGCACACAAATGGCTTCTCTCCGGTGTGCGTCCTGAGATGAACACGCAATTGTCCAGTGGTCGAGAATGCCTTCCGGCACTCGGTGCACACGAATGGCCTTTCACCCGTGTGAGTGCGAATATGCCTGCGAAGAATTCCAGCACGAGCAAATGATGCTTTGCACTCGGTGCACACGAATGGCCGTTCACCCGTGTGAGTGCGAATATGCCTCCGAAGGTGCACAGCTTGAGAGAATGATGCTTCGCACTCGCTACACACGAATGGCTTCTCTCCCGTGTGCGTTCTCATGTGCGTCTGCAGAGAACTACGTGACCGACACTGCAGCTGACACACGGGGCAGTAAATCTTCATGTTGGGCACAGCTGTGATCGCGACGCGAACTTGCCGTCTGCCGGCGCGGTCGGAGCGCAGGGAGAGCGAGGCGGGACTGTAGGCGGCGGCGGGCAGCCAGACAGTGCAGTACCCATTCACCGGCCGGCGACGGCGAGGAATCTCCCACTGTCAGTTCAAGTTGACTCAGCGCTCAGCGCGCAGCAGTGGTAGTGGCAAGCAGGAAGGGTGCGCCTTTAAATTACGTAACGCACATCGATGGGGCGTGGAGCGTCGGAATAGACCATTCCAACGGCGTTAGAGACCGGAACTATGAGAATAAGAGTGCGCTGCAAAAAAAAAAAAACGCGGGAAGGGTACGGAAGCAGGTACAGGCCGGCTACATGAGAAACTAGGCGCGTAGCCGAGAGGGGGGTGGGGGGTGTCATGACCCCCATGTTTTTTAGCTCCCGCTTCTGAGCCAATCAGAGCCTTTTAAGGGTGCTCGTGGGGACCCGCGGATCTCTCAAACTACCCGTTTCCCCTCTGGAAGTGTTCTTGTTTTTCTACTTTCGCTCTCTAGCCTCGTTGGAAACGTCTACAGATACACGTAGCCGCAGTACCCCTACTTTACGATTCAAAACGAAGCGATTTCAGTTTTCAGGACTTTTTAAAATGACGAACGTTTTCACAGTGCAGCACGTCGTGGCTTCGCGTGGCCGCCGCCGCTGCATCGTCAGCATTTCTGCACTCCCTCCACCACAACAACCGCCAGTGCTGCTGCGTCAACCCTGCCCAGGTGATTCCGATCATATATGGTTTATATATGAAGTGTATATAAGTATATATACCTATATATCAAACATATATAACAATACATATTCATATATAAACCTATATATAGCTATATAATATTATATATATATATATATATATATATATATATATATATATATATATATATCCAATAAATAACTATATATATGCATATAGAACCCTATATATTGTTATATAACTATACATATGAATATATAACCCTACATATAGTTATATATCTATATGTATGCATATAGAACCCTATATATTGTTATATAACTATACATATGAATATATAACCCTACATATAGTTATATACTGGGGCATATATACGTATATATAGACCTATATATAACTTTATATAGCTATATATGGTCATATATAGACCTATCTATAACTTTATATAGCTATATATGGGTTTATATATGAATATATATTGTTATATATGTTTGATATATAGGTATATATACTTATATACACTTCATATATAAATCATATATGATCAGAATCACCTGGGTGGAAGCCGTTCGTGTGCACCGAGTGCAAAGCATCATTTGCTCGTGCTGGAAATCTTCGCTCGCATCTCCGCACGCACACGGGAGAGAGGCCATTCGTGTGCACCGAGTGCAAAGCATCATTCTCTCAAGCTGGGCACCTTCGGTCGCATCTCCGCACGCACACGAAAGGCCATTCGTGTGCACCGACTGCAAAGCATCATTTGCTCGTGCTGGCTATCTCCGCTCGCATCTCCGCACGCTCACGGGAGAGAAGCTATTCGTGTGCACCGAGTGCCGAAAGGCATTCGCTCAAGTTGGAACTCTCCGCAAGCATCTGCACTGGCACCTCCGCACGCTGGCGGGAGAGAAGCCGCGATCGTTGTAAGGTACGTACACGGGGCCCAGAGACGTAGATCAGTTCTTAAGTCTTCCAACCCACTTCAGGCGTGTAATAAACGTTATGATGGTTTTGTTGCAAGCTGAGCATGTTTTTTAACGCCTGCGGGAGATAGGGTAGGCCAGCCCGCGTGACACGCACGCATGGTAAAGAGGCGGCCTACGCAGAAGGCGTTAACTTCCGTTTTGAAGTGTCATTGGAAAACTCTGTTTCGACTGCGTGCGGTCGACGCGCGTTCGGTCTCCGGGAAAATCTTGTCTAGTCACTCTCCCTCTTGACGTTACATGCATCAGAGATAGAGAGAGAGCGTGTGTGTGTGTGTGAGAGAGAGAGAGAGAGAGAGAGAGAGATAGAGAGGAGACTTTCCGGAGGCCGCCAGCGTGTAACGTAATATGAGGAAGGCGTGGGCTCTGGAGTCAGAGTCAGCCGCTCGGGCAACTGTCGGGCCATTTTCCGACCAACACAGGCGTTGCTGCTAGCTTACGGCTCCTGCTAGCGACTACGAACGGCTTCAGCTGCTCCAAGCACCTTTCACACATACTGTGTTCGGCTGTTTGGGGCGTAGCGGGCACAAGAGTTCGGCATTAGAAAGGCGTAAATATGGTTAGTCTCTGACAAGGACACAATCAAAACACACTTAATTCCGCTCACATATTTTCACATCATATTCGGGATCGCTCCCAAAGCACACAATAACAATCCTCTGCACAAGGTACTCACACACATAGCACATCCATACGTGAGTGACGGACTGACCGCTTACTGCTGACTGACCAAATGACGAATGACCCAGAGCCAACATGCTCTATGCTCTACCCCTTACATACCGGTGAGCGCGCCCTTATGCCGGTGCACACGGGCACGGTGACAAGGGGAGGGGGGGGGCAGCCTTCTCCTTCACCCGCGGGAGTCGTGGGTCAGAATTCAAACCGGGGGTAAAACAGCGCTATCGAGACTGAAAACGCTAACCGAGGGGTCCCGCACTGGGAACAATCTGTGTACACTTCGTCTGACAATCGCACACAATCTCGCACAATCCCGAACAATCGCACACAATCCCGAACAATCGCACACATTCCCCACAATCGCACACATTCTGGCACAATCTGGCACAATCGCACACAATCTAGCACAATCGCAAACAATCAGAGAAAAAAAATACACAATCGCACACAATCCTGCCACATTCACGGCGCAATCCACTTGAAAAGTTAGGAAAACCATGTAATTCCTTATCCATCCCATTTGAATGTGTGCGCGTGCGCCTTCAAGAGGGCACTTCCCTGTCTTGCTTGAATCAACTCCCCCACTCCTTGCGCATTCGGGTGCGGTCGAGTGGTTCGGGAGGTTCGGGCCCCGCTCGGCTCGGCTCCATACAGCGTGACTCGGCTGCGCTCATTCGAGCCAAATCAACTGGTCGCTGTGCTGTTCTTTCCCGCTCAAAGTTGTTGAGGGCAGGGAAGGCGCTACAAAATACCGAGGCAATCATCCACTCCGTGTGTTCGGCTTGTGACATAACCTCGTTTACCGGCGTCTCGCATCTCGAAAGTAAGTTTTGGAATTAATGATTTTCGCGTTTGTTGTTGAGGTTGCTGGCCATCCTAGCAGGACATTTTCGCATGAACTGTCCACTACCGTTTGCATGGCATTCGTAAAGTTAATTCTATTTAATTTAATTCTAATTTAATTCTATAATTCTACAGTAATAAATTTTGACGTGCAAGTTTCTGTCGCCATCCTGTGAGAGCGGGATATGCTGAATTCGTACATTGAAACCCGTGATAAACAGTTAAAAACTTAAAAATATTCCATAGAACCATCGTTCTCAAAGATAGCACAAAGGGCTCAGTGTTGAGTGTACACACGCAGTCGATTACTTACTTTCGATTCAGTCGAGATACCGGTTTCGAGATGCGATTGTACAAATACGATGTATCGTGCGCGCCGCGCGTGATTCAAACCAAACGGTCCCTGCCTGCTCGCCGCCAGTGCCTGCAGGAGGGCCAGTGGAAGTGGTACGCGGTACTTAGGGATTGAAGACATTAGCAGTAGAGTGCATCAACGATGTCGTCGCAGGCACAGACGTAATTTGGCCAGCATGAGCGCAAATAGCGCCTGCTGGATAGGCAACCACGTTTTTGAAATTCCACGCGTGTCGTGTGGGCTGACCTACCCTAACACTCGTAGGCGACCGGCGTCACCGTTCAACCAATTCTTGGTTAAAGGAAATTTAGACGATGCCGGGGGGGGGGGGGGGGGGGGGGGGGGGGGGGGGGCAATAGCCTCAGCCAGGCCCCGGAAGCAAAATATCACTGCCGAGCGCCCACAATCCTTGAAAATCGCTCACAATCGCTGAAAATCAGTGACAATCCCTCACAATCTTTGACAATCCCTCACAATCCGTGACAATCCCTCACAATCCGTGACAATCTCTCACACTCCCTGACAATCGCGCACAATCTGCACATTCACAGACAATCGCGAACAATCACAAACAATCAACACAATCCCACACATTCACAATCGCGTGTACACTTTTCTTGAGAGTGAGGGACCCCTCGACGCTAACGCGCTGTTGGCGAATTTATCTCACCAACCAGAGGTTCCCGAACACTCGATTTCTCACAGTTTCCTTGCGTCCTTCTACGTTACGACTTCTTACTTCCGTTTTGGGCGTTCTCCAGAGAACTCCATTCACACCCAAATCCTTCCCCGAGTGTTTTAGCAGAGCCATCCAAAATCGTTCCTGGAAGACCCTATCGGAGGTCCGGCTATCGGGTGACGATGGGCTTAAATGGCCCCGTGCTGCGATAAACAATTTAACGTCCTCTGCAAGAACGAAGCATGGCGCCGATGGGATGTTAATGAAAGAAGCGCGTCTGTCTTGGTCCGTAAAGAAAATTAATTGCAGTCGGTCGTTTCCGTTTTCCGCGCTCGCTCGCCGCGTCCCTTGTGACGGCTCTAAACTAAACTGTCGCAGGCGCGGATCCAGGGGCGGCTCTAGGGGGGGGGGGCGATGTTCCGCTTTCTGCCTACTTTCAAACGGATTGTAACGCGAATTGCCTACCTTTCCGCCGCCCCAGGGGGGGGGGGGGGCCCCCCCCCCCTAGATCCGCGTCTGAACTGTCGTCCCCACCCGGATGCTCCTGGGCCACGAAAGGAATACAGGTTTCCAGCGCGGCTCAGAAGCGGAAGCTGGAGAACAAAATCACTTCCAGACCGGAAACTCTCGAGAGCATGGATGGGAAATATGGATGCGCGCGCGAGGCCGCGCCAAATATGGGAATATTTCATCAAATTCTCTCAAGACGCAATTCAAGTTTCTCACGCCTGCCCTCTGGAGTTTCCGGTCTGGAAGTGTTTTTGTTCTTTAATTTCCGTTTACAAGTCTTATGGGAAACGTCTATTCCGACTTACTACCTTCCCAGATCGAGCGCCATTCATTTTAAACTCGATCAAATAGCACAATAATTAGGAGAAGCGCGAACCGGAAATGGGGAAGACTCACAAGGAGAAGAAACCGGAGACAGAAATGCCGGTATTAGATTTCGCGCGCCTGACAGCGTCGTGGGTAGGCCACGAGTCCAACTCAAAAATTCGGAAACTTAGCTCTCACTCATGATTTCATAAGACCTTTGCGTACGGCAACGATCCTTGAGCTACTGCCCCGCGCAGCATAGGTGCTCACTTCGACGGGCCGCGCGTTGAAGTTCTGAACTCGCTGACAGTACTGTATGACATATCATCAGCGTGAGCTCAGCTCCGATATTTTTAAGTGGGCTCGTGGTGGACCCGCGACGCTTCTTCTGCGCGCGTAACTTCTGAAACCAGCGCTCCAGTCTCCGATTTCTTCTTCTTTTGAGTCTTCCCTATTTCCGGTTTGCGAATCTCCTAAATACTCTATATGAACTGCTCCGAAAATAGTTATGTCGCGCTGTTACCCATCGAGACGTGTTACGTCATTTGTGACCGCCCCCTTCCTCCCCCCGTGAAGCTCGTCCCGTGTCGTCTCCGATTTTTACGCACCGAGTTGGAGGTGGGGTGGGGAGGGGGCGGGCGTCGTTTCCGGGGCCGGGCAGGCCTTAGGCAGCCCGGCGTACGCACAGAGACACGCATACCCCACCCATCGCCTTCTTGCATTCATGGCCTGGCCTACATGCTGACCGTAATTGCTTTCACCGCCTTCGCGTTTTACGGTCCCCCCCTCCCCCTCACCTGCCTGCATCCCTTCCCCCTCCCATTCCGCCCTCCCCTCCCTTCTCGAAACGTTCTCCCCGCCGAAGTCGCAACGCCCGGTGTAAGCTGTAACGCGTGTTATCGCGGGGGGTGCCAGTGCCGCGGGGGCCGCCGGCCGCCGGTGTGGGGGCGCAGCGGGCGGAGCAGCAGCGGGCGCGACTAGGGCTGTGCCGCAGGCTGCATGGGCACAGACTCTAGCGGGCGGTGGGAAGGTGGGTGGACGGACACAGACAGACTCTAGCCGGCGGTGGGAAGGTGGACGGACACAGACTCTAGCGGGCGGTGGGAAGGTGGGTGGACGGACACAGACAGACTCTAGCCGGCGGTGGAAAGGTGGACGGACACAGACTCTAGCGGGCGGTGGGAAGGTGGGTGGGCACAGACTCTAGCGGGCGGTGGGAAGGTGGGTGGACGGACACAGACTCTAGCCGGCGGTGGGAAGGTGGGTGGGCACAGACTCTAGCGGGCGGTGGGAAGGTGGGTAGACGGACACAGACTTTAGCGGGCGGTGGGAAGGTGGGTGGACGGACACAGACTTTAGCGGGCGGTGGGAAGGGAAGGTGGGTGGGCACAGACTCTAGCGGGCGGTGGGAAGGTGCATGGACACAGAGTCTAGCGGGCGGTGGGAAGGTGGGTGGGCACAGACTCTAGCGGGCGGTGGGAAGGTGCATGGACACAGAGTCTAGCGGGCGGTGGGAAGGTGTGTGGCCAAGACTGTAGCGGGCGGTGGGAAGGTGGGTGGGCACAGACTCTAGCCGGCGGTGGGCAGGTTAGTGGGCACAGATCGGGCGGTGCGAAGGTGGGTGCACGAGGGGTTGGGAGGGCACAGACTCAAGCCAGGCACGTAGCCGTGGGGGAAGGGGGGGGAGGGTCCATGATCAATGTTGACCGTAGTAGTATTTGGTCGTGACATATCGTCAGCTAAAGCCAAAGCCTCCAAATTTTGCACGTTGGCTCGTGGCTGACGCCGTGGCCGGAGATACTATCTGCTGCAGTTTCCCTCTTGCTGCATCCGTCTTTGTGATTCTTCGTAACTCCTCACTTCCGTTTCAGCTCTCCTCCGGAATACGCTAGTATAGAACGCTCATTGAAGCCTTGTGAGGTGTGCGAATTCCGGTCAGTACACCGCGCTCGGGCGCCAACGCTAACGATAGCGATGGTCACCGCGGCGGTGGGTGGGTGGTCCGATTCGGTAGTGTGCTCGCGTTGGCCTATAACAGAACGTCTTGCCATGATTCATAATGTTTTCCGATTTTGCAATGACACCGTTGCCCCCCCCCCCCTGGATCCGCGCCTGTCGACGCTGGGGTAGCCGGGTGTCATCGGATAGCTCTCGTCGTCGGGGTCCGAGGAGAGACAAGGGTTCCCCGGAGGCGGGCCTCTTGGTCCAACAGGACTTCCCGCTCCTCGAGCGGCGGGGCTGCCGTCGTGCGCCCCCACCCCCACCCCCGGGCCGCCCCCGGCCCGCCCCTAGCCCCGCGTCCGCCCCGGCGCTGCTGTGCCAGTCGCCGCCCCCCACGGCCCCCTCCCCCGCCGCCAGCGCTGCAAAGGGCTCCCCACCCCCACACAGGGCCAAGGAGGCTCCCCTGCCCCCGACGGCGGCGGTGGCGGCGGTGCCGAGCCCAGCCCCTTCGGTTTACCAAGTCGGTCCGTGGCGCTCCCAGGGGAGAGACGCGAGGTGGTGCCGTACTCCGCGAGGTACTCCGCGATCAGCGACAGGATTCGCGACGTCGTCAGCCCGGCTGTGTCATGATCCGAGTGCTCAGGTACGGCCAGGTCGCCGTCAGAGTCGACCCCCCGCTGCGGCCCTCCGCGGTCCGCGCACCGTGGCTGCTGTGTGTGTCCTGCTCCTAGTCTGCCTCCATCGCGACCTTCCTTGTCCGCGTACACCGTCATGGTGTCCAGGGCGCTCTGCACGTCGCTGAAACATGGCGCCCGCACGACGGCGTCCTCGGCATGTGTGTGCCCCCGACCGGAGTCGCGGTGTTCGAACGACAGCAGCCGTTTGCGGATATCCAGGGACGATGACGACGCTGTTGACCTGATCTGGGTCAGGACGAGCCGTACCCTAACCCCATCGGATACAGATATGGCGGTCAGCGTGGTGATGGCGGCAACAACAACAACAACAACACCAGGGAGACTCGGGGGGTCGTGCTCAGGGGCGGCTGGGCTGGGATTCGATTCTCAATTGATCTGGGCCTCTCTTTCCCGGACGCTTTCTGTGGCGTTCGTAAGCGGCGTGACCTCCCTGGAGAGTGAGGCGGAGACTGCAGGGCGACATACAGTACTGGGCACACGGCGGTGTTGGGCGCATATCTGCGGTCGTCAGTGTGGCCACATGCTACCAACCCTAAACCGCGAAAATAGTTCCTTTTCGGAAACTAGATAGCCGATTGGGCTATTTGGGGCTATTTTGTCGTGCTTTTTGCCTATATTTCATCCTTCAAACTATCCCAATTCACGGTTTATAGCCCAATCTGGTAACACTGGCGGTCGTGGGACGTGCACAGAGATGCAACGGAGGCGGGTTCTCATCGAGGAATCTCAGACTGTCAATGCAACGTTGAAAATTCGCGTAGGTTTAGCCGTCTGCAACAAATATTTCACGAAAAATTGGTGACAGAGTGACGAAAGCTTTCAGTCTAATCCACTGTTCTAAAGTTTACGTCTCTAGGCGAGTTTAGTACAAGGGGTTGTCGACTCGTGGATTGCTCCGTCCCCGATATGTGTGGTTCCAATTCTAATTATTGTAATATAACGTCTATATGACGTATTAGTCATCGAAATTTTAGGACTTTTAGGTAGTGCCGTTTGTATTACGGTCTCCGGCCTAGGTGAGTCCTTGGTCCCTTTGTCCAGTATAATCGTCATTTGAGTTGTAGTAGATAAGATTAACTGATCACAATATTCTGCTTTGTTTTTGTTTTCCCTGGCATGTTTGTATCTCTTTGTGCATTATTCTTATATATGTGTAAGTCGTCTGTATATTACATGTTGTCAAGCTGGCGCTGGCACATCCGCTGTCCTGTTTACATTCTTCTGTTTTTCGAGTTCACACCAGGCTTTAAACAGCTTTAGAAGATCATTTCTTGTCGAGATCGGGACCTTCCGTTCTATCTTTCTTTGAGCCCATTGCATTCAGAATCAAATCAACAGTCCATTTCGTTAATGTCTTCAAATGATAAATGACAAAACTATGGCGAATCTCATGCGGCTTATGGCCCGGCCAGTGATGCAACGTCGGCAGGGAAAAAATTCATAAACATGATGAATTAGGGCAGCCAACCACAACATGCCTTAGGACTCCTCGCTATAGAAGCAAGAAATTTGCACAGTAGGCAGACTGCGATGGGCAACCTATGATCCATTAACCTTTTTTTTTTTTTTTTTTTTTTTGCCTATTTGCGTAGCAACACGGGGCTCGGCTCGGGTTGAATGCCTTTGGCTCGGCTGTCCGGGAGCACGGCTCGGCTCGGCTGCGATCAACATGTACCTGCTCCGTCTGATGACTGTGGACAGGCGTGGGGCTTCATCAACCCCTGACTCTGCGGGGCGGGGGAGGTGGGCTTCACGTGTCTATTTCCCTCCCTCTGACAGGCGTACCATCACCGCAACTAGGAAACTTGCAACCCTGACGAGGCCAATTAATAAAGCGACTCATCGATTTCTAGTTGGCCAGAGTGTTTTCATGCCTGCTTGTGGTAGATGCAGCCAGCACGAAAGGCGCAGGTGTGAGAATCACACCCTCCAGAGTCAGTATTTGAACTTGAGCACCTCGAAACTGGAGGACTTTCTCCTATCGAATGAAGGATGAAAGAGAATGATCCTCGATCAATTTTGTGCGATCGCCCCTTGTCGACAAAGGGTTTGAAGAGGCTGTTTTGAAAGCTTCTTGGTGTTACATTTGAGATTTGAGACAGCTAAGGCGCCAGGATTCCAAGGGTCGTATGAGCTTTCCTGACAAAAAAGTTATGGGTTAGTGTAGCGACGATACCAGTTACTAGTTACTTTCCTCATTTCCTATCAGAAAGGGTCACATGTGACCCCGTTTCTTAAATTCTTGTGCCAATCCGAGTACATACTAAAACTTGAATGTAAGGAGAAAATACAAAACAGCCTCTTCTTAACTTTAGCCGATGATAATGACTCTCATTCTTCTCAATGTCAGTAGTAAAGGCACCCCATTCGGACAGGTGCCTTTACTACTAATGTCAATCGAATGTGTAGTCCACTTTTGGAGTACGGGTTGTTCAAACACTCGGCTCCAACGTGTGCTTTCCTCACCTGCGTAATTGCAATGACCGCTTCCAACCCACCCGCCCTGCATGTTCGTTCCCACAGGGGCATGAGGCCGTGTGCTCAAAGTTCGCTGTGCACAACTACTTTCAAAGGACAGCCCACCGCACAACTAGAGTCCTCGCACGGTACAACCGCAGGTGCCTGGCGGTGGCGAAGGTGTGCTAGCTCACACGACACGCGTGCATGCAAGGGGTGGGCTGCGCCCCAAAGGGCGCCGGAAATGTAGGCAACCGGCGTAACTTTTCCGCCTGCAAGTAGGCAAAAAGCAGGACATTGCCCCCCCCCTCCCCTGAAGCCGCTCCTGGATCCGCCACTGGGGGTGGGGGGCACCCAACAGGCGCTGTGTGCACCAAAGATGAGACCAAAAACGAACCTGTTTGTCTGCTTTTGGATGACGTCGCCGGGGGATGAGAAACTAACTCAGAACTTGTCCCCCCCCCCCTTTTTCTCAGAGCTCCGTATTTATCTACTCGCGTTGCCTAGACCCCCCCCCCCCCCCCCCCGCACCTTTCTTTCGTGTTTGGTGGTCAGATCGAAAATCAAAACACCGCCTCTGGAACAAAGCCAACGGGGAATGGCGTAAATTTTTTCTGTTTTGTACTGACAGCTTCATTGTGCGCCGTCGCGTCTTGAGACGTAAACAAATAGTCAAACGTCTTGACGGAACTCGCCCCGCATGTGGGAAACCGCAGCCGCAGGGAGAGAGCCTCTCCTCTTCACTTTTTCTTCTTCTTCTTCTCCTCCATCTTTTGTCTGCTTCTTCCTTCCTCCACGTGTGTTGTGCTTGTAGCTTCTGTATACTCCAGTTACGTGCCGGCTGCGTTGGCCCGTGCGCCGAAGAAACTGTATTGGCAGAGAAAAGGACGTTTCTGCAGGTTCACGGCCACTAGGAAGCCACTCCCACGCCGCTTGCTGAAACTCATTTGGTTTTATTGCGAGCACAAACGAAGGGGGGCACGACGGCCCGCGCGGTCTGTGGGTGCCAAACTCGTCAACTCTTCGACCACAGAGATAGATAGAGAGAGAGAGGGAGAGACTCGAGGGGTGGTCGGGGCTGCTTCATCTTCACGCGTCAAACAAATTGTTACGGCTGCCACGTAGGCTCCTTCCACCAGGGTAACAAACAAGCGGGTCGTGCTTTTGGTATCATCACACACTAACAAAACTGTCATTAAACGAAATTTTTCATGTTTATGTTGCTGGTGGGGACTTATGAGAATCTTGTGTCACAGACGAGATTGATTCTTCTATTGGCAGGAACTTATGAGAATCTCGTGTATCACAGGGCTGAGTGATGCTGTTGCTGGCGGGGACCGTTCCGTTTCAGATTGTTGTGTGTCACAGGCCGAGGAGTGATGCTGGTGCTGACATGAACTTATGAAAATGTTGTGTATCACAGTGCTGAGTGATGCTGGTGCTGACCGGACTTTGTTAGAATGTTGTATATCACAGGGCTGAGTATGCTGGTGCTGACGGTGACTGCGTATGAGAATGTTATGTGTCACCGGGCTGAGTGATACTGATGCTGGCGGGGACTGTATGAGAATGTTATGTGTCACCGGGCTGAGTGATACTGATGCTGGCGGGGACTGTATGAGAATGTTCTGTGTCACAGGGCTGAGTGAGGCTGCTGCGGGGGCTGCTGCGCAGTGCTGCGCGGACCATGGACTGGCGGCCTGGGCCGGCCCTCACCCTGGCTGAGGCTCTGGCTGAGGCCCCCGCCGACCACCACGGCCGCGGGGCGGTCGCCGCACCATGAGCAGCAAGAAGCCACCGGGGCCACCCGGAGGCAGCGCCGGCAACGGAGCCGACGACAAGAAGGCCGGCAAGAGCCAGCCCGCCCCGCCTCCCGATGAGGACGCCGGGGGAGCCAACGGCACCGCCGGGGCCGGGGACACGGGGGCCGCGGGGGCCGCCGCCAAGCCCGGGTCGGCGGGGGCCACCAGCCGGGATGCTGCCCTCCGCCTGCTGGCCATGTGCCAGAAGGGGGAGTGGCCGCCCGTGGACCAGGCCCTCAAGAGCCTCGAGAAGAGCGTGGCCGCCGCCAAGGCGGAGGCGCAGGCGGGCGAGGACGTCGTCCACCTGCCCCTCGCCAGCGTGGCGGATCCGGTAAGGACACGAGCAAGTCACAGGTCCCTGAAAATTTTGTCACAACCGGAACTGAAGAAAGGTTCAAGAGTCAACCAAAGTGCGACTCAAACTCATGAAATTCACTTCAAATTCAGTCAATATTCCTGAAATTTTATCGAAATGTGGGCTGACTAACTAAATAATAAAAATGACTAAAATAACTAAACTCATCGAGAATTTCCGAGCTCGAATTCTTCTGGAATCCAGTTAAGTTTTTCTGAAACTCACTGAAATTTTCCCATATAGAGATTCCAATGAGGCTTGGAAACGGAAGCTAGAGAACACAAACACTGCTAGACCGGAAACTCTCGAGGGCAGGTATGAGAAACTTGAATGGCGTTTTGAGTGGATTTGATGACAAGTCCCCATACTCGGCGCAACGCTCGTGAATCACGATTTCTCATACGTTCTCTTGAATGTTTCCGCCCTGGAAGTGTTTTTCAGCTTCCGCTTTGGAGCCTCGTCGGAAATCTCTATTCAGGACCTCAATACTACCATAATGATTGTGACCCGCTGCACCAGCCGCGTTATGTAATTTGTGGGCGGCCCCTACCTTGTCAGACCGGGTAATGGCGTCGCCAAGGCGGGTTACCATGGCGTGCTACGGGGCTTGATGAGTGCATCGGGGTCCCCATCGGTCCCCATTGGGGTCAGAACGGCTGGCGGCAGGTGGGGGGGGGGGGGGGGGGGGGGGGGGGACCGGGGACTGCGGGCGGCGTCGGCACACTGAGAATGAGTCGTGGCCATCGCCCAATTTTGGGCAGTAAGGGACTTGAAGAGTTCCTTATCGGATTTCAAACACTCGCCATTACATTGAAGAATTAAAGACCGAAGTTGGCGCCAGGATTCCAATGATGAGGCCACATGGCCTTTTCTGATAGAAAATGCGGATTTTATGAGTTAGGGTGGTCAATAGAGGTTTCCAGTGAGACTTGGAAACGGAAGCTGAAGAACAAAAACACTCCCCGTCCGGAGACTCTCGAGGGCAGAATATGGTGTTCTGAATGAATTTGGTGGTTAGTTGCCGTAAATAGCCATGGTCTAGTACATCGATATTTCTCATACCAGCTCTCGAGAGTTTCCGGTCTGGAAGTGTTTTCGTTCTTCAGCTTCCGTCTCCAAATTTCATTGGAAACCTCTATAAGATGAGGTCTACCCCTAACTTCCTCATTTCTGATCAGAAAAGGTTAGCTGACCACAGTTTTGAGATCCTGGCGTCGGGCTTAGTCCAACCTATGTCTCAAAACGTCAATGTTATGGCAAGTTTTAGAGATGGCCTCTTTAAGTCTCTTGTCGTCCAAAATTGAACGATAATCACGACTCATCCGTTCTCGATATAGAGGTTTCCTACGAGGCTCAGAGGCGGAAGCTGAAGAACAAAAGCACTTGGACCGGAAACTCTCGAGAGCAGGTTTGAGAAGTATCGATGCACATAGGCCGCACCAAATATGGGAAAGAACCTCCAAATTCACTCAAAGAGCCTTTCCAATTTCTCATACCTGCCCTTGAGATCTTGCGGTCTGGTGTTTTTGTTCTTCAACCTCCGTTTTCAAGTGTCGTTGGAAACCTCTATACAGCCGGCAAGGCACAGCGCAGGGTAGGGGGTAGGTGCGTCAGGCGCGAAAGCGACTGCTTCCGAAATAACAAGTAGCGTCGGGCACCGCCGCTGCTAAAAGCAGTGTAGGCCAGTCGCCTTACGCAGACGGCCACATTTCGCACGCAGTCTGCCGATGGGGGCTGCGATTCAGAATAATGACCATGACCACGAACCGCGCGAGAATACTCTAAGAAAAACCCCGTTAAGAAACATATATCACACTCATCAGAGGTGTCCTTACCCTGACGCACGCAATTTCGCGGGCCGTGGTGAATTATTTTTTGTTCTTCAGAGAGAAGCGGAGTCAAGGGCAGGGCCGCCGTGCCGCGCGAGGGCGAAGGGCCCCAGATATTAACTACCGTTGTGCAACGCCAAGGGCTGACCCGTGCCCTCTCAGGCCTCCCTGCCGGGCCCAGCCTGGCCGGGCCCTCTAGCGTGCTGCCCGGTGCTGCCGCGTTGCCCCACGGTGACGAATGTTCCCCTGGAAAATCTTGGCCACCGTGACGCAGGCCCCTCGGGCCGGGCCCAGCCTAGCCTATTTCAGGCATGCGAAAAGACTTTTGTTTGTTTTTTTCACCCTCCAAATCCCCCCACCTCCGCCCCTCCCCTCTTCACCTCCGCGCCGTCGTCTCGTAGCACAGCACGCCATTGAAAGTAGTGTGGGAACCGTAGCTGTGATCTTGATGGCGGCTGAAATGTTAAGTGGACCCAATTTCCAGGAAGGGCTTGACAAATCGGAATTAATAATTTAATACACACACACACACACACACAATAAAACGTGACTGAGTTTTTGAAAAACTATTTGGAGCACTATGACATTCAAACGACGATATTGTCGAGTCTGTTGCTGTGGAAATTTTTTTCCCCCGAAAGAAAAAAAAAAGGGACGAGGGTGTTGAGGAGCACTTTTAAATTCATAAAATGAGAATGTCGAGTATTTCGAGTATGTTTCTGCGGATAGTTTGTGCTCAAAGAGCTGTGCTTTGAGATCATCGTAGCTTAAATAATGATGATCATCATTGTTTCATTTACAGTGAATTATGGACCCAACGTGTGACGTAATATGCAAACGGCCCCGACGTCAAATTCCAAAGAGAACACCAAACTACAATATCCTGTCTTGCTTGGCGAATAATTGTAACCCTTCGGCTTCCAGGCGACGGGCATGACCCCGTTGATGTACGCCGTCAAGGACAACCGAACGGCGTTCCTCGATCGTATGGTGGAGCTCGGCTGTGACCCTACCGCTAGAAACCAGGTGAGTCGGCTCTTCGCGCATCCCAAGTAGAGTGGTGTAAGTGAACACGCCGCTGGGGCCGGGGGCCGAGGCAGGGAGAATATATGCGGCTGTTCTGAAATAGCGAGTCGGGCGGTAAATTAGCCGAGATTTGAATGCGCCGGCCTTCTGTTCCGTGTGTGGTGCTATGAGAGGTATGCAGAGAGAAGAACGTGGAGGGGTTGGGGGGCAAAGGGAGGGGTTACACAGGGGCAGGAGGAGGGATGATTCTACTCCGAGCTACGCCCCTCTCCGAACAACCCCCGGCAACTTCCCGATGCTCATCTTGATACAGTACTCTCGAGCCCGAAAGGGAAGTAAGAATTCGTAACGAAGTAGAAGAACCCTGGAGAAAGTATGAGAATTCACCTGTTCGTTTGTTTTGTAATACACTCCTTGCGTTCTTCTAGTAGTAAGGTATGGGACCCACACCTACTACTTACGTCTTCTTACTTCCATTTTGGTCTTGCCCGGAGTGTTCTACTGTACGCCGTCGACACCCTATCATTGAAAGGCAGAAAATGGTATCCCTCGGAGCTGCAGATCTTGGTAAAGCAGGAGTCTTCTTTTTGTTCTTCCTGTACCGCGATCCTGTACCGCGATTCTGTACTGCGATTCCTGATATCCGACCGAACTGCAAAGGAGTTTGTTGTTCATGTGTGAGTGGCAACCCTGACCTCGGCCATCGACGTGTGGGAATCATTCGCCTGTCAGTGTGGCAACTCTGACCCGTCGTGTGTGCGTGTGTCCACCGCCCTCTTCCGTCCACCCGGGCGTCCAACTCTCCCCCGAAAAATCCCTCCCTGGCCGCGCTGGCCGACTTGCGGCACACGATCTCGGTCCCCTCCAACCCCCCGCTCAGATCTCTCCCCTCACACCTCTCCACCCCCGCACCCCCTCAGCCTGGTACCGCCCCTGGCCCGACCCCGCATTCGGCGCCGCCACACCGGCCCACTGACCGGATGCCATCAAGCACGCCGAGTTTGACGTCAGGCGGGCCGCCGCCGGCCCCGGGGGCGGCTCGCAGGCCCCCGGCGGGGAGGGGGGCGGGGAGAGGGTTGAAACTACCCCAAGGATCCGGTACGAAGGCGAGGCGAGCGGGCTTGGGAAGCCCAGCCCTGGCCGAGGCCCCAGCGGCCCCAGCCCCGTCTGCATGCGCCCCCTCCACGCCCGCCGCGCGGCCGCGTGCGAAACGCGGCGCCCCAGTAACGCGTGCGTGCAGAGTGCGGAACCGGCCGGCGCGAGGGGGAACTTAACTTTGAAATAATTCTTGCCGTTCGCCGCTGCAGCAAATTTGAGTTGACTTTGTTGAATTATTTGTCGTTATTTATTCGTAAATTTTCCTAACGTTGTCATGGCCGTTTTTGGTCGTAGACTTTTCGAGTTTTTGTCCGAAATTTATGTTAAGAAAATATTGGTGTATGCACTTTCAAACGGAGTACTTTCGCTCCCCCTGTGGCCGGTGGCCGGTGGGCGGCGCTCGGTGTCTCCGAACGCAGCCCGCAGCCCTCGGACCTCTCTGCCCGGCGGCGTGAATGCAGCACACGGCGGGGTCGGGGCGTTGTTGTTCGACGGCCACGTGACTGTGGCCGCGCCTCGGGGGAAATACGTGGGTCTGTGGCGGCCGCGGTGACCTGGACTCGCCGCGGCGGCCCCCGGGGGCCGTGGCCGGGGGCCGTGGCCGGGGGCCGTGGCCGGGGGCCTGCAGGGGCGGCCTGCAGCGGGCAAGGTCTGAGCTGGCCTGTAGGTCCGTGCTGCGGTGGCCTGCCGTGCCGCGGCCCCAGCCTACCCCCTTCCGCAGAGCGATAATATGCAAATTACGTGTCGGCCCGTTGCCTTGAGCTGGACGTCCAGCACCGACGGGGGCCTCGGGTGGGGTGGGGGCTGCCCCCGCGGGGTGGACCGTGATAAGACCGCAAAGGTCAAGTGAAGGGGACCCGCGTGATTCCGCCCCCAGCGCGAGCCCACTGCCGTCGCCCCCCCCCCCCCCCCCCCGTCCGCGGCGATGAGGGTCATCATGGAGCAGGGGAGCGCGGGATTCCCGGCGTCGCCGCCATTAGCGCGCGCACGGAAAGCCCGGCCTACTGGTTCCGATCACTGGGAAAGAAAGAGTGAAGAGCAGCGCCCAGTTGAGGGACCTGAAGGGGCTGGCGGATTGAAAAATTGCCATTACGGTTACGATCTGGGGCCCGAGTTACACTCGGCTTGGTACTTGGTGCCAAGATTGTTCCAGGATCCCCCCCCCCCCTCAAAAAAAAAAAAAAAAAAAAGCGCCTGACAGGAAATACGTCAAATGTTCGTATGGGACAAGCTGCTCATATCCTATTTACGTCCACAGAAGGTCACGTGACCCCAGTTTTGAAGTCCGGTCACCGAGCTGACTCTTTTGACTCTCACTCTGGCGTCAAATCTTCAAATAGAGGTTTCCGATGAGACTTAAAAACGGAAGCTAAACAACAAAAACACTTCCAGCCCGGAAACTTTCGAGGGCAGGTATGAGACACTTTAATGGCGTTTTGAGTGAATTTGGAGGTTACCTGCCATATGTGGTGTCGACCTTGTGTATCCAAATTTCTCATACTTGTTCTCGATAACTTCCGGGGTCGTGGGATTGTTTTCGTTCTTCAGCTTCCGCTTCTGAGCCTCGTTGAGAACCTGTATTACTTTTTAACAGTGCATTGAAAACCAAAAAAGTGTGGCGGTGATCGCGGTTCTCTCGGCCAGACTGCCCCCTCTGTATTGCTCTATTGCTGTACAGAAACTCCGTTTTATGAGGTAGTATGCCGGGCTTCTTTTGATGTTCCGCTGTTTATGCCTCTGCTCTCGCCGTTCTCCCTGCTTCGTCTTTTCTCACACCAGCGAGTGTGGAAACTCGAGCCGCGGCGTTGCTTATGGCTGCTCATCTCAGCGCCCTCGGGCCCTTCGGGGATCCCTTGGGCATCCTTGGGGTCGGGGGCGTTGCGTGCTCGGCGATGATGGGCCGTCCGTGGTGTGTTTGGACGCTTGGGGCGGGAAGCGGGGCCAGATAGAGGGCACCGGCACTGGGGTGTGTGCGGAGGTGCCGTGGGCAGTCATCATAGGTAGCCGTGAGGCAGGCATGGGGCGGCCGGGAGGCCAACGCTGGCTTGTTTAGCCGAGGAAAAGCGCTCATTGTTGGTTGTTGGAATGGATTGGAAAACCAAGAAACGGCATTTGACGGTATAGAGGTTTCCAATGAGACTTGGAAACGGAAACTGAAGAACGGAAACACTTTCAGACAGGAAACTCTGCACGTATGAGAAACTTGAATGGTGCTTGGAGTGAATTAAAAGGTTATTTCCCATATTTGGCGCGGCGTTTGTGCATCGAATTTCTCATATCAGCTGTCGAGAGTTTCCGCTCTATGGTGGTATTCTTGTTCTTCAACTTTCGCTCTCAAACCTCATTGGAAATGCCTATTTGGAACCCGGCGGGGTGTCCGAGGTGTTTGTTGCTGCATCGAAAGGTGGAGGGTCCCTTCCAATTGTCATACCTGAATTCAAGCCGAATTGAACCAAAATACTCAGATTCGTAAAATTCAATCATAATTCAAGAATTTTAATCGAAATTTTTCAGGGATGATTTTAACTGAAATTATCAAAGGAGGTCTTTCGAAATTTACTGAAATCCACCTGAAACTCACTGAAACTTTCGAAATGTATTTGCACCGAAATTCGCACCTCTTTCCGCGTTATAGGAAGCGGACCCCAACTTCCTTGTGCAAGTCCGCCGAACAGATACTTCCTACAGTTCAGTTCACGGCCCTTTAACGTCGCTCACCTGTTCCCCGGGGCTAATCCCTTCCTCGTCGTTTAGCGATAAACTGCTTTTACGAGGCCGCAAAAAGCACATCCGTCCACACGTGAGTCACTAACCAAACCGTTGCCCGATACACCTGTCACATGTCACCAATCACAGAACATAATGTGGGTGGCATGGTGAAAATTTTTTGAACGGGCGTCGAGTAAAATGTAAAGAAAAAAGTTTCCTTCCTTAACAGGCGTATTAGGCTTTCTATGTGAACTGTTGTAGTTTTATCTGGTGTTGAATTTTCACCATAGATGGTGAACGGTGCTAAATGGTGCTGTATAATTTTGACCTTTGCTTTTTAAATTTCCCCCGGAACTTAAAATTTTCCGTATGAGGTTTGAATTTCCACCTGTCGCTGAGTTTCCACCTGACTGACGTTGAATTACCTCCTGACGTCAAATTTTAGCGTAGTACCGGGTCTGTCCTCCCATGGATCATCGGAGGCGATACTTTGCATATTTATACCTGTTGAAGTTTTGTCTGGTTTTAATTTTTTCTGCTGGCGTTGTTGCATTTTTAATGGAGTTGTAATGGAATCGCCCGCCATGGATACGCCGCTGTGGCATGGAGATGGCCCGCTTGCGGCCAGCGGTGCGCTCGCATGCCTGGCTGCAACCAGACCACGCCTATGCCATAACGGCCGTCACTTCCGCTAAAAGCGGGGGATGAGGGTTGTCGGCCGGCCTCGGGCAGGGCGGGGCGCCCCCGAGGATTTCCGATGGCCGTTACGATGCATACCGCTGGTCCCGTGGTCATCTGCTGCATGCCCTCCTGCACTGCATAATGGGAGAGTTATTTATACACGGTGGGGTGGTGGAGAAGAAGATGAAGAAGAATGGGGTTCGAACACCAGAGGGAAAGAGGAAAAGGGGAGGGGGGGGGGAGAGGCCAACGTGCCTGTGCCGGGAGGAAGCGCCCTTCGGCGTCTTCATCGTCTCTAAGGGGCGAGGGGGGGGGGGGCAGTGTAGGCCTCAGTAATCTCCGGTCCGGCGCGGCAAGTGTTCGAACCCGGAACCTTCTGCGGAACCACTCGCGGGTTCCAATACCGGTCATGAATTATGAGCGTTGGCTGACCAGCGTGATGCCGATACATTGTGCCGATCATGAGAAGAAGAATGGGAATTGGTTATCCACCCGCACGGGGTGGTTCCGGTCCGGTCGTCCCTAAATTACGCAAAAACGTCTTCGTGGCAACACGATATCACACCTTCACGACTAAATTTTTTTTCTGGGAAATCATAAAGGATCGGATCTGTTTGTCATTTCAGACCGTGTGGATTCCCAGAGAACCTTCTATAACTTGCAGGAGAAAATGATGGATGTGTTGTTTAGAGGTAGGAGATTGTAACCATTAAGGAAAGGCATCCTCTGTTGAACCTGCCAGAGAGTACTGCTGTCATAGTATTGCAAATCTCAAATACAACGCTCGTTGGGAAAAAGAAAAGGATATGCTGGTGATATAAAAAAAATAAAGGTTTCCAATGAGACTTGGAAACGGAAGCTGAAGAACAAAAACACTTCCAGTCCGGCAACTCTCGAAGGCAGGTATGAGAAACATGAAAATTTGGTGGTTAGTTGCAGACTGGTCTATTTCTCATACCTTCTCTCAAGAGTTTCCGGTCTGGAAGTGTTTTCGTTCTTCAGCTTCCGTCTTCAAGTTTCATTTGAAACCTCTATTCCGAAGGACTTCAGGAATTCCCAATTGTTAATTCTCAGTGTAATAACTCTGCCCCCAGCCAGCTAAAAGCAGCGTTATGTAATTTTCGAACGGCCGCGGGTCATCAGAACTCCCCACTTGATCTGAGATGACGTCACCCGCACCCCTCCCCCCCCACCCCTCCCCTCCCCCTCCGGCCCTCGACCTCATACTCCGCGGTCCGTGTTGGCTGTGGGCTGGGCTGGGCTCTGGCCCTGCTGCTGATGTCCTGGTTTGATTGCGGCCAGCCCCGGCAATCATGTAATCACGCGCTGTTTAGAGCCAGGAAAGGGGGGGGGGGGGGAAGGGGGGGGGCGGGGGGCAGCGGGGTAGTGAACGAGTCCTAAAACCACCACCTAGGCACGCGTCCTCCTTCACACTCTAGCCCCCTCTCTCGACACTGAGAATGAATAGCGGAGCCATGATCATCACAGAATTATCGCCTAAGTTTAGGCGATGAGGGACTTTAGAAAACTTGCTATTACATTTCAGATCTGACATCGGAGATCACTGTTAAAATCCTACGAAGGAAATGAAGGCTTCCTAGGCCACGAAGAAGTTCGTCGCAGGTTGCGAAGAAATGCTTTCTAGTATACGAAGGAAAACGGATTACGAAGACTTTCTTCGAGCGTACGAAGAACTTCTACGTAGGATTTTAACTGTAGACTCATCTTGGCGCTAGGATTTTAAAAATGATGTCACGTGACCCTTTTCTTAATAGAAAATGCTGGATATATAAGAGTTTTGATGGCCACGATAAGGCCTGTTCCTAACGTTTTAGTTTTCAATTTGAAGAAAAAAAAAAAAAGGTCACGTTCCAATTTTTAGGATCCTGGTGGCAAGCTAAGTCTCACGTTTCTAAAACAGACTCTTCAAGTCCCTATCGTCCGAAATTGGGTGACGATCCTAATCTTTCATTCTCGTGACATTGGCGGAATTCGCGTTCCGGTCCATACGCTGTGCTCGAGCTTCCACGGTGGCGGGGAACTCGAGCTCACTTGCCATTTTTCTTTGTATGAGAAACATAGCGGGTCTTTTCTCGACTCATTTTTCAGTGCGGCACTCCCGTGAGCAAAGCGGTCGGGCCAAGCTTCTGCTGCGAAACCCTAATTACAGGCCGACCGTCAAACAGGGAAACTCTCAGGAGCCGCCCCTTGCCTCCGCCGCCTCTGTACGCGCGGAAACTGGGTCAATTACACGATTTGTTTTCATAACTCGCGTTATCGAGCGCTGTTTGCGCGCGTAATTGCGTAATTACCACAAGCACCTGAGAAGCCCGACGAAACCCGCGGGCCTGGATTTCCGCGCGCATCGACGCGTGGAGAGTTAGTAGCAACTGACCTACTTAATGCCGTCGGTGTTGGCGTACCGCACGGTGGGCGGTGGGCCTCACCAACTGTCTCGAGCCCGTTATTTCGTCTTGAGGTCAATAGGGTACTCCGCTGATACTCAGAACGAAAGTAAGAAGAAGGCAAGAAGTACTAACAGATGGGCGAGGGAGGAGGTGGTTGATGGAAACGGAAACAGTCCACCTCCCCCCTCGCCCATCTGTTAGTACTTCTTGCCTTCTTCTTACTTCCGTTCTGAGATTCAGCGGAGTACCCTATTTATACGGGCTTCTGGTTCCTTATCGCTGAAATCGGGCGATCATCACGATCCTCATTCTCAGCGTACAACATTAACATGTCATGCTGGAGAACGAAAATTTCAGAAAAGTATAAAATCAAACTTAAAATTTCGTGAAATGTTACCATGTTTCGTGAATTCTTTTCTGTACATTCAGTCAAAACGGTCAAACAGTCAAACCCTAGGAAATTTGCCAGTAATTCACAGAGAGTATTCAACTTTTCGATGAAAACTTTCCTGTTTTGCATGTCTGTCCGTGTCCCGTACATTTTAGTATGCAGACGCGGGTGCAATAGAGGTTTCCAATAGAGACTTGGAAACGGAAGCTGAAGAACAAAAACACTTCCAGACCGGAAACTTTCGAGGGCAGGTATGAGAAACTTGAATGGTGTTATGAGTGAATTCTGGTGGTTAGTTCCCATATTGGGCGAGGCCCTTGTACATCGATATTTTTCATAACTGCACTCGAGAGTTTCCGGTCTGGAAGTGTTTTTGTTCTTCAGCTTCCGTTTCTAAAGTCTCATTGGAAACCTCTATTGACAGCGGTGCCGCCGATCATAGTAAGTCGTCGGTCGTGTCGCGCGCCGGGGACTCTGCTGTGACCCGCGGCCCCACGCATCCTCGTTTTGCCATTTCCTCCCCCCCCCCCCGTCTCTTTCCCTCAATTCTCTGTCGTTTCTTTCCCCCCTCACCTTATTTCCACGCGCTCCCCCTACCCCCTTCTCCTTTTCTCCTACTCCGTTGTTCCTCCACCGCCAGCCGCCCGAGCACGGCCGCAGGAGGTCTCTCCCCCCAAAACGAACCGTTTTCTGCTTCTCCCGCCTTTTCCACGCCACTCCCCTGCTTTCGCCGCCCCTGCCCTTACTTCGCCCCACCCCAACCCCCTATCACCCACCCCCTTCTCTCCCCCTTCTCTCGCCCTTTCCCCCCTCTCCCCCTTCGCACACAAACAAGTCGCTGGCGTGCCGTCGGAACATAACTCCAGTTATGCAGCCCTCTCCATTCACACAGACAGAGGCACACTATTTTTCTATATCCGCTGCACCTTCTTTGCCCGGATTGGAGGGGAAGAGGAAAAAGGGGGAGGGGGGGGGCAGCAATCGGAACCCGCGAACGAGGAAGAGGAGGAAGGAAAGATGACTGGGGAAAGGGGGAAAGAGGGGGTGGGGGCATGAGGCGTTGAATAAGGAAAGGGGACAGATGCACGAGAAGAACGAAAGACAGAAAGGAAAAGGAAATGGAAACAGATAAATGCAGAAAAAAAATAAAGACAGATACAGGAGTGTAACCAACGAAACGTGTGCAAACTGGGGGTAAAAGTAAAGGATGAAAATGGTATGGGATGCAAAAGTTCACTCGTGTAAATCCTATCAGAAAAGTCTGATAGTTTTCCTGAAAACCTGATAGTTTTCCTGATAGTCTGATAGTTTCCCTGAAAACCTGATAGTTTTCCTGATAGTCTGATAGCTATGTCTGATAATCTGATAGCTATGTCTGATAATCTGATAGCTTTCTCTGATAGTCTGATAGTTTACTTCTGATAGCCTGATAGACATGTCTGATGGTCTGATAGCGTCATCTGATGTCTGATAGTAAGTCTGACATCATCTCAGTCTGATATCTACGTATCTGAAAATCTGATAGCTACGCGTAATAAGTCTGACATCTTCCCAGTCTGATAGCTAGGTCTGATAGTCCCATCTGAAAGTTTGATAGGCACGGCTGACTGCCTTCATAGTCTGATAGCTGCGTTTGACAGCCCCACTGACTGATATATCTCCTATCAACCTATAGGTTGAAAACTTTATCTGAAGAGGGAGTTCGTTCAGTGAGGCCAAATTTCCCCTTTAAAGTGTGATTATGGGGCATCCACATACCACGTGACCGAATTGGGGGGGGGGGGGGGGGGTAGCCACAGGTCACGCTCCTATCTTAAATACATGGGAAGGTTAGGTTAGCCAGGTCACGTCCGGGGCGGGGGGGGGGGGGGGGGTCTAAAATGAAATTCGCTTCTCGCAATCCAAAAGCGCTGCGTCGGCAGCGCCCTGCAATACTGTAAGGGGCCATTCACATACCAACGTGACCTAAAATAGGCCACTTTTTGACCCCCCCCCCCCTCCCGCCGCGTGACCTCGCTAACCTAACCTGCCCATGTATTTAATATAGGAGCGTGACCTGTGGCTGACCCCCCCCCCCCAAATCGGTCACGTGGTATGTGAATGGTCCCTAAATACTATTGTATTTGATTGGTAGCATTGCGGACTTAGAAGAAAATCGGCTCCTCTCGGCCGCCTGGGAGGTAGGCAATCCCGGCTTCTGCATACACAGGTGTCGAGCGGGCTGGCCTAACGTAGCATTCGCAGGCGCTCGTGCCACGCTACCCCCCCCCCCCCCCTCCCCTTCGTGTCAGTACAAGGGGGTACAAGGGGGAAGGGTAAGGACATAAGAGGCTTCCATATGTCCTTAGGGGAGGGCATCAAAGGGGACGATCTCTATAGGCGCGCTCGGCGACAGAGTGCGAGTGAGATAGACATAGTCCCCCAGTATCAGTAGGGCCAACCTATGAAACGAAAAGCTTACATTGTCTGCGGGCTGGTAGGCTACTGACCTCGCTCCGTCGCCCTTCCAAGCGTGCGGTGGCGCAGGCGGTAGCGTGCCCGCTTTCAAATGGGGCGACCCGGGTTCGGTTCCCGCCCTAATCTGGCTAATTATATTGCAGTTTTTCACCATGATTTAAATTTACTGATCGCCCATCTGGGGTACTGACGTCACATAAAGAGGCGCGCTTGTAAAGCACTGAGTTCGTCCCCTTTGGAGGGCATAGGGATGAGGGGAGGGCAGGGAGGGAGACTCTTTCTTTGGTTGTAAAAAAATATAGCATTGTGCCCAATTCAATTTAGTCTAAGCTTCTTCAGCTGGTCAGGTAGTTCACTGCTTTTCTAGAGGCGAGGAAATACTTTGGATCACACTGAAGTTGCAGCAGAGACAGTTAGCGAGTAAATCCATGTTCTGAAATTAGGTTTCTCTGTTTGGATAAACATAGAGATGGTTACAAAAAAATTCTAAATGTTGTGTCTAGTAGAATTACTCACTATGCATTAATGGATGTAAAAATGCAAAGTGAATTGCACAAAGGGGAAATGAAGAGTTGCTGTCCATAGCAGTGAAATCAACTAAATGGTGTATATCCAGAAGTAGTGATTGCTGGTGAGAGACTCTGTGGAGAAAAAGTAAACATATTTAACATTGATCACTTTCATTTATTCGAGATGAGCGAGAATATAACGATAACAAGTGTAAAGAAAACAAAGCAACAAGATACATTAATATTAATCTTTCACACTAAAACATGTTAAAAATGTTGGGCATAGGGCTTATGAAGTGGCCATGTTCTAACTTAACACTCACACATATTGTCTGAAGCAAACCCACTTTGAAAAAATCTATATCTTCATCAATGTTCGTAACAATAAACTGAAAACAAAAATTACGGTTGAATTGAAGCACTGACTGAGGAACATACGGGGATGGCTCACATCGGACTCTTGACCCCACAATCCACACATCACCAGAAAGAGAGTCATGCAAGATTCTTCTAATATAAATGATTCTGTTGTCTTCTAATTTTGCGAAACAATTGTCTCTCTTGCCTCTTTTTAATCTTGCACTCGACTCAAAGCAGCAGCCACTCTTCTTGATTTGGTCATACTGTACAAGATTGCCGACATTTAACACCAGATTTGAAATAAACCAGCTTTCTTCGCCAGAAGGACAATACCGTTTGGCATGGCCCAGCAATTGTACATTCCCAGTAAGACAGGTACTTGGAGGAGGCTGCCTACTGAGGTCCTCTTCAAAATGATTGGTGTTATGTGTGGCACAAAGTCTCTTGAGCAGAATCAAGGCATTGGTTTCAGAGAAACCCCTGCAGATTTGGTTTGGGATAAAATTACAATCGTGAACAAGCTTCTTCAGTTTTTGTATCCCTGCTTCAAACTGATATGCTGACAGGGCAAACAAGTTTCCCCACCTCCTACAGTTGTCACTGAAATGCCTTGCAAGGTGCAGATTGAAGCGCATCATATGCAGCCCATACAAAGTTTCCGTTTTGCTGCAAAACTCCTCGAGCAAAGCTTCAGCAATGTCAACAGCTTGGATAGGAATTTCGGACATAAGCAATAGGTACATACCTTGAACATACAATGACCAATGTTTTATATACCTCTCTGGCAAAAGATTAATCACAAGTGGCACACTGATGAAAAGTCCAAAATTTTCAAACTCCCGTCCAGTCCAGTAGCCAACATCATTTAAGTCTCTTATTCCTTTTCTAAATTCTTTGGGTGGTCTTATTTTTCTAATTCTAGAGTTCAAGATCTTCAAATTTGAAGGGGAGCCAATATAATAGAGAGTTTTGCCATCTTCCCCCAACCACGATTTCAGGAATGCCTTGGAGGTACCCTCATCCTTGGCATGCATCTGATCGACTATAAAACCATTAATACAATGGAAGAGGGGTGCAGGAGCTAGTGGACTCAGATACTTGACACCATTAACTACAGTACGAGTTTGTAAGGCTTCAGCTGCATCCTCCATCAATCCCCTCAAAGTCCTTGGAATACAAGGACCATTGACACGGAAGATTCTAGTACCTCCAAATTCCTCACCCTCGATATCACACCAAGAACACGGGAAATCTCCTCGATGTGAGTGAACTCCCTGAATCCCACAACGTTCCACACTATCAGCACAACACCCCAGGAGATAGGCTTTCACGAACAGGCTGTCTGCATTCAATAAATCTATAGTAAATCCACGGGTGGAGAGTGCAGTTATGTGCTTTACAATTGGGGGTAAGAACAGTTCAAGTTTTTCTTTCACGCGTCCAAACCACAGCCCTGCTAGAACAAGATGACTCATTCTTAATACAGTTGGGAGTTCATTCAACCCCAGGAAACATGGGCAGATAGACTGACCACTAAATGAGCATAACGCAGCACTATCAACAGACATGGTAAACGAAATAACTTGAGCTTTATTATCAGATGGATTATTGCTTACAGCTCGTGCAAAGTCCCTATACATTTTCCCATCATAGATATCTCTAATAACAGTAACATCAGGTGCACTAGCAATATCACGGGGATTCACAAGTTTTTCTCTAATAGTTGCGTCTCCCAACAGCAGCTCTATTTGACTAGGAATGTGGAAAGTCACAAAATATGAGGCCTGGGACAAATCAGACAACACATTGATATGTTTACAATTGAGATTGGGACACCGAACCTGACTTAGTCTTGGACTGTCAGCTGGGACTTCTCCCAGAAGTTCAGTGCACTCAGAGCAGTAAAAGTGGTAGCACATGTCATTTTTTGAATAAAAATAATCATCAAGCAAGAACCGTGAGGAAGGTAAAATATTGCCATTGTTGAGAACAGAATTAGCAAACTTCATAATGTTTTCCTTTACCAAATGACTTAAATTGTGGGCTTTCACTAAAGTTAACAGATTTGTGAGTACCTCACCTAGAGAAACATTGACGTTTACATTTAAAATCTGGTTTACACTTGATTTTAATCTGCTATAAGTTTTTGTTTTTATTGGTTCTGCTCCACTCTCACTTTCTTCTTGCTCTAACACATTAGCTTCTTCACCGTCACTTAGTAAATCTTCTTGGGAGGAGTGAGCACTGTTGTCATGTACTTCCTCACTTTCAGAACTGCTGCTTGATGGTTCTGCTCCACTCTCACTTTCTTCTTGCTCAAACACATTAGCTTCTTCACCATCACTTAGTAAATCTTCTTGGGAGGAGTGAGCACTGTTATCATGTACTTCCTCACTTTCAGAACTGCTGCTTGATGGTTCTGCTCCACTCTCACTTTCTTCTTGCTCAAACACATTAGCTTCTTCACCATCACTTAGTAAATCTTCTTGGGAGGAGTGAGCACTGTTGTCATGTACTTCCTCACTTTCAGAACTGCTGCTTGAAACCTGAAAAAAGCATTTAGGCATATAAGTACCATGATTCGTGATTTAAGACAACATCAGAAATAGGGATGTATAATTTAACTTACATGAGGACAAGATTCTTGGCAACGCTCATCTCCAGATATTGGGAGCTGGTGAAAGTCAACCGGAGACTGCGGATCGCTGAGGTCAGTGGAATCTTCATCAGCCTACAATAATGCAGAGATTCTGAGGTTATAGGGTGTATTAGCTGACTTGCCTATATGTAGCAAATAATGATCGCGATACCATACCTGAAGAAACTGCTGTTCCACTTTGGCCTGTGATCTCAAAGTGGACTCAGGAACGTTCCCATATTCCCCTTTGTTGTAATACAGTTTGTATTTACGACGCCTTGCTTTCTTCTGACGAGGCATGCTTAAAACTACGTTCAAAAATCTCACGTATCTGCAATGATAACATAAATAAGAAATGTCTTGAATTACAAATCGAAATACTTCTCATACTTAATCATACGAAGGAGTTTGAAAGTAACTGACCCTGCGAAGGCAAGATATTTTATCACATGCACGGTGACGTAAAATTCAAAACAGAAACGTAAACAGACTGGAGCCCAGCTGGAGCTGAGCTGGGGGGAGGGGGGGGGGAATTGCAGGTATGTCACCTCCCCATTCAAAAACAGCGCGTTTGTTTGAAAATAATAATTCTGTTATTTTTGGAAACTCAAAATTTGCTAAGCCCACAGCTCAATAGAAGAAGGGGTTAGTTTCAACCAGTTGCAACATGTAGCCAAACTGAAATTGAAACCGCAAATTAGCACCTAAAAGAGCCTGTAGCATGGTCATCATGGTTGCCAAACCCAACATGGCGACTTCCATGTTGGGATAGTTCGTGTGTTGCCACCCCATACCAACAGAAAACCCAATCCTATCTTTTACATCCCATGTGAGATTTTCACACCTTGCAATTTCTATCTAACAGTTTTTGTCCTTTTTTAAAAATTATTGTGAGTGTATTTAATGTTTGAAAATGCAATTATTAGTTTTTCCTGTTGGAACTGAGAGTCTGGATAAGGTAACGCAGTGTACTTGTTCGGAGTCATTCCCTCATAACAGGGTACCTAGCGCCCCAAGCGGACGCTGCCGCAGTCGCTAAGACGCGCAGGCGCAGTAGCGCGTCTGTTGCCTCCTCGCGTTGGTGGCGGTTGCTCAAAGCCAAACGGTTGGCGCGACACGCCGAAAAATGAAGGACGCGTACGTGGTTGTCCAGTTTGTCGACACCAAAGTTGTAAAAATAGCTCCAGTTGCACTTGTGCGGCATCTGGACGACTCCAAATTTGTTCCTGCATCGTGTCGAGACATTCCAGAAACAAATGTTAAGGTGAAGTGGCAGGAAAGCCTCACTAGTGGCGACTTTAGCCATGATGGCTACTATGAGGCCGAAGTTCATGCGATTGCAAGTAAGTAGATTTGTGATCTTACGAACATTCAAAACTTTCATGGCCGCCCTTGCCGCCTGACTTACCATCGGAATGTACCGTTTTCGTAACTCGTGCTGTGGCCACCAGTTGGGTTATTAACATGTGATCGGCTCTGCCAGTTCCGTTCACTTACGTATGTTTGACCAACGGACATGATAATCGCTTCGCGGAGTGCACCTGTAGCTCTGGGATGGTTTGGTTTTCGATCCTGATAGGACGCCCAACTACATTTTTCGTTGCAATCACTACAAGTATGTCGTGTATTGTCTAATGTCCTTAACCTCTGTTCACACAGACTCCATAGCCACCGCCAAACTCAAGGCGAAAGAGCTAAATTTAAAGCTGCCTCCATGCTCGGTACTGCAGTTGCCTGCATCTTCCACCCTTCCTGCAACTAGTTCGGTAAGAATTTGTTCTTATTCTATCAGTGTGTTAATATACTGATAAAACTTCTACTTTGTATATTTAGTGACTTATTTATAAACCAAATTACTTTTCAGAATCGGCACAGCAGATTGAGTGACAGGAAAAGAAACAGAAATTCGGGTACTAAGAAAACTGAATCTGATGGACACAGAGATAATGATGGTGACTCAACTGAACTAGAGGTGCAAACTGGATCTGAATACAAAAGAACTAGTAATGTAGGTTGGCATAGACTATTTCATGAAGGCCTTTTTAGTCATTGCAAATCACTTATGTACTTTTGTTATTTTTATCTATGTTCAGGACACTGATGATAATCAAATGAATGTCAAGAAGAAGAAAAACCGAAGCAAGGATGAGGAAGCTGATGGCAAACAAAAGGTCGAAGGAAAGCTGGATAGTGAAATGGTGGAGCAAAAGATGAAAGACAAATCAGAACGTAAACGAACTAGCAGTGTAGGTTTTCATAATTTTGATGAAGGTAATAAACCTCCAAATTACTTGTTGCTTATGTTGACATCTTTATCTTTTTTTGTTAAGGATTCTGTACTGTCTGATGATACTGAAATGAATGCCGAGAAGAAGAAAGACCGAAGCAAGGATAAGGAAGCGGAAAGTAAACAAAAGGTCGAAGGAAAGCTAGATAGTGAAGTGATGGACCAGAAGATGAAAGACAGATCAGAACGTAAACGGATTAGTAATGTAAGTTGTCATAATTTTGATGAAAGAAATGAACCTCCAAATTACTTGTTGCCTATGTTGACATCTTTATCTTTCTTTGTTAAGGATTCTGTACTGTCTGATGATAATGGAATGAACGCCAAGAAGAAGAAAGACCGAAGCAAGGATAAGGAAGCGGAAAGTAAACAAAAGGTCGAAGGAAAGCTGGATAGTGAAGTGATGGACCAGAAGATGAAAGACAGATCAGAACGTAAACGGATTAGTAATGTAAGTTGTCATAGTTTTGATGAAAAAAATGAACCTCCAATTTACTTGTTGCTCATGTTGACATCTTTATCTTTCTTTGTTAAGGATTCTGTACTGTCTGATGACAATGAAATGAATGCCAAGAAGAAGAAAGGCCGAAGCAAGGATGAGGAAGCCAAAAACAAAGTAAAAGTCAAAGGAAAGCTGGACAGTGAAATGGTGGACCAGAAGAAGGAAGGCAAATCTGAACGGAAAGAAACTAGTAGTGTAGGTTGTCATAATTTTGATGGAGGCAATGAATAACTGCATACTACTTCTCACTAATCATTTTTTTTTTTTTTTTATATCATATGTCTTTTTATATTTGATCAGGATACTTTGTCATCAAGTGATGATGATTTGAACCCCAAAAAAGGAATTGGAAGCAAGCAGGAGGAAGGTGTTAACAAATTTACTGCTACTGATGATCCAATTAGTAATGTAAGCTGACTGAACTATGTTATGAAGGAAATGAGTTCCTGCATGCCACACATCAAGCACCCCGTCAAATTCATCCCCTTTTCTCTTTGTCTAGCATTCTGATGATGACTCTAAAAATTTGAAGAAGAATAAGAAGCAAAACAGATATGTCAAAAATCCTGTTGTTGCTAAACGCCTTCAGGACATTATGGAGAACATTTCTACCAATCCTCTCATGGTTTGTTTATTATACATTCATTTTCAAGTTTATAGGGCGTATGGTATGTTTTGTCACGTCTTTGCTTTCTCAGGCTGGGGTGCAGGATAAGAATGTTAGTGATATCAGCAGTGACTCAAAGAAGTCACTACCATTAGAGGTAAGTGTGTTAAGAGCAGGTTTTCCCCGTGTTTGTTGTATACCTCGTTAGTACTTTTATAGGTTGAATTGTTTTCATTGTGTTCTGTTTTAATTAGGGCCTGGAAGAGACACTCCCTCTCATTCCCGACTCAATATCTGATGGAAGCAGTATTAGTTCGGATTCAGTGCATTCTAAATCAGATTCTGAGGATGCAGTGGCATCTCTAATGGACCATAATCAGTCATTGAAGAAGGAAGTGGATAGTCTTCAAAGTAAATTAGCAGAAAGTAAGAGACAGCTTGTGCTGGTTAACAATATGAGACTTGAGCAGAAGAAGGTGATAGAGAAACTCAAAAAAGAGAGTGCGGAAGTAGAGAGTAGGTGCTCCAACCTCCAGAAGAGAGTTAAAACTCTAGAGGAAAGGAACGAATGTCTGCAGGACATAATAACTTGTAAAGCAGGTATGTTGCAAAGTATTTCTGAACTTGTCAGACCTTTTGGTTTTCATGTCTTGGAACACTAATTTAATGTTCTGTCCTGTAGTACCTGTTGCCAGCTCTGACAAGTCTTTGACATCAAACATCTTGAAGTCGCCGCAGAGTATGATGTCAGGTGAAATATTTGAAATATTTGTTCCATTAACTTTTGTACTTAAAAAAACGTTTCTGCTGTCAGTTTAAACCCATATCTTCCTTTCCCCATATAGTAGCAAGAACATCCGACAAGACATATGGCAGTTCATTGAAATCCTCAACACCAAAATCTTCTAAGAGAAATTCAATCCCAGAGGGTGAGTTATGTTTTGGATTGTGAATTTTAGTGATTTATATACATTGGATTACTGGATTACTCAAGGGGGTGTAAATTTGGTGACTTTTTGTGTTTTTCTGAACATCATTTTGTTCCAGGAAGCAGTGATACTGATGGGGAATCGAAGGACATAAAGACAGGTATGTGAATTTACAAGAAATATTATGCTACTGTTGCAGATGTTTGTCCTTCCATTCTGTGTGTTCCAGGAAAAGGGGCATCTTTTACTGACTGGTTCAATGAAAGTGACAAGGAAGAGAAAGGTATTGGAAATATTCATAGCCTAGTGCTCACTTACTCCTCTCACATTGTCTCTACCGCTATTGTTTGTTCCAGATTCTAAGTGTGCAAGCAGCAGCTTGCAAATGAAGGAAGGCCAAAAAACAGCACAGAGCTCCAGCACAGTTTCTGCTGGCTCCAAGAAGAGCAGAAAGAAAGGTATAAGTTTTTAAATCTCTCAATATGTGTCAACCAATTTTCTATTGTCACTGTGGTTCTTATTCACATTTTTTGTTGACAGATCCATATGGTGATTCATATTTAAATGAAGTTTGTGAAATGGCCCTCCAACACTTCTCTCAATCTGTGCCTCTGGTTCCAGACAAGGACGGAATGGTGAGCAGTACCTTGGAGGAAGTGCATTAGAACTTCTGTAGTTCATTGTCACTGTCTCCTTCTCCCTTCGACTTATTCAACCAAACTTTCCATTGTCATTGGAATGACAACTGTATTAATTGTTTCTTCTTTTTTTAAATTATTATATCAGATAACTCTTGGAGACATTCGTGTCAAAAAAGATTCTTTTGAGGAAAATTTTAAGCGTAACAAAATGGACCTGGTGAAGGCTACCAAAAATTTGACTGCCATGACTTGGACGGACAAGGAGAGGAGGTCCCGAAGTCTTACCGGGAAACCTAATAATAAGCACCCTGGGGAGACGAAAGTGAAGGCGACTCCTACCAAAGTGCAGACCATTCTTGGTTCGTATTTTATTTTATAGTTTCATGTACTGTACTATTTTCAGGATCAAGTGATGATTTCTTGTCTTTTTTCACTCTTAGGAACAGTGAAGGCTCATATGTTAAACTGCGGTGATTCAGAGGGGCAATATGCTAAATACCCTGAAAGCCTGTGAAAAGGCCATTGGTGTAAAGTTGGCCCAGGATGCCCAAATGGCGGTAAGTTAAACTTCAAAGTTAGAGTACAGTTATTCTCATTACAAATCTAATTTTCTTTTCTTTTCTGTATTTGCAGAAACGACTGAACGCCAGCTAATCTGGTACTCCTGATTTATTGTGAAAAGTCACAGAAGTTTTAGTTTTTGTTTTTATATGTCTTATGCATTTTATGGAAACATATTTTTGTTTTTATGCAAACATATTTTTGTTTTGTGAACAGTCATAGAAGTTTGTTTTTCATCAGTCATTGAAGTTATGGCTACTTTTATGTGTTTTTATGCATTTCATGCAAACATTCTTTATCTTTTTATCATTAGTGATGTTTTCTATTCTGGTAATTTGATTTACCTAAATTTTATTTGGTCTCATTAAATATGTTTAACTGAGTATTGTGGTGGTTTATGTAACAAAATTTATGGCATTTCACATCTCACCATAAGGACTATCTTCAAAGAATGCCTCGGAGATAGCACCGTGTGGACCGTGTGGTAGCGCGCTGCCTATCGAAGCTGTCTCTTTGGTCTCGAACCAAAGCACTGTTCCTAGTAGTGCTGTGGGGTACACTCACGCCCGCTGGGGCACCGCCTGTGGGCAGATGGGGCACCCATTTTGCTCCATCGCCCAATGTGACTGACTAACTCTGCTCTGCATAGCGCCTGGTGGGTAGGCAATTTGTACTCGCATATAGGTGTGTCGTGCGGGTGTGCCTACCATTGGCGTGGCAGGCGCTATTCCCACCCTGCGTGGGCAGCGGATGTTCTCGACGGTTCAGCTATCAGAATTTAAGTTCGGCTATCAGAGTCGCCTATCAGGCATGCACGTTACCAGAACTATCAGAGGGTCGTCTGTCAGAATACACATATCAGAGGGTCGTCTATCAGAATACACATATCAGAGGGTGTTGTATATTTATAATCTCTTACATTCCTGTAATATTGTTACCTGCTTAGTCTTGTATATACATTTAAACATCCCACCATGTACATATTTCTCATATCATGTAACTTGCTAATTATCATACTGCATTCTCACCGCCTGCTTATAACTTGTTCTCTACCTGCCCACTGTCCTGTACTGTATCCCGGAATAAATGCACTTCACTTCCGTTTCTCACACAACCGTGTCTGGACGTATTTTATTTCGCTCTCCCGTATCAAAACTCTTATCTATCATCATCTACTAAAACTGAACATTTATACAACAGGTTATGGGCCCAGTCCCGCCTACAACTGCGCGAGTGTTTTTATCTGTATAATTCATACAGATTATTTGATATTTATATCGTGCGCTGAACTTGTGTTTTGGAGGTTAGAACACGTGTGTGCTTGCCGTGTTCTACAAGTGAAATTCAGTGCATTGTGAGTTGTGCTAAGTGATTGTGACTTTGTTTTTACTCGATTTTCGTATCGAGCTTCTGGACTAAAAAATGCCCCGCACTAGAAGCCAGCAGGAGGGCAGTGAGGGCTCCGATGAGCCGACCGTGCTGCCGGCTGCCGCTATCATCAATACCGCTACGCCTTTCAAGAAATTGAAGGGAGTAGAGAATTGGAGCTCGTGGAAGTCGCTCATGGAGCTGCATCTTAGTGAATACGATGACTGCATCCACGAGGAGCTGCCGGCCGTATTCCAGGCCGACCGGACCAGCCAGCACTTCAAGAGGGACCTGGCGGCCCGCAAAATACTCCTCTTCGCCATGGAGGAGAGCATCCTCTCTATCGTGGCCGGGGCCACGACGGCCTTCCAAGTCTGGAAGTCCCTGGTAGCAGCTTTTGAGGACCAAGGAGCACGTCGTCGCGCGTCGGTGCTGAAGAAATTGGTGACGCTTCGCCAGACCGGGGACTTAAAGGACTATGTGCTGCAGTTTAAGTCCCTGGTGCAGCAGATCAACCAGATGGGGAGGCCAATCCAGGATGGCGACCTCCTCACCCAAGACCTGCTGACGGTGCTGCTACTCCAAGGGGTGCAGGAGGAGCACCGCTATTATTGCCAGATGCTGGAGAAGCTGAAAGAAAAAACCGACGAGGACGGCAACACTTTCCTCCCCTTCGACCCAATCGCTGATGACCTGCTGCGAGAGGGAATTCGCCTCGTGTCGGAGCGCCGGGATTCGAACCTCGCGCTCAAAGTGCAGCGGGCGCCACAGCAGACGACACCACAGCAGCAGCAGACACGCCGGTTCCAGCCGTACAACCAGCACCAGGGTCCACCCACCGCCAACCGAGGACACGGCGCCGGACGGGGTGGCCACTCTGGGAGTCTCTCGAGGGGGCCGTGGCGCGGCTCTTCGCGGGGGCGCTGGAACAGCTGGAGCGGACACGGACAACAAAACAATAACTATAACCAACAAAATAACCCCAACCAAATGACAACTGCAACTCCAGGACAATTCCCCATTTGCAAGTACTGTAAAAAGACTAACCACGCTGAAAGTAAATGCCGCTTTAAACCCAAACCAGACAGACAAACCAACCAGGGACAACGAGCAGAGACTAACACAAATGCACCTACAGTGTGGAAAGTTGCCATTGCCAAAAGACCAGGAGACAAACTTCCCCAAACTGACCTAAACGCTGGACCAAAATTATTAAAAGTTGATAGTAGTGGACTAACTAATGTTGAAAAAGAAATAAAACACATTGAATATTATCTCGATAGTGGTTCATTTGAAAACTTACAGAATGATATTTCTTCTTTGCAGGACTACAGACCTGTCCCTAGAGAGGCCATCGAATGTGCCGGAGATCAAATTTTGTACACTGAAGGAGCAGGGAAAATTTGTCTGGACGAGGAGGTGCACCCTGGGTTGTCAGAAATTAAGGTCATGTATTCTTCTGGACTGTCATGTAACCTCCTGTCCGTGAGTACGATTGCTAAAAGCAATCTTGTAACAGTGTTCATAGATAACTATGGTGGTGTGTTTCGCAAGGAAGACATTATTATTAAAGGCAAGCCATTATTGAAGGCAAAGGAATTAAATGGAACTTATAAAGTCAAACTTCAAGTCAAGACTTCATGCCATGCTTTAAGAGCTAGTTTAAATTCTGATAATTATAAACTTTGGCATAAAAGATTTGCTCATTTGGGTAAAAATAACCTTAGCCTATTAAGAAATGGTCTAGTTAACGGTATTTCTGAAACCATGTCTGATGACTCTCATCCTTGCGAAATATGCCTGGAAACCAAACAGACTAGGACTCCATTGCCTCAAGGTTTTGCTAGTAGATCAAACGAGTTACTTGGTATAATACACTCAGATGTCTGTGAGGTGACTGATTCTACCTCTTGGGAAGGCTACAGATATTTTGTGACCTTTATAGATGACAAAAGCAGATACACCATGATTGGATTATTGAAGCACAAAAATGAAGTTTTTGAAAAATTTAAATCTTATAAGGCACTAGTGGAAAGACATTTACAGAAAGGCATTAAAATTCTCAGATCTGACAATGGAACTGAATATTGCAACAAAAACTTTGATGAATATCTTAAAAAGGAAGGAATTATCAAGCAGCTTTCTGTTGTGGACACTCCAGAGCAAAATGGTGTCGCAGAGAGAGCAAACCGTACTTTGCTTGAAAAGGTCAGGGCTCTGCTGAAGGAAGCAGGCCTTGATCCCAGATATTGGGCAGAGGCTCTTGAGATGGCTGTCTACCTCAAAAATATTTCTCCCACAAAAGCCGTGGAAGGCATGGTTCCAATTCATTCTTGGTCTGGTTCGAAACCTAATGTGGAGAATTTAAGGGTGTTTGGCTGCTTTGCCGCAGTTCATGTTAGTAGAAAGAAAAGTAAAAAGTTAGGAGCTAGAAGTAGGAGTTGTATTTTTATGGGGTATGATGGGGAAAAGAAGGGTTTCAAACTTATGGACATTAATCAGCCTAGGAAATATTTTGTAGAAAGAAGTGTAGTGTTTGATGAAAATAGATTCCCTGAAGGAGATAAAGAGAGATAGGGGAATCAGAATTGGTAACCAAGGAGAAACTTCAAATTCAATTCCTTCTTATATGGAGGTGGTGACTCCCACACTCCCCACAAATTTTCAAAAGGACTTGTGCTCAAGTTATGGCACCAATGGTCCCCAATTACAAAATGACCCGTGCTCAAGTAATGGCACCAATGGTCCCCAACTACAAAATGACCCGTGCTCGAGAAATGGCACCAATGGTCCCCAATTACAAAATGGCCCGTGCTCAGCTAATGGCACCAATGGCCCCCATATATCAAATGGCTTGTGCTCAACTAATGGCACCAACAGCCCACACTTGTCAAGCTCAAGTGATACATATTCATCTACCGATATATCACGCTTTTCTCATGATCAGCCCAGCTGTAGTAGCCTGACTGATTCCACAGATCTCATAGATGTCGAAAATACCAGCACCATATCAAGTGTTGAAGAGTTTGTAAATATCTCAAAAAGGACAAGAGTCCCCAAACAGTTCCCCGATTTTATTATGACTAATAACAGAACAAATTTGGCTTCCAAATCAACAGTGTCAGATATTAATCCTCATGTCTTTGTGCCTAATAGTGCTCGTGAAGCCCTGCAAAGCCCAGAATCAGCACTCTGGGTCCAGGCTATGATGGATGAGCTGAAATCTTTCGATGACTGCGGAGCATGGACCTTGGTGGTTCCCCAAGGCAGTTCAAAAATAGTCGGTAACAAATGGGTTTTCAAAAGAAAAACTAACCCTGATGGTTCCTTATTATACAGAGCCAGGCTTGTGGCGAAGGGGTATACTCAGACCTATGGTGTTGATTATTATGAGACCTTTGCTCCTGTTGTGAAACGATCCACTCTTCGACTGCTTTTTTCAGTCGCTGTAAATTTCAATTTAAACATTGACCATTGGGATGTTAAGACTGCTTTCTTAAATGGTGACCTGTCAGAGACTGTGTATATGGCTCAACCAGAGGGTTTTGTAGCAGAGGGTTATAAAAATCATGTATGTAAATTAAATCGTGCTATTTACGGTTTGAAGCAGGCTGCTAGAAGTTGGAACTTAAAGGCAGATAAAGTTTTAAAGGACCAAGGTTTCGTCAATTTTTGGGACGAACCCTGTATATATATAAAAAGAAGGGAATCTTCTATTATCATCATTGCATTATATGTAGATGACTTTTATGTATTCTATGATAATAACTGGGACAAGATTGAATTATTAAAGGTGCTTAAATCTCATTTCGTCATTAAGGACCTGGGAGAAGCAAAGACTTGCTTGGGAATTAAAATTGAGAGGGACTGGAAAAGGGGTTCCCTTCTCCTTCATCAGGAAGAATACATTAATTCAGTTCTATCAAAATTTAATATGTCTAACTGTATAGGGGTCAGCACTCCCATGGAGTACAAATTAAAGTTTGAAGAGTTAAAGGGTATTAAGAAAGGGGAAGAGCCTTACCAGGAACTGATTGGTTGTTTGCTTTACCTGAGTGTCTGTACCAGACCTGACATTTCTTATTCAGTGAGTTTTTTGAGCCAGTTTAATAATTGTCATTCTAAAGTTCATTGGAATCTTGCCAAGAGGCTATTGGCCTACTTGAAATCTACACCAAGGGTCGGTCTAAACTATAATAAATCTGAGAATCCCACTTTCTGTTTAATTGGATATGCTGACGCAGACTGGGCAGGAAACCCATCTGATTTTAAATCCTACAGTGGATACTGCTTCAAAGTTGACAATAACTTAATATCTTGGGAAAGTAAAAAACAAAAACTTGCAGCTCAATCCTCAACAGAGTCCGAATATATTGCAGTCACAGAGGCAGTAAAGGAGTCAAAATACTTGAATAAATTTATCAGTGATTTATTTAATTGTGGAGAACAACGAGTGACAATTTTTAATGATAACATGAGTGCAATTAAATTAGCGTATTCCACTGGATTCAGTGCTAGGACTAAACACTTTGGATGCAGGATGCAGCTGGTGAGGGATGCTGTGCAAGATGGTGAAATAAATTTAGAACATATGTCAACAGATGTAATGCCAGCAGATATATTAACAAAGTCACTTGGGGCTACAAAGCATGTAAACTGTTCTTTATACCTAGGATTATCTGTAAATTCCAGGATGTTGCAAGATTAAGGGGGTGTGTTGTATATTTATAATCTCTTACATTCCTGTAATATTGTTACCTGCTTAGTCTTGTATATACATTTAAACATCCCACCATGTACATATTTCTCATATCATGTAACTTGCTAATTATCATACTGCATTCTCACCGCCTGCTTATAACTTGTTCTCTACCTGCCCACTGTCCTGTACTGTATCCCGGAATAAATGCACTTCACTTCCGTTTCTCACACAACCGTGTCTGGACGTATTTTATTTCGCTCTCCCGTATCAAAACTCTTATCTATCATCATCTACTAAAACTGAACATTTATACAACAGAGGGTCGTCTATCAGAATACACATATCAGAAAACAGCTGTCAGAAAATGCTATCAGAGCTATCAGTAGTTCAACTATCAGACTTTCAGCTATCAGAAATTGGCTGATAGGTGCGCGAAAATAAATCAGAACTCAGCTATCAGGGCTAATCTTGATAGATATTTCTGATAGGATTTACACGAGTGTTGGCATAGAGATAGATAGAGATAGAGAGAGAGAGAGAGAGAGAGAGAGAGAGAGAGAGAGAGAGAGAGAGAGAGAGAGAGAGAGAGACAGAGACAGAGACAGACAGAGACAGACAGACAGACAGACAGACACAGAGACAAAGAAAGCGAGGACAAGGGAAAAGAATGACAAGGAGTGTGACTAGCGAAATGGGTGCCGTTGGAAAGAGACGAAGAGAGAGTGACTGATCTCTTATGCATTCTTCTCTTCTCCCACACCTCGGCCGGTGTCGGCTAGGCACCGCCTCGACCTCCAGCCCAGCCGCCCTTACCTCGCAGGGGTCTCGCATGGGGTTTCCCTGTGTGCTGTTTGTGCGTGGGGGTGGGAGAGGTGGGAGTAAGCGCGGGATCGGGGGGGCGTGCTGGCGTGGGTGGTAGAGATATGGTGTAATAGAGCTTTCCATTGAGACTTGGAAACGGAAGTTGAAGAGCAAAAACACTTCCAGACCGGAAACTCTGGAGGGCAGGTATGAGAAACTTGAATGGCTTTTCGAGTGAGTTTAAAGGTTATCTGCCGTATTTTGGCGCCGCTCTTCTGCATCAAAATTTCTCATACTCGCTTTCGAGGGCTTCCGGGCTGGGAGTGTTTTTGTTCTTCAGCTTCCGCTTCTGAGCCTCGTTGGAAACCTCTATTATACGTACTGCGAGGACCGTCGACGGCATTCTCTCTACCGCGTCATGCCCCTGTCTCACTCCCTCTGGCCACTCCACGGTTGTTGTCGTCGGAGGTTTTGGTGCAAACGTTCAGCAGTTTGATTGGAAAATTTGCTGCGAACAACTCGGTCGGGGTTTTCCAATAAAGCACTGCTTCTGAGTTTGCAACGTTCAGCATAAAATTTTGTAACGGTGAATCGCTGCAAGAAACAGTGTTGGTCGTCTAAAATGTTGTGACGTCTATCACAACACTGTTTTTTTGATTTGCAATACATATTGCAAAAAGTGCGAAAGTATTGCAAAACTGCTGTATTGCAAACTGCTTGCAATAACGTGGTCCTTATTTCTTATGGGGGTGTCACACTATTTCTTTGCAATAACGATTTTTCGCAAATTTTAGTGATGTATATTGCAATTCAAAATACAGTGAAGTTTGGAGATTTTGTAACGATCATCACAAAATGGCAATGTTGTACCGATCGTCACAAAAAATTGTGATGGACATCAATGTTCGTTGCTGCGTACGTTGCAACTCGCAACGCTGCGAAAGTTTGTCACGTTCCGCTCCAAAACTCAGAAACAGTCAAAGAGTATAGTGTCACTCGAATCAAAGAGAAGACAAGTCCATATTGTACGTAGACCAGCACAAGCGCAGGCTCAGTTACACTTTCGGAAACTCACATGTAAGAGTTTGGGAGTTTTTCATCACCTGCCACGTAGCCTAGTCCCGAGTCATTCGGGTTTGGGCTGTACGGCATTGTTTGAGAATAGATTCGGAACATTTTAATAAAGATACGCGCGAACATCGGTCATCTTAAGTGCTGACTCTCCAGTCGCAAAGGACACGGGGCTTGATTGCAGGCCGTTAGCCTCTGTATCATTTCCGTCCTTCCGAGCGAGAGCGAGCAACTTGGCTGACTAGTCACGGAAGGGCAAATGAAAGAAAGAGAATTGGAGTGTGAGGGAGGTTGGGGTAGGGTGGTGGGGCAGGCGGGGTGGGCGGGGAGAAAAGAGAAGAAGGGGTATGGGGGGGGGGGGGTAGACTCTCGGAATAGCGTTTTACGACTGCTTCTGACTAGAATAGAACCCGAAGATGACCAATTTGCGTCGGCTAGTTATGAGTAGAAAATTGTTGCATGCCAATTGTGGCAGCACTGGCCGGCTGCCAGGTGACCTTTGCGCTGCCGTAGAGCCCATTTCGGTTATTAGTGTGGAATGGCCGAGGGAACCAGGAATCGGAATGACTCTGCTTCTTCGGCCCATTCATTTGCCTCGCTCCAAGGCCAAGGTCTATCCAATCTACCCCGGTTCTATACACCTAGTATGTATCCCATATACCCCCTACCCCGTTTGTACTCGGTATCCACCCCAATTTCTACCCCGTTTCTACTTAGTATCCACCTCATGTCTATCCCTTCACACCCCAGAGTCTTCTGCAAGATCGTATCCAGCTCGCCCGTTCTGTTTCGAAACCATGTCGTTTGGTTTCCCCGATTCCGTTTCAAATATTCTCCGACAGAAAAAAGTTTTTCTTTCAAGTTGAGTTTTGTTTTTAAAAGACGATCATAAACTAAATGTTTTGTTTCTTGTATTGTTTTGCAGGACAACTACAATGCGCTGCACGTGGCGGCCATGTACTCGAGAGAGGAGGTGGTCAAGCTGCTGCTGCCGAAGAAGGGGGTGGACGTCTACGCACCTGGAGGGGTGAGTGTCGATATTACGCGCCAAAAGTTCATGTTATCTGGGGCTAGGTGGCCGGTGGCCGTTCACACATGACGTAACACTTATCGGTGGATTATAGAGCAGAATCAGCTCACAACCACCAGCATGCACAGAGGCCTTAGCCACGGAGCTGGGTTAGAAGATTTATGGACGGTCGCTAAAATGCCCAAAAATTTAGCAAGATTTACTCTGATCCGTGGAAAATTACAAGCATTCACTGTATTTTGAATTGCAATACATATCACTAAAATTTGCGATAAATCGTTATAGCAAAGAAATAGTGATACACCCCCATAATAAATAAGGAACACGTTATTTGCAAACAGTTTGCAATACAGCAGTTTTGCAATACTGTTCGCACTTTTTTCCATCTGTATTGCAAATCAAAAAACACTGTTCAGACTCACGACTATTACAGCGCTACAAACCACTTTAAAAAAGTGGCATTAAGTTTTTTGCCCCCCCCCCCCCCTAAAAAAGAGAAAAAGAAACGAATAACTATTTACCTACTTGTACAAGTTACCGTGAGATAATTCCTCCCCTGACCGGGTCGGCGGGTTACGCTATTCCACCGGTGGGGTATTTTGGTCATAGTGTGAGACCACTGGGCGACGTTTTCCTTCTTTTTTACTGGCCGTGTGGCGGAGCTGTAAAGCGGCGACGCGGCGGGTGGTCACGCCAGCCGTAGCCGTGCCCCGAGAAAGTCGGTCACGCTGGAGAGAGAAGTCAAGGTGACGTTTGTGTTTTCATTTCTTTGGCTGGGTCGGGGACTCGCCGCATAAATAGAGGCCAGAGGCGGCTGACTGCGGCAGGGATCATTCATTAAGAACGTCTACGATATGGTCGGCAGCCGCAATCGTAATTTTTTAGTCGCGCCTGCTAGGTGGGCAACCTCAGTTATTGTTCGCACGCGTGTCGTGCGGGCTGGCCTACCCCAACACTCGCAGGGGTTCGGCGTCACGGTTCGCGGGAGCTGAGAGAATATTCGGACTTACTTAATGGTCAACGCCTGAGAGACGCAGTGGGTCGAAACAGAAGGAATAGAGGTTTCCAACGATGCTCAAAAGCGGAAGCTGAAGAACGAAAACACTCCCATCCCAGGAGTTCTTGAGACCAAGTATGAGAAATTTTGATGCACAACGGCGGCGCCAAACATGGCAGATAACGTCCAAATTCACTCGAAACGACATTCATGTGTCTCATACCTGCCCTCGAAAGTTTCCGGTCTGGAAGTGTTTTTGCTCTTCAAGTTCCGTTGCCAAGTCTCATTGGAAACCTCTATTCGACTGCCTTTATTCTGTGTATTCAACCCCTTCCATGTCCTTCATGATTAAATCATGTCCTCCCGGGTAAAACGAGTTGTATATGTCATGTATATGGGGCCGTATACGTTCTATATATGAATTACATGGAATTATATACGGTCCGTATGACTTTTTATATGAATTGTACATAATAAATTTGTATACATTCGTATACAACTGTGTATACAAATGTATATAACCATATACGACCCGTATACAGTATACAACACGTATATGGATCACTTTGATGTCGAAACCATTTTTGGACCCATATACGGTTACATACATACAGAGGTATGTACAGTTGTATACAAAGAAACGTACAATTCATATACAGCACTGTACGGGCCATATAAAATATGTATATAATGTGTATATTTTCGTATACAATCGTATACATTCCACATAAAATCTGTATAAAACCGTTTTTGCCCGGGCTTGATGGTTATCGTAGCCAGACCTGGGATTTGGAGGGTGATAGGCCGCGCTAGTTGTCTATTCATTCATGCGTTTTTTCGTGTACCCCCCCCCCCCCCCCCAACCGGCTAACGCCCCTGGGTTGACAGACGTACGTGAGCCGACACCGTCTGACTTCCCCGCATCCCTTTTCACCGGACGGGGGTATCGCGGGTTTCGTGCCCAGAGTCCCCGCGCAGCGCACAGCGAACACAGCGCGGCGTACAGACTTGGTACACAGAGTAATTTGTGCGGGCGAACGTGGGGTATCGCCAGACGACCGGCATGTACCAGGTGTATCATTGGCCCCGGGCAGTTTCGGTTTGAGGCAGTCCCGCAACACACTATCTCCGTCTCTTTCTGGCTCGGACGGACGCGTGAGACAGAAAGAGACAGAGATAGTGTGTTGCGGGACTGTAAAACCGAAACTGCCCGGGGCCAATGATACACCTGGTATAGTTTTGCGTTTGCATTGGAGACTGCAACAGACGGGGGGTACCGCAGCACGTTCAGTGTGAGGTTGAGAAGTTCCGTGCAGTGTTCTCAATCGGGCGGGCAATAGTCTTGCCCGGAAATCTTCTGTCTCTCTCTTCTCATAAGTGGCATTAGTGCGACAGAGATACAAGATGCTCTTGCCCGAGCTTGCCCGCCCGATCGAGGACACTGGTTCCGGTGCTTTCCTGTCTGTCCGTGCCGATTACGCCCCTCGAAGGGCGCAAGGGGCTTTTCACATATGACGTCACACTTACAGGGGGAGGGAGGTATAAGTCAAGTGTGACGGCCCTATCTTTTATGCATGGGCAGGCTAGGTTAGCACCGTGACAATAGGGGGGGGGGGTAAAATAATGGCCAAAATAGTGTGACGTAATATGTCAACAGCCCCTTACGAAATTCATATAAATATACCCGGCTTGGGACTTGGGAACGTCGGCCTTCCCTGTTTCACTCGTGTATTTGGTATTAACGCACACTGCCTTTTGTGAGGACTGCCCTATACAACGCTGACGGGTCGGTGTTGTCGGGTGTAAAGGCCCTGCCTCTGCATTGTGCCGCCGGCGAGCACGCTGGTTTGCAACACTGGCGCCCCGTCGGTGGTTAATGACTACGGCGATGGGGCTCGCTACGCTCAGGCCCCAGCGGGCACTCCAGAGGCCCCAGACCCCCCCCCCCTCCCAGCCCCCCAGAGGACACCCTGGTCCCCCACCCAGCACCCGCACCACTGTTCATCCTGAGGCCTCCGTCGGCGCCTACCGAGGCCCCCGTTGTGCCCCACGAGGGGCTCTTTTCGAGTCCCTCGCTCACCACCTGGCCGAGTCCATCATCCATCACAGCCTGCAGACCTGTTGGACTGACTAGACCTGTTGCCCCCATCATCGGCCCCATTATCTGGGCCTTTTCGCCTTAGCGCCAGTGACGCGCGCGTCACAGCTTCGGGACGCCCTCGTCACGGGGTTGTCACGCTCTTGTTCACCGGGAAGGTAACAAAGAGGTTTTTTCCCGCTTTTGACGACTCACGCGACGACGTGGCCGTTGACGCCCGTGTACTACCACCGCGATGACGCTGTGGCAACTCTGTAGCAACACTGTGACACCACTGTGACAACACTGTGACAACACTGTGACAACACTGTGACAACACTTGTGACGCAGTTGTGACAACACTGTGACAACACTGTGACAACACTTGTGACGCAGTTGTGACAACACTGTGACAACACTGTGACAACACTGTGACAACACTGTGACAACACTGTGACAACACTGTGACAACACTGTGACAACACTGTGACAACACTGTGACAACACTGTGACAACACTGTGACAACACTGTGACAACACTGTGACAACACTGTGACAACACTGTGACAACACTGTGACAACACTGTGACAACACTGTGACAACACTGTGACAACACTGTGACAACACTGTGACAACACTGTGACAACACTGTGACAACACTGTGACAACACTGTGACAACACTGTGACAACACTGTGACAACACTGTGACAACACTGTGACAACACTGTGACAACACTGTGACAACACTGTGACAACACTGTGACAGCACTGTGACAACACTGTGACAACACTGTGACAACACTGTGACAACACTTGTGACGCAGTTGTGACCCGTGGCGTTGTTGTTTCAGCCGAGGAGTCAGACCGCCGTCCACCTTGTGGCCAGCAGACAGACGGGGACGGCGACCAGCATCCTGCGCGTCCTGCTCAACGCCGCGGGAAAGGACATCCGCCTGCGGCCCGACGGGGTGAGTGGATCTCGAGGACGGTGCTCATCTTCCTCGAGGACAGTGCTCATTATCCTCGAAGACAACACATGCTTTTTCCATTGTGTTGTATAAATTCTCCTCGAGAGCGTCTCACACAAGCCTTTCGAGAACGGTACACATATTCTCGAGAACGGCGCCCATATTTCTCTCGTGGACGGCGCACATCCTCCTTGAGGACGGTACACGTCCTCCTAGAGGACGGCACACATCCTTCTTGAAGACGGCACACATTTCTGCGAGAATGGCATACATTCTCCTCCAGGACGACGCTATTCTCTACGCGAATGTATACCCTCCTCTCTGCGAGGACGTCAACACACTCACTCGAGAACGGTGCGCACCATCGGCAGCATCGGCTGCTTCTCTTGAGAACGGCGCGCAGGTCACGCTAGTCTCGAGAACGGGAGAGACTCGCCTGGGAATCGACCGGTTGCGTTTGCCTCGGGCCAGGAGCTGCCCGCGTCGGCGCGCAGACGCCTGACGGACCGGGGGTAGGCCAGCCCGCCCGACTCGGGTGTTGTGCGGTCTGCCTATCCTCGGTTCGCAGGCGCCTACAGCCTCCCACGCGGCGCGCGGCGCGCCTACCCAGGAGTCGGACCCGAGGGGGAATCAACACGGCAAAATCGTGTCCGCTGGATTAGCCTGTTTTTTTCGCCTGATTACTCCCGGATTACCCCCGGATTACCCCCGGATTACCTCCGGATTACCCCAAGATTACTCCGGCTTACATACCCTGGATTACCCCGGATTTCCCGGAATTTTCTTCACGAATCTCGTATTAGCGGCAATCCGGCCTGGATTACCCCGGATTACCCTTGGGTTACTCCGGAATACCCCGGATTACTCCGAAACACCCCGGATTACTCCGGAATACCCCGGATTACTCCGAAATACCCCGGATTACTCCGGAATACCCCGGATTACCCCGGATTTGTAACCCCTTCGGTCGGACCGGGACACATAAGGATACAGCGTTGTTTCTTTAGAAAAGTTTCGAAGACTAAAGTTTCCCTGCGGCCGACGTCCTGTCGAGTTCGACCCCTCGTTCATTCAAGTCTCCACCGGGCTAGCTGACGTGACGCAGCTCGAGAGCGGGGTGTCGGCAAGGACTCGAGGCGAGAAACTTTGTCTGTGAGATTCCACGCAAAAATTCCAAAAAAAAACAATTCAGGGACTTCACATGAATTCAAAAAATGCCACACTAGGTCATCATATATTGAAACTCAACATTCAGAAAGCGAAACAACACACACAATTAATTCAGGTAACTCTCAAAAAGAAAGTGTGTGTTTTTTTTAAAAGAACCTACCACTCTAATGATTTGAACTTCCAAGGGTGTACGGTACACTGAAAATTCAAAGTCATTGCCCTCTGCGCCATGAGGACGAACCCAGTCCGGCGCCTGGCGCCTCGAACACTGCTTAGTTCAGTGTACAGCCGCTCCCCTACGCTGCGCGCCGCGCTCTCCGCCGCCTAGCTACCGTATAGCAGAGCAGTTTCGGGCATCGACAGGCGGGGAAACTTACGACAGGGGACCTTGGAGGGGGAGGGGAGGGGGATGCGTCGGGTGGCGGGGGCAAGGCGGCCGGGCGGGGGCAGACGGGTGCACACCGGAGAGTACTTGACTGCACCGTGCACCGTACCTCGCGGTACCCGAGAGGCGGAGGGGTGGCGGCGGGGAGGGCGGGCAGGACCAGACCATACCGCCAAGACGAATACGGCCGTCGGGGTGCTCTTTTCGGAGACAATCTCGTGTGACACTCGGCCCCGGCATTGACAGGGCGAGATGCAGCGGCGGCGTCCTCTCGAAGGCAGCCAAAGGCCGTGCGGGGGGGGGGGGGGGGGGGGGTCAGGTCGATCCTGGCATAGCCGTGGGCACAGCCATGGGCAGCCATAGGCCACGGAGGCAGGGCCGGGGGCCGGGCTGCCGGAGGGCCGGAGGCCTTCGTAGAGGCTGCAGCCAATCGCGCGGTGCGGCTATTTTAGCTCGACGAATATTCAATACCGCCGTGTTCGGATGGGGGCTCGATGAGGAGAGGCAGTGTCCGCCTTGGCGGGGCGCGGCGCGGAGGTGGGTTCGATCCCCCCACAGCCCCCGCGGCCCCCGGCGTACGCCGGCGCTCCCTCTTCCAATCTGAAGGCCTGTCACCCGGACTCCTCGCTCGCACCCCCGCCCAGCCCCGGCCCCGGCCAGGGGAGCCGTGCCGGCTAGACCCCCGGTGGGGCCCGGCCCGGATAGTGCACGCCGATCGCCCGCCCGCGCAGGGTCCTGCCCCCGGAGTACGCGAGCGGTAGGACGACGCGCCGAGGCCGCCGACGTGTCGGGTCCGTGCGCGGACGCCGTGGTGTCGCTTCCCACGGACGTGGCCATCATCCTGGCATCGCGTTTACACCGGCAGTTGTCGGGGCGGTCGGGGGCGGGGGGTCCGTGCTGATAAGAGATGAGGCCGTCTGGTTAACGTTTTGGCTAAGTTTTCGCCGCCGGGGGCGGGGGCGGCGGCGGGATGCGGGGGCGGGCGCGGCCCCCGGACTGCGGCAGAGCCGGCGGCGCCAGTCCACGGCCACCCGCAGCGACGGCGTCCACGGCTCGCGGGGACGTCCCTCTGCACCCCGACGGCGGCAGGGGGTCACCGTCCGCGACGCCGTACCGCTGACGGCGTCCTCGCGGCACCAGGAGGCCGGTGAGACAACGCGTCGGGCTGTCGCGCCATGACGGCGACCGGGTGACGACGACGCGGTAGACGCTCCAGGATGTCGTCGGCGAGCGACGGTACCGGGCCGCCGTCGTCCGCGCGGAGACTGAAGGCCGGCGCCGCCGGTCGGGAGCAGCGCCTCAGCGCCCGGAAGAACAAGCCCGCCGTCGAGGAGGGCGCCGACGCCCTCAACAACTCGATGGCCGCCGTGCCCGCGGCCGCGGTCGCCGAGCTGGGCGTGTCCCTGCTCAAGAACTCGAACCTCTTCTCCAGCTTCGTCGTCAAGAACAAGCTGCAGGCGGGCGTCCCCAAGAAGGCCGCGGCCGCGGCGGGGACTACGGGCTGGCAGCTGGTGCTCAAGACGGCCCTGTCCTCGCTGCAGAAGGAAGAGGTAGTGAGCAGCTAGGTCGGCCCGGACTGACACCCCCCCAACCCCATATCTCATCGCTCACCCACCCCTATCATGACCTCCCTTTCTCGCCCCATAGGGGCGTCTTTCAACTACCACGTGACCGTTTTAGGGGTTGGGGATCAGGGTAAAGTCGCGCTCCCGTACTGAATACATGCGGGAAGGTTAGGTTAGTCTTCCCCGCGGAAGAGAGCGTCAAACAAAAGTGTCATACCACGTGCTTTGGTACCTCCTCTAGCCCTGTCCTCGCCTGCACGCCAAAGCGACAAACTAAAACAGTGCAACCTGCATTCGCCGAATCCCCCCCCCCCCCCCCCTACGGCTAGCATCCAGACGAAACGCGCGCGGCCCATCGAACCTATGACGTCATCGATCTTGGTGCCACACGACGCTGTCTGAGACACGTGGAGGCTAGAAATAAACACCGGACCAGACGCCGTGTCGCGCGGCTGCTCTGTTCAGTCTCGCTCGCACTCGTCGGTTCCCACATGCAGATCCTGTCTCTGTCACTCAATTCGCTACCGAATACAAAAGGAATGTCGTGTTCAAGCATCCGCCGCGGGTAGGGCTGTGCGATATTCCTTTTTTGATATCGCGATACGATATTAACTTCATATCGAGGGATGGATCGATATATCGTATCTAAGATACATATCGGGGATATCGACAGATATCGTGGTATCGAGGGGTATCGTGATATCGAGGGATATCGTGATATCGAGGGATATCGTCATATCGAGAGATATCGAGAGTTTTTGGTATGGGGCTATTTACATATGATGTAACTTTTTGAAGAGGGGGGGGGGCATCGTGGTATCGAGCGATATCGCGATATCGAGGGATATCGTGGAATCGAGGGATATCGCGACTTCAAGGGATATCGTAATATCGGGGGATATCGTGGTATCGAAGGTTATCGGGATATCGGTATCTCGATATATCGATGAGGTTTGACAACAAATATCGAACCCCTCAATATCAAGGTGATATCGATATCGACTCGATATATTGTGATATCGCACAGCCCTAGCCGCGGGGTGATGAATAACACGTTTTCTACGTTTTCTCGTCGTTTTTATTTTTTTCTCTCTTGTTTAACCTTTGTTTTTAATTTAAAGAAAATTGTTATGTTTTCAATTGCAGAAAGGGAAGATCCCACTGCTGCTGGCGGTGGAGGCCGGCAATCAGTCCATGGTGCGGGAGCTGCTCGGCCAGTCGTCGGCGGAGCAGCTCAAGGCCACGACGGACCACGGCGACACGGCGCTGCACCTGGCCGCCCGCAAGAGGGACCTGGACATGGTGCGCATCCTGGTAGACTACGGGACCAACGTCGACCTACCCAATGTGAGTATACCGGGTTCCAGTACCAAAAACAATAAAAATGGTTTTAAAAAACATTATTTTTACCCCTGACCTAGGTGACAGGTAAATTTGCCGAAAAATATAAAAACTGAATGCATATTTTGAGATTTTTCCCCTCTTTCGTAAAATATTTCCTGGAGACGACTGCAAAACCCATGAACATTTTTTTTGCACCTTTGCATATCCGATCTAACCGTGGTTTTGTCCATTATGCGCTCCTTTGCATGACCCTGGTTTCTTTGCACCCTATTTCATTTCCTCCCCATATTCTTTCTCAGTGTTACAGTTTCCTGCCGCAGTATGGACTCCATCGTAGTCTTTAAAATACACACCCATTGGCGTCGCGAGCACGTCAGCCGCAAGAAATGTCGGGGAATATAAAGTACATTTTTCTCCTCCCGAGTACCGAGTAACCGAGTACAGAGAGACGCGGTCACGCTAGGCATCTCGTCATACTCTGTAAACCCCCTGTGATAAAATGTACTAAGAACCGTTTGCAATTACAAAGCCCATTACGTCTTACGGAGAGTGGACCGCTATTCCCTGCAATAACAACTTGTGTTGCAATTTGAAATACAGTGCTAGGTCAAGTAATTTATGTCATGCTTGAAGTCAAAAAATTCAGGATAACCGATAACCGGCATTTGCGGCACACATACTGAGAATAGTTATGATCATTGCCTAGTTGTGGACGAGAAGGGACTTAAAGAGGCTGTTTAGAAAACGTGTGGCCTTCCATTCAATATTTGAGACTTAGTCTCAACTTGGCGCCAGGATTACAGAAATGGGGTCACATGACCTTTTCTGATAGAAAAATGACAAAGTCAAGTTGTAGGTTTCATTGTGATCATGCCTTTGCAATCAAAAAAAGGTCATGTGGCCCCATTTCTGGAACCGTGGCGTCAAAATAAGGCAAACTCAGGTATAAAATCTTAAAAGTGATGGTAATTTAAGCAAAAGTTGCCCCTTCTAGTCCTTTCATTACCCGAAACTGGGCGACGATCACGTCTTAGTGCGACTTAGTGCGGATAGAACTCGCGTGGCCCTTGCGCCCCTCCGGTTCTTGCCCAGCGATTGTCACGTAAATAAGTGCATAGCTGTGATCTGCCTCGGGTCAAAGCGGGGGTGGGGTGGGGCGGGGGGCCCGGGCGCGGGGTAAGACGGGGGAGGAGGGGGTGGTCGAAAATGAAAGGAGAAAAGGGGGTGGTGGAAAAGCTTGCCCCATTTTTAGAGAGTCACGCTGCGGCTCGCAACTGCACGCAACCACCCTTCTCCCTCCTCTCCCTCCCCCCTCCCAACCCCCCATCCCCTCCCGCGTGTCTGGACAGGGGCTGGCTATGCCGCCGCGCGCATAGTTCGGGAGACGTTTGTTTGTTTGTGCTGCACCCCTTCTTGCCCTTCCGCCCAACAGCCCCACCCCTCTCCCACCCACCCCATCTGCGTTGTGGAACCGATCACCACCATGACGTTCGGTCCGTTCCGTTCACCCGCTTTTTGTCATCTCAAATGTTATTGGACACGTATCAAACTCCTCAAGGGAGAAATGAACTGTGATTTTTCGGTGTACACCCCTGTTAATTTGAAGTGCAGTACGTTTTCGTAACATTTTCGGTTATTATTTCTTTAGGCGAGTCTGAATTTAAATTTTGGCGTACTATAAACAGAGTTCGAGATTCCTACGCCTTCCACCTGTGCAGCAGATTTATTTTTTAAAAAAAAAAAGTTAATCTCGAAGCTCTTACCTCCTGTCCAGGGCGAGGGGCAGACTGCACTCCACATCGCGTCCGCCGAGGGCGACGAGACCCTCGTCAAGTACTTCTACGGCGTCCGGGCCAGCGCCGCCATCGCCGACCACCAAGGTGTGCTTCTCCAACAGTCATGACCACCGACCAATAAGTTCGGGCGATAGTGGGATTTGAGGGTTTATTTTGAGAACTTGCTCTCTCGGCCTGAGGTAGACCCAGGTCGCTGCGAGAGGATTTCAAAACTAGGGTCACATGCCCTTTTCTAGTTAGGTTAGGTTAGGTATGAGTTGGAGTGGAGAGAAAGATCACAGAAACAATTTTCTCATCCCCCAGACCGGACGCCGATGCACCTGGCGGCGGAGAACGGGCACGCTAACATCATCGAGCTGCTGGCGGACAAGTTCCGGGCGTCCATCTTCGAGCGTACGAAGGATGGCTCCACCCTCATGCACATCGCCTCCCTGAACGGGCACGCCGAGTGCGCCATGATGCTGTTCAAGAAGGGCGTGTACCTGCACATGCCCAACAAGGTAAGGGTGAAGCCGAGCTGGAGCTCGGGCGCGGGGTTTCGACTTTAAATCTGAATTATACTTTGAACGACTTTGAATCAATCAAGCCTGGAATCACCCAAGCTCTCTGGTAGTTAATAGATTGCGAACACAATGCAAATAACGTTAAGTCTGACTCAAGATAGACTCCAAAAATGAGTGAGAATCTGAATCGCAATATGACCTAAATCATCACAATAGAATGGTGTATGGGGATTTTAACCCACGTTATTTTGCAGGGTGGCGCTCGCAGCATCCACACCGCGGCGCGCTACGGCCACGTCGGCATCATCAACACCCTCCTCCAGAAGGGCGAGAAAGTGGACGTGACGACCAACGTGAGTTGGGAAACAAGAACGGACGCACGAATCTCTGAAATAAAACATCGTTTAAGTTGTATAAATCACGTCTGGTTACAGGACAACTACACCGCGCTCCACATTGCCGTCGAGTCAGCAAAACCGGCCGTGGTTGAGACGCTACTGGGTTATGGCGCAGAGGTGCACGTCAGAGGTAAGAGCTGCATCCGCATGTGCGAATGTGAATGATGATTGCAATCGGAATCCAAATTCGAACCAGAGACAAAACATCAAGGCAAATGTAATTTGGGGTCTAAATGTGAATCAGAATTAGATTCTTAATGTGAATCAGAATTTGATCCTTGACATATATCAGAATTTGATTCTTAATGTGAATCAGAATTTGGTTTTTAAAGTGAATTAGAGTTTGAAGTTCAATGTCAATCAGAATTTTAATCTGAATGTGGTTTAAAACAAACTGCATTTGAAAATGAATTCGAGTTTCATTGTGAAAGTGAGTAAGATTTGATTCGGAATCTCATTTAAATTCAGCACTCCTCAGTGATAACCAATATTTGCACCTGAATCAGGATTTGTATTTGAATCCGAATCGAAATGTCCATGTTTGTGCCTGAATTCGAATGTGTTTCGCAGGTGGGAAGCTCCGGGAGACGCCGCTGCACATCGCGGCGCGGGTGCCGGACGGCGACCGCTGCGCGCTCATGCTGCTCAAGTCCGGCGCGGGGCCCAACCTGTCGACGGACGACGGCCGCACGCCGGTGCACGTGGCCGCGCAGCACGGCAACCTGCAGACGCTGCTGCTGCTGCTGGAGGACGGCGGGGACCCGCTGCTCCGGGCCAAGAGCGGGGAGACGCCGCTGCACCTGGCGTGTCGCGGCTGCCGCGCCGACGTGGTCCGCAACCTCATCGGCTTCGTCAAGGATCGCCAGGGCGACGAGGCGGCCGTCCGCTACGTCAACGCCGTCAACGAGGACGGCGCCTCGGCGCTGCACTTCGCCGCGCAGATCACCAAGAGCGAGGTGGAAAAGCCGCTCGAGGACAGGCAGGTCATCAAGCTGCTCCTCGAGGCCGGCGCCGACGTGTACCTGCAGGCCAACCAGGTGGGTATAGTGTTCGGGGAAGCTGATCCGGGCTCGAGCTCGGGGGTATCGAAGGGGAACTGAACCGAGTTTGGTGTCGTTCTCCCCCAGACGCTGGAAACGGCCTTTCACTACTGCGCGCTGGCCGGCAACAACGACGTCCTCAGCGAGATGATCTCCCACATGTCGGCGTCGGAGGTGCAGAAGGCGCTCAACGCCCAGACCGCCGTGGGCTGGACGCCGCTGCTCATAGCCTGCCACAAGGGCCACATGGAGCTGGTAAGCAGGACGCGGGCAGGGAGGGAGTAGAGGGACGGCGGTCGGCCCCGGTCACTGACCCCCGTTGTCAACAGGTCAACACGCTGCTCAGCAACCACGCCCGGGTGGACGTGTTCGACACGGAGGGCCGCACGGCGCTGCACCTGGCCGCCAACCAGGGGTACCTGAACGTGTGCGACGCGCTGCTCACCAACAAGGCCTTCATCAACAGCAAGTCACGCGTCGGCCGCACGGCGCTCCACCTGGCCGCCATGAAGGGCTTCACGCACCTGTGCCGCTTCCTCATCCAGGACCACAACGCCATGATCGACGTGCTGACGCTCAAGAAGCAGACGCCTCTACACTTGGCGGCCGCCGAGGGGCAGCTGGCCGTCTGCAAGCTGCTGCTCGAGCTGGGCGCCTCCATCGACGCTACCGACGACCAGGGCCAGAAGCCGGTGCACGTCGCCGCCCAGAACAACTACCCGGAGGTGGCGCAGCTGTTCCTGGAGGAGCACCCGTCCCTCGTCATGGCCTCCACCAAGGACGGCAACACGTGCGCGCACATCGCCGCCATCCAGGGCTCCGTCCGCGTCATCGAGGAGCTCATGAAGTTCGACAGGGCGGGCGTCATCTCGGCGCGGAACCGCGTCACCGAGGCCACGCCGCTGCAGCTGGCGGCGGAGGGCGGCCATGCCGACGTCGTCAAGGTGTTGGTGCGCGCCGGCGCCTCCACCTCCGACGAGAACAAGGTGAGCCGCGCCCTAGTGGTTGTCAACCTAGCCTTAAAGTACGTCCATGGTGTTGTCGCAGACTTTCCGCCAGTCTTAGCACATAAAACGCCTGGTGGGTAGGCAATCCCGACCTCTGCATGCACGCGTGTCGTGCGGGCTGGCCTACCCTGGCATTCGCAGGCGCTGGGCGTCACCGTCGCCTGAATTATGGATCGGCCTATAATGCATCTGCTTTTCCCAGGCTGGCTTCACCGCCGTCCATCTAGCGGCACAAAACGGCCACAGCCACGTCCTGGAGGTAATGCGGTCCACGCAGTCGCTGAGGATCACGAGCAAGAAGCTGGGCGTGACGGCGCTGCACGTGGCCGCCTACTTCGGCCAGGCGGACACGGTGCGTGAGCTGCTCACGCACGTCCCCGCCACCGTCAAGTCCGAGTCCCCGAACGGAGCGTCTCTGGTCGGCGAGCTGGGCTCCGAGTCCGGGCTGACGCCCCTGCACCTGGCCGCGTACTCCGGCAACGAGAACGTGGTGCGGCTGCTGCTCAACTCGGCTGGCGTGCACGTCGAGGCCGTCACCAACGAGAACGTGAGTACGCATGGTGTGCCCCGGGCCGGCGCGGTGGCGCTGGTGGGTGAGAGCCTGGGGCTCTGCGATTGTTAAAATTAATCGGCCAGTGACCGAAATATCGAAAGTGCATTCGATTCAATAATTGTCGGTAAACGAAAATCAGAAATCACCCCGATTTATCAAAATAGGCCGATTAATCGAACCGGGCCGACATATCGCTACAGTGGTAACTTTCAAAATAAGCAATTTTAATGTGAATATTTTTAAAAAGTGATGATTTATTCCCGCGCTTTTGCGTTGTTTTCTCTCTATGTAAAAATTAGTATACAGGTCACAATACGAAGAGACGAAGTTGTTCCTAATGGTTTCCAATTTTTGGTTTGCTCGATAATCGATCAATAAAAATATTGGGATTACATTATCGATTATCACAATCGAAATCGACTGTACAAAATTCACCGCCGATTACTTAAATAATCGGTTTGGCCTTCGATTAATCGATAATCGCACAGCCTTATGAGAGCTGGCGTTCTAAGCAGAGATCTCGGGCTGAAACGCCGTGTGTCCGCAGGGCTACAACCCGCTCCACCTGGCGTGCATCGGCGGCCACATCACCGTGGTGGGGCTGCTGCTCTCGAGGGCGGCCGACCTGCTGCAGAGTGCGGACCGCCACGGCAAGACGGGCCTGCACATCGCCGCCACGCACGGCCACTACCAGATGGTGGAGGTGCTGCTGGGACAGGGCGCCGAGATCAACGCCACCGACAAGGTACGTCACTCGAGAACGGGCCTTCAGGCACTTGAGGGAGCGTCTTCTCTAGGTTGCTAGTCTCGATAACGGGTGTCTTACGGACAGGTATCTCGAAGACGTGTGTCTCGAGGACGGGTGTCTCGGGTTGCAGGACTCTCGCAGGAGCCCCGAACAACGAGGTGTCGTAGGGACTGGTCCTGAGGGTGGCTGTCTCTAAGAGAGGTGCCTCGAGGACGGGTATCTTGAGGACGGGTGACGGGTGTCGTTTCGTGGACGAGAACAGGTGTCTCCAGGACAGGTATCTGGGGGACGGGTGGCTCTGGGACTTCGCGAGGTTGGATGTCTCAAAGCCGTGTGACTCGAGGATAGGTCTCGAGTACAGGTGTGTTGCGGACAGGTATCTTGGGGCAGGTCTCGAGAACGGGTGTCCCCGGGTGGCCAGTGAACGGTAGTCTCAGTCTCGCAGACTGGTGCCGTGGGGGCTCGTCTCAAGGAGGGGTGTGTCTCAATGATAAGCTGGATGTTTGGTATCTGGTGTATTCTGGACAGGTGTCTGTGTATGGATGGGTGTCTGACAGAGACGTGCCTCGAGGACGGGCTGTCTCGAAATATGGGTGTCTCGAGAGCGGTGCGTAGATCTGCGTCGCTGTTGCAGAACGGTTGGACGCCGCTGCACTGCGCCGCGCGGGCGGGCTGCTTCGAGGTGGTGCGGCTGCTCGTCGAGTCCGGGGCGCAGCCCAAGGCGGAGACCAACCTGGGCTCGTCGCCCATCTGGTTCGCCGCGTCCGAGGGCCACAACGACGTGCTCGAGTACCTCATGACCAAGGACCACGACACGTACAGCCTGATGGAGGACAGAAGGGTGAGTAGCGCTGCGTGCATGATGGGTTTGCTGTTTTGTTGTGTTACGATGTGCCGTCCAGCCGTAACCACACCGCCTCGGCCCATACAGTTCGTGTACAACCTGATGGTGTGCGGCAAGAACCACAACAACAGACCGATCGAGGAGTTCGTGCTGGTGTCGCCGGCGCCCGTCGACACCGCCGCCAAACTGTCGGCCATCTTCGTCAACCTGTCCACTAAGGTACGGAACATGATACAAACTAACCGGAAAGGCCGCTGCCGCTCATAAATAGAGGTTTCCAACGAGGCTCAGAGGCGGAAGCTGAAGAACATAAACAATCCCAACCCGGAAGCTCTGGAGAGCAAGTATGATAAAGTTTGATGCACTTGTGCGGCGCCAAATATGGCAGATAACCTCCAAATTCACTCATAACGCCATTCAAGTTTCTCGCATACCTGCCCTCAAGAGTTTCCGGTCTGGAAGTGCTTTTGTTCTTCTACTTTCGTTTCCAAGTCTCATTGGAAACCTCTATTACGCAATGCTCGCGTTGTAACTTAGACGCCTGCAAAAAAAGGGCAGAAATAAAAACATTAATAAATGAGGAAAGCGCGGGGTAGTTTTTTTTTTTTTTTAAAGCTTTTGATCCTGAGGAAGATAAATGTGCGTTGGCCTTGTATATCTGAAAGCGTTACGTATTTTTGAACACCGCCAGAAATGTTACTTCACCTCGAATTTCGGATGAAAATGGCAGGAAAAAGAGCGTGCCAAGGACCTGATCGCGGCGGGCAAGCTCTGCGAGGCGATGGCCACCGAGCTGCTGGCGCTGGCCGCGGGCGCGGACTCGGCGGGGAGGATCCTGACGGCCACGGACCGGAGGGGCACTGAGTTCCTGGACGTGCTCATCGAGAACGAGCAGAAGGAGGTCATCGCGCACACCGTGGTGCAGAGGTACCTACAGGCAAGTTGCACCCCGCCAAATGCACAGCTCCAAAACACCTAAAGAAGAAAATATTCTATGTCCGTACGAATTTCGTGACAAACAAAAAATTTGGTTGCGGGGACTAATATTTTGTCAATGGAACTATGTGCGTTAGTTGCGTTAGCAAAGGTTCAATGTGGGAGCAAACCGAACTTTTGGCTGACCCAATGAAATGTTAGCTAGCCTGACATATAGCCTCTGAATATTTTTTTTTAAATCAAAAAATAAATTCATTGCGGAAACGTTTGATATTTGAACCCGCGCCCGTTCCATGAACCGTGCAGGAGCTCTGGCAAGGCTCCATAAAGTGGGCGACGTGGCGGACCATGCTGCTGTTCATCTCGTTCATCCTGTGCCCGCCCGTGTGGATCGTGTTCACGCTGCCGCTGGGCCACAAGTACAACAAGGTGCCCATCATCAAGTTCATGTCCTACCTCACCTCGCACGTGTACCTGCTGCTGCTGCTCATGCTGGTGGGCATCACGCCCATCTACCCCACGCTGCGCCGCAGCATGATGCCCTACTGGTGAGTGCTGCCGCTCTCGAGCGCCGAATACCGTCCTCGAATGCCGAGTATCTTTATCGAGTACCGACACTAGGTATGCGGCATGATCTTTGCCCAACTATGATCGATAATGGACTTTAAGAGGCTGTTTTCAAAAACTTGCAATTGCATGTAAGCTTGAGACCTGAGTTGGAATCAGCTGGGTCTGGATTTCAAAAATGGGGTCACACGACCACTATTAATGGGATATTTGTAGTCGCGGATAGTGGCCCCTCCAAATCATATCCTACGCATTGCCAAACGAAAAACGTCATTGTGACTCCATTTTTCAAGTCTTAAACGTAAGTGTAAGTTTTAAAACAGCCACTCCAAGACCTTCATTGCTCCAACCAGGCGATGATGATTATTCTTTCATTCTCAGAGGAGCACCGTCCTCGAGCGCTCAGTACCGTCCTCGAGTGCCCAGAGTACCGTTGTTGAGTGACACTCCCCTGCTGCAGGTACGAGTGGGCTCTGCTGGTCTGGCTGTCGGGGCTGCTGCTGCTGGAGCTCGAGAACCCCAGCGACAAGAGTGGCCTGGGCTGGATCAAGTTCGCCGTGCTGCTGTTCGGCATGGTGGGCGTCGGCCTGCACGTCCTGGGCATGGTGGCCGTGGACGCCCTCTACTGGCCCACCCTCATGTTCGTCCGCAACCAGATGTTCGCCCTGTCCTTCCTGCTCGCCTGCGTTCAGATCCTCGACTTCCTGTCGTTCCACCACCTGTTCGGGCCCTGGGCCATCATCATCGGCGACCTCATCCAGGACCTGTCGCGGTTCCTGGCCGTGCTCGCTATCTTCGTGACGGGATTCTCGATGCAGATCGTGGCTCTGAACCAGCCCATCAAGTCCATCAACAACCTGCAGCAGCTCAACGCCTACTTCAGGGACCTCCGGAAGCAGAAGATCTTCGACGAAGGTAAGATGGCCCGGCACCGCCCGGCACCTACGGCAACGGCCACTGCTGCTGCAACGGTGTGAGTCAAACCTTTACATGTTGTTTTAAAATGTTGGTGGTTTTGGGTGCGGGAGTTGAAAAAAAAATTACGCGATAGCGTACGAAAATTTAAATCAACCATTCTTGTTTCGATTTCGTTCTAATATGAAAACTCGCGACGTAACCATCTCTGATAATTTTGGGTGGGAAAGGGAAATTAAAGTAAAACACAATATGCTTGGCTGGCCGAGGCGGGTGAACTAAAACTCACATGCTGGACCACCCCCGTTGTAGCCAGCCTTGCTTAGCCTCGCTGCGAGGCTGTTACTTGGGGATCCTCCATTAAGTACGTCCGCGATACTGTTCGCAAGGGAAAGAGCCTCGTTCGGCCAGTCTGAGCGCACAGGCCGCGCCTGCTGGGTAGGCAACCATGACTACTGAATGCACGCGAGTCTTGCGGGCTGGCCTAGCCTTGCACTCGCAGGCACTCGGCTTCCCTATCCGCGTTTTGAAATAGGGTAAGTGCAGGTTAAAAAAGTGACAGTGGGCAAAAATTACAACAGGTAAAAACAAAAACAAAAAACACCTCAAAAATGTAGCAGTTCAGCAAGTTTTTGCGAAAATGCGACCACTTTTGAGAAAGGTCTTATTTTTTTTTATTTTACCCGCATGTGACTGTTTACCACCGTTTCTTATTTGCCGGCACTTACCCTACGACGGAATTCGGACGTATTGAATGGTCGACACCTTACCTTTCTTGTTGAGAACCCCTTCGTCTGTGAATGCACGCAGTTCGCATAAGCCCGCTGACGGCGTTCGAGCTGCTCTTCTTTGCCGTGTTCGGTCAGACGGTCACGGACGACCTGCAGAAAGACAAGAACCAGCCGCCCTGGGTGCTCGTCGTCTTCAAGTTTTTCTTTGGCATCTACATGTTGCTCTCTGTGGTGGTGCTCATCAACCTGCTCATTGCTATGATGAGTGACACCTACCAGAGGATCCAGGTACACTCCGGCCACCACAAGGCGCACCAGGGAACAGCGTGCAGGCTACCACTTTCAAATTTTAAAATACGGAAATGATTGGGTTTCTATTTTTATTTTATTTTTCGAATATTGTCATACTTGTAACGTGGAGATGAAACCTGTCGAATTCTTCGCGCTGGTCCCTGGTCTCGCCCTGAGTGGCCCTTTGCCCTTTTTTACCCAGACCTCTCATTCGCCATTTTTTGTTGTTGTTATTTTTCCATGCAGTTGTGATTAACCCGTTTGTGGTCGGCGAACTCCTCTTCTACGGGGTGTTCGGTCAGACCACGCCCAAGAAATTGCAAAGAAACCAGGCAAACCAGCCAGAATGGACCGCCAATCTCTTCAAATACATTACCGGTGGCTACCTAATCCTGGCAGTCATTGTACTCATCAACCTGCTCGTGGCCATGATGAGTGACACGTATCAGAGAATCCAGGTAGACCACCGGGTCACCGGGTAGTTTGGTGTGCAGCTATGTCATGGCTAAGCCCAGCAACAGACGAAAAAATACGCGCAGAACATTAACAGCTTTGGAATGACTTACCTCTCTGCACTTGGTGTATGGCTATGGAAACAGACAGGGTTCTTTTCTGGACAGTGCAATCAGCGTGAGGCTTCGGCCAGGGTGTGAGGGGGGACTTGAATATGTCCGGTACATTTCACTGAGAATGACAGCCATAGTCGTCGACCAATTTTAGGCAATAAGGGACTAAGGGGCGTTTTTGAAAACTTGACATTTAGGCCTTACGTTTAGGATTTGAGACCTGGAGCTACAGGCAGATTGGCGCCAGGATTGCAAAACTGGGGTCACAATGACCCTTTCTCATAGAATATGTGGAAGATATAAGTTGGGGTGGTCATCATAAGGTCGACCACTAACTGCCCCATTTTCTATCGGGTCACGTGTCCCTATTTTTGGAATCCTGGCGTCTAGCTGAGTCCAATAGAGATTTCCAATAAGACGTTGGAAACGGAAGTTGAAGAACAAAAACACTTTCAGACCAGAAACTCTCGAGGGCAGGTAGGATAAACTTGAATGGCGCTTTAAGTGAATTTGGGGGTTATCTGCCATATTTGGCGCCGCTCTTGTGCATCAAAATTTCTCATACTTGCTCCCTAGAGTTTCCAGGCTGGGAGTGTTTTTGTTCTTCAGCTTCCGCTTCTGAGCCTCGTTGGAAACCTCTATTCAGGCCACAAATCTTTCAGCATCAGGCCAAGTTTTCTGAACAGCCTCTCCACGTTCCTTATCGCCTAAAATTTGGCGATGATCATGCCTTTATTCCCAGTACTCATGTCTAATTCGTATCGCTATCCACGCATTTTTGTCTTGATTTCAGTCAACAAGATGGTGAGATACTTCTTCTGTTCTTAAAGCCTTTTTTTGGCTTTCCCTCGCGCTGACTGCACGGCAGATCTCCCCTCCCCCTCTACGCCCCTGGCTTAGACGCCACACTCTTGGAGGTTCTGTATTTTAATTTTTTTTTATTGAACAAATTGTGTGCAATGTAATTCATATTTTCATTGTACATATTGCAACGTGATATGCAAACGTGCATTGACATTGAGGAGTCTGTCTGTCTGGAAGAGGAGCCCAAGCCCCACGCGCCGTAGAGCACACCTCCCCCCCACGAAACAGGGTTGAACGTATCGTAGGTGTTGGATTTGTGAGTGTTGTCCGTGTAGATTTTGTGACGTAGAGCTGTAATTGCAGTACAGCCAAGGAACCGGTTACTGGGAAGTTCTGACGTGCGGACTGTAAATGCAGTGTAGTTTGATAACTTGGCGTTCGGACAACGACAACCGAAGTCCATGTTTCAGAATCTGTTGCAGCTCTCTCGCGGCCTCTGTGTTTGTTGTTGTTAATGTTGTTGTAGATTCGTTTTGGTGAGCGGGCTGAATGGATTCCACTCTATGAAACTTCAATAAAATAAAATCGGATCGTGGTTTATTCTACGTTAATTTGACTATGGCTATACTCGATATTTTCCTACCATAAAGTTTGCTCATAGTTCAAATAAAAGCGTTCTAGTCATGATGAAATTATCGTCAGGTTGTACGTTCGATCCGATTTCATTTTTGACCAGAGTGGGCGTAGTTTGAGTAATTTTAGCTCAGTGTTTACACACATGTATGACTTCACTGTACGTACCTATCACACACACACTCACACACCGCCCGCCGGCCGTGGTGAGTGCCGGGGAGGAGTCTCTGGGTCTTCCTTCTTTCGTTCCCAAACACACCCCGAGAGTCGCTCCAAAAGTAATTCTTAGTAACAAAATAATACTCTGATACGGAACGGGTCCCATCCCTTGAGAGACACACGACGTTAAACAAAAGCAAAAGAAAAGAGGATCAAAGTATCTTAAAACTAGCTGTTGTATCCATATCGACTGCATTCGTCGGCTTTTCAAACTCATGTGTGCTTACAATGGTTACTCCATGTTCCTTAGTCGAATGCATCATGAAACCGACAATGAACAGTTTTTGGATATTTCGGTTTCTCTTTTTTTAGAAAATGTTCTGACACCTAGCTATACCCCGAAATGTGGAGGGAAGCTTTCAGTTGTTTCTCGAATCAGGGCGACTAAGTGGCGTTCATTCTGGCGGTTGGCGGCTAATCGTCACATTTCAATAGATGGGCTTTAAATAAATGGATGTTTTTTTTTCTCGTTTTTTTTTTTTCGAGAGCGTAGAAACTCGCGTTGTCTGCTTGAGTCCGTCCTTTCTTCCTTAGTAAGAGTTTTTTATTGACGCATTTAGTGAATAGGCAATAACGCCTTTTACAAGAACTTGCCAATTTAAAAAATATTGTAATCGTCATTGAGAACAAGAAAAGGTCGGGCGGACCGGAGACGATTTTCGTGTTGCACCTGTTTTCTATCCAGCAAAAGATGTATCACGTCGTTCAATGCGATTTTTGTTTCAATTTTGTGGTGTTGTAAAATACGGCCACACTGACTGCTGTGGAACAGTGATTTCTGTCTTCGGTAACTGGATAATCCGGAGAACCACAAGCTGCTACATCTTTCGCTCAAAATTGTGCAATGACATATCAAATACAGGTGCTGCACATGCTGCAAACAGTTTCAATCTCTAACTCTAGGAAATGAAGACTAGAACAGCGGAGGAGTAAAGGAAACAACAGAGCGTATTCCAGGATACGGCCGAGATTCCTGTAAGAATCGTGGGGTTTTGTCGTAGAACGTCTTAGCAGTGAACATAAATCGTGTAATGAACTAACAATGTATTATGCTCTCTACCCTAAAACAAGTGTCACATTTTAAAACAAAAACATTGCCGTGATAGAATAATTTTTGTCTCAAACGTCCCTCCCAAAAGCACTACCTTTTTTTCGACGACAAACACAGACAGACCCGTCGTGGAGAAGTGACCCTCTCTTCCCTCCTCGCCGTTCGCTTTTCAAAAAGAGTGATTGAGCTAAATTTCCGTCCTGCTAAATCCAAATGATGAAGGAGACCCACGGATCGAACCTCTGACACCACCAACCCGGGCTGGGCAGTAGAAGTCAGTGTTGGTTGTAGACAGTCACGTTTGTTACCATCGCCAACCAACTGGTTTTGGTTCAAAACGAGACTGCTGACTCACTTGCAACCATACTGACTTCTTGGGGGCATGCTGGCACCACGGCCCCATGTCGCATGTTCAATAGCTGCTGGACCCAAGCATCGTCCTTGCGCGCTGATTGGCCGTCAAAACTTGATCGGACTTGTGATTGGCTTGATACGAAATACGCGGCACCCAATGACACGAGGAGAGAAGAAAAGGGTACACAATACTTTTGAGATTCGTCGGTTTTGTTCTTTTTTGTTTTGTCTTGTGTCTGGCATGACGCTTAACAGGACACATGTCGCTTACGCGGCCCTATCGAAATGTTTCTCTTTTTCACGAACATTTTTTTTTCTTCTCATAGTCGTCTGTCAACCCGACGGTTTTGTAAATTTTTTTTCACCTACGCGTTGTGCCTTGTCACGGACCACCGCTTCTCTCCACTGGACGAACCTCGTCGAGGATCACATGATCACTCACGGCAATCATTCTTCGTCTCTCTCATCCTTTTTTGTGACGAGAAAGTCACGGGTACCTTGATTTTCATCTGCATCAAGGGGGGAACAGAGGTGTAAATGAGTAATAATAATGGGTTACTTCCGATGTAGTTCAGCGAGTTTTGACTGTTTTTAAAATAGTTTTTTTCTGTGTGAGTTCTATCTCCGCTTTTTGGGCTTGGGCTGAATTTTAATTTTCAGAAGTTATGTAAATCTTAATGCAGACATTTTTCAGTACCTATTTCCCCCTTGATTTGCATGTTTTTGGATATATATTTTGATAAAATCATCAGTCGACTGTCTCAATGAAGGAGAATGTTTTTGTATCGTTCAGTCCTAGTTCATCGCTTTTTCATCGATTCAATATGCATGGCCACCAAGAGAGCATAATAAATTGTCGATTTAGCAAGGTTTAGTAACCTTTAGTCTTAGAGTAGTGTTCCAACGATTTTCCAAAATAAATCTGCCGTCATTTCAGGACATCGCGGCCGTATTCTGTTCTCACGGTACACAGCCATCGAGCTGATCAAAATCAGAAAGATTTGCCCGGTAATACCCCTCGCGGGCGTCTGTACTCCTGGCCCGACTAAAATGGCGCGGAGTATTCCCGCCACGCGCTGCGCCTTGATCTGCAGTCCGCATAGACGGCAGTTGCCCTCTGCAGTTTTGCTATTCTGCAACTCTCAGTATCCATCAAACCTTTCTCAGTTGATTTTCGTCGATTTTCTTTTTCTTATCCATTCCGTTTCAAAGAGGCGGCTTTTCCATTATCTCTGAAGCAATTTGCCAATTTTTCGCGTGGTGAAGCCATTTGCTTATATTTTGAGGGTCACACAGAATCCCCTCCCGCCTAGCGGCTCGTGTCCTCGTCTCCTCTGCGGGTGTAGATAGGCTCTGGGTGGGGATTCATTCGACCGGAAACGGATCCGTCCGCCCGGATATGGATCCCGACCGGAAGTGGATGCATCTGACCGGAAACGGATCCGTCCGCCCGGATGTGGATCCCGACCGGAAGTGGATGCATCTGACCGGAAGTGGATCCGTCCGCCCGGAAGTGGATCCCGACCGGAAGTGGATGCATCTGACCGGAAGTGGATCCGTCCGCCCGGATGTGGATCCCGACCGGAAGTGGATGCATCTGACCGGAAGTGGGTCCGTCCTACCGGAAGTGAAGGCCTCTGTCTGATGCGCCGGCCGGCGCCGTTCCGCACCCGATTGCAGGCCCAATCCGACATCGAGTGGAAGTACGGCCTGGCCAAGCTGATCCGCAACATGCACCGCACGCAGACCACGCCCTCGCCGCTCAACCTGGTTACCTCCTGGCTCGGCTATCTCATCAAGGCCTGCAAGGCCAAGAGTGAGTATGAGAAACCCGACGGGCAGGGGAGCAAGCCAAAGGAGAGGTAGCTGACTCCATTTTTAAGGGTGCACATAGGATAGAAATTGAAATTCAACCAGAAAATTCCACATTCAGTTTCAAAACATTCACATCGAAATATCACGAACGAAAATCCGACTTGTTTAGTCAGCTTAACAAATAATTCAAAGTTATCTCCCCATTGGCATTGTCAGTATTGAGCCCTAACGCCGGATTTTCCATTCTCCAGTGATGCAGAAGAAGAGGCCGAGCCTGGTGCAGCTCATGGGCATGCAGTCTCGCACCCGGGTCAGCGCCCGCACCAAGATGGGCGCCAAGTGGCTGTCCAAGGTCAAGAAGGGGCAGGTGGCCCCGAAAGGTCAGTCGGGTCAGTAGTTCCGCTTATTAGTGCAAATATCACTGAGCATGAGATAGCCATGATCATCGCCCATCGCCGCCATAGGGTGACAAGGGACTTCAAGAGGCTGTGGGCAGTTGGCCTGGCGTTCAAGATTGGAGTCCTGAGTTCGACTCAGCTTGGCGCCAGGATTCCTTTTCTGAGGGAACATAAAAATGAGGAAGTTAGTGGTAGGCCTCGTCGTGGCCACCGCAACTCTCACCTCTTACCGCATTTTATAACGGGAAAGGTCATGTTACCTCGTTTATGGAATCCTGGCGCCAAGCTGAGTCTAATATAGGTTTCCAAAGAGGCTCAGAAGCGAAAGCTGAAGAACAAAAACACTCCCAGCCCGGGAGCTATGGAGAACAAGTATGAGAAATTTTGATGCACAAGGGCGGTGCCAAATATGGCACCTCTAAATTCACTCAAAACACCATTCAAGTTTCTCATACATGCCCTCTAGAGTTTCCGGTCTGGAAGTGTTTTTGTTCTTCAGCTTCCGTTTCCAAGTCTCATTGGAAACCTCTATTCAGGTCTCAAATCTCCAACGTAATGGCAAGTTTTCATAACAGCCTTTTCAAGTAGTGTTCAGAATCAGGCGGACGAGCACGCACGTTTGTGTCTCACTTCCACTCACTGGCGCCAGCCAGGTGCGGGGGAGACAAAAGCCGAGCGTAGCCCGGCTCGCCCGCCCGATTCTGAACGCCATGATGTCCCTCGTCGTCCCAAAAGTAGCGTCGTAGTGCGCTAGCGCGGTAGCGGTAGGGAGCAGCATGGCAGCGCGGTGCGGCACACGCCCGCTGACGCCCGGTACGCCCTCGGTGTTCGCAGACTCCATGACGCTGAGCGTGGTCCGGCTGTCGCCGCTCGGCTCGCAGCTCTCCTTCAGCCACAGCCTGGCGCGCATCGAGTCCATCACGGACTGGGAGGCGATCGCCAGGAAGTACCGCGCCCTCATGGGCGAGCTGGACGACCACGGCGGCCGATCCGAGACCATGGACGCCACAACGCCGGTGTCCAACACGCCCACTACCCCCGGCGCCGGGGGCCCCAACGCCACGGCCGGCTCGCCGAGCTAGACGTTAACGACCGTGTGAGGGTGATGGGGACTGTGGGCCGCCGGCGGCGTCGTCGGGGGTGTCCGCAGCGGATGGGGGCATAAGACTCGGCCGGGCGCGCGCCGTACTCGAGCGCCCGTGCAGCCTCGAGACCGCCGGTCTTGAACACCTGTGCGGCCTCGAGACCGGCGCTCTCGAGCGCCGATGCGGCCTTGAGACCGCCGCCCTTGAGGCCCGTCGGGCCCAGAGAACGCCGCTCTCGAGCGCCCGTCCGCTGGTGTCGGCGAGGACAAGCTTCGCGTTCGGGGGACCAAGTTTGCAGAGCAGGTGACTGGACTGCGGTAGGGCGATGTATGTGTCCGAAAGAGAGAGGGGACGCGGCGGGGCGGGTTCGAATCCCCCCCGGGGGCGTCTCTTTTTCTCGATTTGTTTTGTGCCAATGCTATCGGGCGCATCAAGGAAGACCGATGCTGGGAAGACTGGGTGATTTACCTGTTTCTCTTTAGCCTGTTTCATGCATGTATATGAATATGTGAAGTATTGTTTGGTTACGTTTCGGTGCGGCCTAAGAACAGAGCGCGCTAGGACGTCGCGCTTTGTTGTTGGGACGCGTCGGTTTATAGTGTGTGTTAAAGTATTGATAATATTATGAATATACTGTACGTGCAGAGTTACTTTTTTCATAACGCTTTTCTATTGACCATTAATGTCGTATTGCGAATGACTATACTTCTTCGACAATACGAGTCGTTTCTTACTTTGTCTTGTGACTTTTCTTTTGAATAATGAGTGTATATATTTATATTTACATAAACAGAGCATGTCAATTTGGGAAAATTACGTTTAGTTTATTATATGAATTAACGGTAGCGAAATTTCTATATTATTGTATACGGATGGATTTTCAAATAAACATGTTTTTGGATTCACATGTCAAACTCTATCGTTCTCTGTGATCCGGGATGATACTGACCTGCCGAAGCGAGAGGCCCACGGCCTTCTCTTATCTCTTCCGCCGACAACACCCATGCTCAACGCGTCACCTTCCGATGCCAAGTCCAAGGTAAAGTCGAGAGATAAAAAGGAAGAAATTTCTCATCGATAAATTGAAACACTTGAACGAAAAATTTGCCCGTTTCTACCGTCTACA
>CM076256.1:6004279-6099279 GCA_038380765.1 Odontothrips loti | reverse complement strand
ATTCAAAGAAACTTTGGGTCGAGGTAATTTTCCCCTTGAATCGAGGGAGGCGCTTTTGATGTGAGGTAAATCTTCTATTGTATGAAAGAAAATTCCTTTAAATTAAAGAAACTATTTCATTGTCCCCCCCCCCCCCCCACGAAGGACAGCGTCTTTGAATAAAGGAGTGTGATGCCCTCCTCGGGTGCCCCCATGTCCCACGTGGTCCTGGACGCGCCCCTGGTGGACCTGCCGGACCCCGCCGGCCGGCTAAGGTGTGGCTGTGAGCCTCGGGAGAATAAGGTCGTCGAAATCGCATTGGGGTCACCGAGGCGCCGAGGGCAGAGTCCGACGGCGGCCTGCTGCAGGATGTCATCCTGCCGGCCCGGCTGCACCGGGGCTACCGGGGCCCGTGGGGGGCCGTGGGGGGCCGTGGGGGGCCCCGCCCGCCTGCCACACCGGTCATCGCCACCTCCCTGCCGCCCGCCGCCCTCCCCTCTCCCCTCCTCCTCCACCGGCGCGCGCGGTGGAGGGGGCGGCGGGCGGGGAAGCCGCGCTCGCGCGGGTCGCGAGCCGCCGGGCTGGCGGGCCGCCGCCGCCGCGATCTACTGCAAGCCCAGCACTGCACGGCCGCGTTCGGTAGCGAGCGGTGCCCCCGTCGTGCCCGAGTCCCGTCGTCGTCGCCGTCCTCGCGAGCTCCCCGCCGTCCGTCGTCTCCTGTCGCGCCGACGACAAAGTGTTGCCGTGCTGATCGGCGGTGTTCCTCGCGGAGCCACCCGGAGCCACTCCTGCGCCTGATCCCTTGACATCGACAATCACAGCCCACGACTCGCGTGCCGGTGGTCCTACGAGACGGTCCGGAAACCGAAGGAGCCGCGTGCCTCTAGATTTCGGAGTCCATGAGGTGGGTACTGACTGACTAGAGACGCAAATGAAGAAAAGGTTTCGTCGAATAATTGAAAGTTTGAAGTGAAAATTTTTCATGGATTTTGAATGTTTCGGCCCCTTCTCAAAAAATCGACAAAAAAAAACCTGATAGGGTCCACGAAAATTTTCAGTCTCATTTTATAGTTTTCCGAAAATTTACATGGAATGTACATCGAAACAAATCATAATATGGGCCAGCGATTCCGTTGACATTGGTGTGCAAAAATGTGCTGCAGCTGCGAAACCCTGTATGGCCCGGCCGGGGTTGGTTTGATCAAAATCACTATCGTGGTTGGTCAAGTTTCGTCAAAGCCGCTAGGAATTTTGGTAGCAATCCGACCGAGCCATACAGGGCTTTGCAAATATGACCGTATATAGCCCACTTACTATGCGATTTCTCGTCAGATACGCAAACGAGTCGACATCCTAGAACCATATGGGAATCTATTTGCTCATTCATGTGACAGCATTGATGTAGGCCGACGCTTCCCCGATACCGACAGTATATCGGGGCTCATTGTAATTGTCCAACGAGAACCAATGTGTAAAAGTGACCGGGCTTTTCCAACGACCCCGTCCCACTGACACTGTTGATGGCAGCGCATGTCCTCATGTCGCATGGTGTTTTCCTTCCATTTCAATGCTTCGTCGGACTGGTGGCCTGCCCGGCAGAGCCCAGCAGTGCGGCAGCGGGGGGCTACGCTACGCATTCCATCCAATCGATTTTGGCTTGACGTCTTGAATGTTTGTCCGGCCCGCTGAGAGCGCCCGCTTGCCCGCCCGCCTGCCTGGATCTGCCACAGGATCTGCGGCCCACGGGACAGGGTCGTAGCAATGCTACACGACGTCAGGCCCTTCGGCACCGCTTGGACAGCCCTTCGGCATCCCTTCGGCATCCCTTGGGCAGTCCTTGGGCAGTCCTTCGGCAGTCCTTCAGCAGCCCTTCGGCATCCCTTCGGCCCTAGGGCAACCCTTCGGCACCGTTTGGGCAGCCCTTGGGCAGCCCTTCGGCATCCCTTCGGCACCGCTTGGGCAGTCCTTCGACAGTCCTTCAGCAGCCCTTTGGCATCCCTTCGGCCCTAGGGCAACCCTTCGGCACCGCTTGGGCAGCCCTTCGGCATCCCTTCGGCATCCCTTGGGCAGTCCTTGGGCAGTCCTTCGACAGTCCTTCAGCAGCCCTTTGGCATCCCTTCGGCCCTAGGGCAACCCTTCGGCACCGCTTGGGCAGTCCTTCGGCAGCCCATTTGGCATCCCTTGGGTATCCCTTGAGCAAGCTCTTGGGCAACCCTTAGGCAGTCCTTCGGTAGCCCTTCGGCAGCCCGGTGCTACGAAGGAATGTCCGGCGCAAAATGTGTCCGCGAACGTGAAGTCCGTCAAAATCATGTCCTAACACAAAATACCCGAGGGGTAACGTCCGCGATTCCAATGGCCCCTAGGTTTGTGGGTCATTGCTGGACCTAGATGTGGGCGTTTTTTGACGTGTTTGACCATGCTGCGAACAATACTGCCCGTACGAACAACGTTGTCGAGGGATAGCACTCAAAGTTTCAGAAAATGCTGTCAGTTCACCATGCGAACATTTGGAAATTCTTGCGGGAGATCTTTGATCAAGAGCATGATTTTCATCAGCTGTTGGCTCAAATACGGACGGTCCCCATCGATATCAAGCAGCCTGTGAATAAGCGGTTTGACCTCAGCGTCGACCTCACCACGAGTCATACGAGGAATACAAGACACGGCAGGAGGTGATGCTCTACTTGGAGACCGTCAGCTACAACATAAAGATTATGCCAGCAGAGTGAGCGGATGACTGACGAGCCTCAATGATTTGTAAATAAATTTGTTGAAAAATGTCTTCCTTTTGTGCCAAAGCATCAGAAAGCGACAGGAGGTAGAACCATTCCACACGCACTTTTACATCAATCAACACTTGGCTAGGGTGGAACCAAGGGTGGAACCTATTAACTAATGGGGCCATCGGAATCGGCGGACTTGCAATGGGTGGCCGTTTAATACCTGCGGACATTGATATGCAACGGGCATGCCATTTTGCGGGCATACCTTTAACGGACATTTTTTTCCCGGACATTTCTTCCTGGAACCAGGCAGCCCTCCGGCATCCCTTCGGCATCCCTTGGGCATCCTTTGGGCATCCCTTGGGCAAACCCTTCGGCAGCCCTTCGACATCCCCTCGGCAGCCCTTCGGCAGGCCTACGGAAGGCCTTATGGGATGGCCCGTCTCACACATAGGAGGTCGGGCTTGCCAGGCCGGGCGCTGCGCGAGTTTCATAATGCATGCAGCCCATATTACACTCTGGCGTCGCATTCCCAAACCAAACTCTTACGACGTCGGCGCTGCGCCGCGCGCGCGCTGCCAGGGGAGATGGAGGAGTCCTCTCCTTTCTTCTATGTTTGCCCCGAGACAGCAGCAGCAGCAGCAGCAGCAGCAGCCTCGTAGTGGTCGTCCATGAATAACGTAACACAACGTTTAGGACAACTCGCCCCTGCGCTCGAAAAGTCGTGGTCGTCGGCCAATTTTGGCCGACAACGGACTTGAAGAGGCTGTTTCGAAAACTTTGCCAATCCATTCAGGACTAGCCACGTGAGTAAGACTCAGTTATAGGTCAGGATTTTAAAAATTGGGTCACATGACCTACTCTTATGGGAAAACCGCGTGTACGACACGAGTTGTTGGGGTGGCCACGGCGAGGCTTCTTTATTTCCTGTCAGAGAAGGAAAAGTGACCCCAGTTTTGAAATCCTAGCGCCAAGCTGAGTCCAGCTCCAGACTCAAATCTGAAATGAGATGTCAACTTTTCAAAACAAACTCATCAAGTTCCATGTCTTTCGAATTCGGGCGACGATCACGACACTTCCATTTCTCAGTGGCGTCGCTCTCATTGAGAGGCGGCGTCGTTACGTGATTTGTGAACAGCCCCGAACGACCAGACCACCACACTCCTTTTATATATCCCCCCCCCCTCTCTCTCTCTCTCTCTCTCTCTCTCTCTCTCTCTCTCTCTCTCTCTCTCTCTCTCTCTCTCTCTCTCTCTCTCTCTCTCTCTCTCTCTCTCTCTCTCTCTCTCTCTCTCTCTCTCTCTCTTCTCTCTCTCTCTCTCTCTCTCTCTCTCTCTCTCTCTCTCTCTCTCTCTCTCTCTCTCTCTCTCTCTCTCTCTTCTCTCTCTCTCTCTCTCTCTCTCTCTCTCTCTCTCTCTCGCTCCCCCCATCCCCCCTCCTCTTTCTCTCTCTCCCAACGCGATGTATAGAGCGGAGGGACGTCCTCGGAACGCTTCCCGCGCGACGGCCTCGGGGCCTCCGGCCGGGCCGGGTCCGCGCATGGAAATGACACGGTAAACACTCGACGCGGGGCGTGGCGGGCCCGCGCGGTAGCGGTGGCGGCAGCGGCTGCGGCAGCGTTGGTGGCAGCGGAAGCGGTAGCGGTGGTGGTAGTAGTGGTGGCACTGCACTGGCAGCGCTGCGGGATTGGCGGTAACAGCTGCTGAAGCGGCAGCGCCGGCAGCAACAGTTGAACGGCACACTGCCCGCAGAGGGCGTAGACCCCGACTGAAACCACATTAGGGGCCGTTCACGAATTACGCAACAGTTTCTGCGCGACGCAATCCGACAGAGTCGAAAGCATTCCGGGAGATATTCCCCGTGCTCGAGCGCCCTGCTATCGCGGAGTAAATGGGCCGGAATGCTATTTTGTAAAACTGCTCAGCCACGCAGACGGTGTGAACCATTTATGGACGGCCCCTTACGACGATGCGACTCCCAATGCAGGCTCTCGGCGCTCGCACCGCGGATAGGGTATTCCGATGGTGGGAAGACGATACGGGCGCCTAGTATGAGAAATCTTGATTGCAGAGGCCGGTCACGACGGTGTAATTGGGCGCGGGGCGGGAGAGTACAGGTTTCTCGCGGCGTGTGTCGTTTTCGGTCACGGGTTTGCTTGGAATACCCTACTCCAGCGAGTGAATGGTTTCCGTGATGGTTTTACACTCGGAATGAAACAGTCTTGACCGTCGCCCAATGTTGGGCAGTATATATTTCAGATATGAGACCTGAGTTTAAACTCAGCTTGGAGCCACGATTTCAGACAATGGCGTCATCACAACTATTCTGACAGGAAATTGCGTAAGAAATAGGTGTGTGTGGCCTAGACCTAGACCCAGCAACACTTAGTTCCTCATTCGCTCACAAATTTTTCGGAGCCCCCCATTTTTTTGAAGCTGAGTATAACTTTGATCTCAACATTTATGAACATAATGGCTAGATTTCAAACCAGCATCCTCAAGTACCTTTTCGCCCACAATAGAGGTTTCCAACGAGGCTCAGAAGCGGAAGCTAAAGAACAAAAACACCCCCAGCCCGGAAGCTCTGGAAAGCAAGTATGAGAAATTTTGGTGCACAAGAGCGGCGACATATATAGCAGATAACCTCCAAATTCACTCAAAACGCCATTCAAGTTTCTCATACCTGCCCTCGAGATTTTCCGGTCTGGAAGTGTTTTTGTTCTTCTTCTTCCGTTTCCAAGTCTCATCGGAAACCTCTATTGGGCGATGGTCACGAGACTCATTCTTAGTGGCAAAGGCCTTGGTCGCCACGCCCTACTCAACCACGACTGAACCGTTTCAGGCCTTGGCTGCAATGTCCTATTCAAACGAACTAAGTCGTCCTTCGCTCTGATTCTTCTTAATGAATGAGAGTATTGGACTCTCCGATAGTACGGCCCTCGTATCTAAATGGACGACGTTTCCACACACGTCGGCGCTGATAAGGCGATACGTCAATTTGAGTGCCGCGTTTGCATGCAAGCACTACTGCCACTACTGCTACTGCAGATAGCGGCGATGCAAAGTTGGCGATTTCTGGTGCGAAAAGAGCCTGGTGAGCAGCCGGCACCAATCGCCAGAGTGCCAAAGCGAGCGGGTCGAGGGGTCGTCAGTGAGAATGAACGCGAAGTCATATTGAACGATGAGTAGAGTACTCCGGAGAAGCTTCAGAACGGAAGTTTGTGTGTTTAAGTGAGAAGTCGTAACGAAGAAGAAGAATGTGGGGGAAGTATGAGAAATCGAGTTTTCGGAATCCAACTGCCCTTTAAAAATCCCGTGATTTCTCATATTTCTCCTGGATTCTTCTTCTTCGTGACGACTTCTTCCGTCCGTTTCGGGGTTCTCCGGAGTACTGTATTGACCTGAAGAGGCTGTTTTGGAAACTTGCCGTACCGTTTTGGATTTGAGACCTGGGCCATATTCGGCTTGATGCAAGGTTGCAAAAAATGGGGCCAGGTGACCTTTTCGCGTAGAAAAAGCGTAGTATAGGACGGCAAGTCTATAATAATTGGACAATTCTGTTAGGTCTGGGCACCATAAGCGCCCTGCTGGGTAGGCCAACACAACTTGTGCATGCACGCGTGTCGTGCGGGCTGGCCTACTCCAGCTCCCGCAGGCGCTCCGTGTTGCCGTGTTTGATGAAATTCGGACGTATGAATGACGCCGTATAAGGGTTAGGGTGGCCACGAGGAGACGTACCGCTTGACCAGCTTCCTCATTTATTTAGTTTTCGTTCACAAAATTGAGCGATGGTAATGACTGTTCTTATTCCTCATCAGTGTCAACCTCGGCTGCTCGAGCGCTCAATATAACGCACCAACAAAAGCTTACGGGGAGCTTTCTTCGTATTGCGAAGAAAACTGCAGCTCTGCACTACGAACATTCCTACGAAGCATTTTGTGTTCTCAGTGCGAAGTATGGCTTCTTATCTTTCGAAGAAAACAAAATCGCAAGCTAACGAAGAAAGTGGTTTCGTAATCTTACGAACTATTTTCTTCGCGAAGCTACGAACCAAAAGCTCACATCACGAACAAAATGCTTCGTAAGAAAGTTCGTTATTCCGAGCTGCGGTTTTCTTCTCAAGCTTCATAATAGCTAGCAGAACGAAGCGCGGGGACTCTCGAGAACGGCGCGCGCGGGAACTCTCGAGAACAGCGCGCGGGGACTCTCGAGAACGGCGCGCGCGCGCACTTGCGGCTCACTGTGTAACCAGGCCACGGGGAGTTTGCGGAGCACGCGGTGCCAATAGGTCCCTCAGGGCGTGTTGTGCGGCGGACGCGGTACGGGCCAGGACGGCGGACCGGGACGGGACGGGACGGCCGCCCCCTCGCTCCGACTCGACTCCCGCGCACCGCTCGCAGACAATAAGGATGGGGCATGGGGCAGCCGCAGGGGCAGAACGGACCAGACCGTGGCCACTCTAAAAATGGACTCCCTCTCTCTCTCTCTCCCTCTCTCTCTCTCTCTCTCTCTCTCTCTCTCTCTCTCGCACTCTCTCACTACTATCCCTCTCTCTCTCTCCCTCTCTATCTCTCTCTCACTCTCTACTATCCCTCTCTCTCTCTCTCTCTCTCTCTCTCTCTCTCTCTCTCTCTCTCTCTCTCTCTCTCTCTCTCTCTCTCTCTCTCTCTCTCTCTCTCTCTCTCTCTCTCTCTCTCTCTCTCTCTCTCTCTCTCTCTCTCTCTCTCTCTCTCTCTCTCTCTCTCTCTCTCTCTCTCTCTCTACTCTCTCTCCCTCTCTTACCTCTCTCTCTCTCTCTCTCTCTCTCTCTCTCTCTCTCTCTCTCTCTCTCTCTCTCTCTCTCTCTCTCTCTCTCTCTCTCTCTCTCTCTCTCTCTCTCTCTCTCTCTCTCTCACTCTACTATCCCTCTCTTACCTCTTCTCTCTCTCTCTCTCTCTCTCTCTCTCTCTCTGTCTGTTCCTCTCTCTCAGCCTGTTCATCATCTCCCACAAATTCGTTCTGACGATGGAGAGGAAGCGCCTCGGGGGTTTGTGTGTCGGCGGGGAGCCGGTGTGGTGCCGCGGGGCTGCTGGGGGCTGCGGTGTCTGTGTGCAGGGCAGGACGGCCGCGCGGCTCGCAGCGCCGCACGGCGCTGCTGCACTTCCGGCGCAGTTACTTCCAGTAACAATTACTTCCGGCAACAGTTACTTCCAGCGCAGTTACTTCCGGTAACAGTTACTTCCAGCGCAGTTACTTCCGGTAACGCAATTACTTCCGGCAACAGTTACTTCCAGCGCAGTTACTTCCGGTAACGCAATTACTTCCGCCAACAGTTACTTCCGACAGCGGTTGTTTCCGGTAACAAATTAGTTCCGGCAACAGTTACTTCTGGCAGCAGTTACTTCCGGTAACAATTACTTCCGGCAACAGTTACTTCCGGCAGCGGTTACTTCCAGTGGAGTTACTTCTGGTCGAGGTGTCCACAGCTCGAGACAGTCAATGTACACATTTTGAGAAAGTCAAACAGAGTCGTCGATGAAAAATCTTCAAAACTGCACTGGAAGTTGGTTCAAGCAATATTCTATGACTCAAACCGGCCGTAAAACGCCATTACTAGACTTAACTTTCGAATTCTCTAATTATTTGCAGCAGGCGGCACAATCAACAACAATCTGTGTACACTTTAGGGCGGCAGAGTTGTGGATGCCTCGCAGTGGCTGATCTAGAGGCGGCTTCAGAGGGGGGGGGGGAGGTGCAATGTTCCTCTTTTTGCCTACTTTCATGCGGAAAAAATATGCCGGTTGCCCCCCCCCCCCCCCCCCCGGTCTCAATCACTGACCCCTCGCTTCTGGTTCCGCGGTCCGGTCGGCAGGCGCGACACGAACGGCGATGCCAAAGTGCCTGCGAGTGCACGGGTTGGCCAGCCCCAGCCCCGCACGACGCACGTGCATGCAGGGGTCGTGTTGCCTACCCAGTAGGCGCCATTGCTGCTCAGCCTGGCCGCATAAGGTACGCGCTGGCTGAAGTCTTAACGGAGGCGGAATAAGCTGAGAACATGCATGAGAAACCATCGCACCCGTAGAGGTGTCACCGAAAAGCGTCTTACAGCCGCATCGATAGCCGACCTAGGTCGTGGTCGTGGTGCTGCTAAACGGAGTTTGGCGGCAAGACACGCGCAGATACTGATCACAGACGTTATTTTTGAGGACGATCGGGGCTGCAAACAAGCGATTCCCCACGCACATTTTTCCCGGCGTTCGATCCCTTTTTTTTTTTTTTTTTTTTTTTTTTGCGACTGCCCACTTCTGGTTCGGGCATCTGGGGAGTACCCTATCCTGCATTTCGATTTAGAGAGCGGGCTTCGGTCTCGTGACTCGTCGCTGGCCCCCGAGATGCGGACAGCGGCTGGCAGCTGGCAGCGCAATGCGGCGGCGATCGGACCCTTCCCCCTCCCCCCCCCACAAATCCCCCCCCCCTTCTCTTCCTCTCCTCTCCTCTGCTCCCTGTGGCCTCGGGAGTTTTGTTATTAATTAAGGCGAATGGCGTGGAACACGCAGTGGGCTGTCTTTTATTCATGGCACCAGCCAAAAGCTTTCGACGAGCGGTAAAGTGAGAGGCAAAGTGAGAGAGAAAGAGAGAGCGGGAGGGACAGAGAGAGAGAGAGAGAGAGAGAGAGAGAGAGAGAGAGAGAGAGAGAGAGAGAGAGAGAGAGAGAGAGACAGAGAGAGAAAGAAGACGGACACACAGAGAGAGACAGAGACAGAGAGAGAGAGGAGGGAGAGGGGATGGCGGGAGTAGGGAGGGAAATAGCGGGCGGCGACGGGAGGATTTGAACCCGCGCCCTCCGCGTTGATTGGTTTTATATGATTAATATCCTTCGGACGTGAGGATGAGGAGGGCTAGGCCGGAAGAACGGGGATTAGTAAGCAGATTATGTCCTTTCGAGGGGCGGAATTACATTCAGATTTCAGGAAGCGTGAAATGTGCCGCGTTGGTGGATAGGGAGGGTAGGTGGCCGTGGAACTGTTGCCTCTACGGAAGTCTGGCTCATCGCGATTGGCAGGGGGCGTCCATAAGCTACGGAACACCCACACCATGCCCACACCGTTTCCGTGGCTTAGATATCTGCGGAGACCCGAGACCCCGTGCTCGAGAGTCCCGTCCGGGTGAGAGGCCGCATGCCGCGGACGGTCCAAAACATACCCGCTGTACTGGTCAGAATTTTTTTTTGGGAAACGAAATTTTACTTGCACGTTTTGTGCTATAACGAACGTGGTCCTTTTTGTTCAAAATGGGTTTTTGTTTGTACGAAAGGCGAGAATTATGTCGTTACATTTCGAGGTTTCTGTCGCCATGAAACGACTTTTGTTGTGTTTAGACGATATTTGCCGCAGGAAAACGCCGATCGTTTGGAAACGAGTGCGCTCGCTTTCAAACTTAGCCACTCCCATGTCGTAAATTAACGACGAATTCCGCTTCGAGCTTGAATCAGCCGGTGCAGGTCTCGTCATTTCTGGACCCTGGACCTAACCAACTGCAAAGTCAAATCGCACAGCGAGGTGGAGCGGCTGAATGTGAATCGGAATCCGCACTGACTCGTGACAATACGGGCGAATCTGAATCCGAGTCCGCAGTGACTCGTGAAAATACGGCCGCTTGCTCGCCTCGCCGCCCACGCCAGACCCGCGATTCTCGCAGCCAAATGGGCTTGAAGCTGCTGCTGCTGCTGCAGCGGCGCGCGGCGGAAGGGGCGGGGCGGGGGGGGGGGGGGGGGAGGCAGCAACAGTGTTTGGCCGGCGCGCTGCACATAACTGCCGGGCCCATTCCTCGCAGTTACGGCTCTGCGAATAGGCGGCACAGAGCGTACAGAGAATCGTGACGGCAGAATGGGAGCCAAGCAGGCGGGGAGGAGCAGGCAGGGGGTGGGGCGGGGGCGGGGGCGGGGCGGGGGCGGGCGTGCTGGGTCTTGGCCGGCCGGGCCCCACAGGCCCCGCAGCACCCCAGACTCGGCCTCGGGTCCTGTCACGTCTTATATGCTGTAATGTTTGCCGTCGGGGCTCATCGGAAAGGGCAAGGGCTGCACGGAAGGGTTGGTGTAGGGCCGCGGAGGGAAAGGGGAGGGAAGGGAAGGGAAGCCCGACACCCTTCACCACGGGCAGCCGGCCTTAGGCACCGCCGGCACCGCCCCCGACCACGGGCACACGGGGGAAGCCGATTTACCCGTCGGCCGTCGGCCGACACCAGGAGGTCCTGCAAAGCCCCTGCAGGGCCTGCCCTACCCACCCCAGCGTATGGGCACGGCTGGGCAACGGCAGGGCACGGCTGGGCACGGCAGGGTGCTAAAGGGCGCACAGAACTCACCAAGTCGAGTGCGGGTTTGTTTAGTACAAAAAGAAATGTCCAGAAATAAATAAAAACAAACTTGTTTTTGTGACCGGAGATCCTTGAGCCCTCGAAATCATTTTGGTCAGCTCTGCAAACTCGATAATAAGTGCATGGAAATTTGCAAGCAAATGCAAGTTATGTGAGAGTGGAACCTCGCATTAGCTTGTGCGATGAATGAGACCTCTCCAGGGTATTGGATTGGGTATGCCAGTGAACCTTCAAACAGAAGAAGCAAAGAAGTGCACAGCTTCCGTCCTCTCGCTTGCGAATAGGGCAGCATGGTAGCCACCCCTCTACCCCTACCCCCTACCCACTGCCCTCTTCTCGGGTGGGGCGAGGCAAGGCAGTTGTGAGCCTGTTCACGATCTTCTACTTCTGTGGCACGATTCGCTGGAATGCCCTACGAAGAAGAAATCGGCTCTCTCTAATGACACGATCCGACCGAGGTAACTCAGCGTAGAACTAAAGTTCTCTGGAGGAGTGCCTGTGGAGAGCACAGCGAGTACCCCATGGGATACGGCCGGATCATATCATCAGCGAGAGCTCAGCCTGTAGCCTGCAAAGTTCTAACGTTGGCTCGTGACTGACCCCAGATACTCTCTGCTGCGGTATCCCTTCTCACCCTCATGCTACCCCCGCCCCATTTCTGCTTCTCTGACTCTGTGGATTTCCTCTCATAACTTCCGTTCTGAGTTTCTCCGAAACACCCTGCTGAGATTAGCCAGCATCACAAACGTGAGAGCAACTGTCGGCCATCCTCGGGGAAGTAACCCCCGAGCTCCCGTGTGACGGTTTAGGGGCCGCCCATAAATTATGTCACAGTCTCCGTGGCTGAGACATCTGTAAGAGCAGCGTTCCGGGAGACGCGGGGACGTTCGTAAACTACGTGACCGATTTTAGGCCACTTTTTGACCCCCTCCACCCTATCGCGACCTGGTTAACCTAACCTCACAGTTATTAAGAATAAGTTTGTGCCCCCCCCCCTAAATTGGTCACGTAGTTTATGAACGACACCCACCCTGCGTACCCCGCGCTCGAACGCCCGACGGCGGAAGACCGCGACTAGCCCGTGGACTAGCCTACGGGAAGGCACTGGTGTTCTGCATTGCCAGTCGGCGGATGGTCGTCTCGTCTGATAAACCTTTCATCCAAACCCAAATCTCCCCTGTGTCTTTTTAAAACTTGACCATAGAATGCTGTTCTCGAGAAAATGGGCTTCGTAGTTCCATATAGTAGTCGTTCTTTGGGTGGTGGTGGAGGGGGGGGGGACTCTTTTTAACTCTTTTTTAACGTTTAGTACCCACATGTAAATCGTAAGGTCAAGAAAGCATTCTGAGCTCCCGGGACACACACTCTCAAAACCGCATGCTTGATTTAAGCATACTTTGATGCTTGCGGGGTTTTCTTGACTCAAGAGTAAAGAATTTAGGCGTATGCCAGAATCAATCATGTCTTCAATACGGATGCTTGACTGAAGAACATTCACAAGAATCAAAATATGCCTAAATCAGGCATGCATTTTTGAGTGTGTACAACGGATTTTCCTCGGTTTGGATGCTTCCGCATGTCGATGGGTACACGTGATTTATATACGCGGCCAGTAACATGAACGAGATACTCCGTACTCGAGCACCTGACGGCAAGAGCGAAAGAGGTTGGTGCTGCTGCTGCTGCTGCTGCTGCTGCTGCTGCTGCTGCTACTGCTGCTGCTGCGCTGCTGCTGCTGCTGCTGCTGCTGCTGCTGCTGCTGCTGCTGCTGCTGCTGCTGCTGCTGCTGCTGCTGCTGCGACACCAAACCAGACCAGCTGGTTAGCGCCGTGTTTTCGCCGCGGCTGTCGCACGTCTCGTGCGCTGCTGTGAAATTTATGGACGTCCCCGAGCAGCTGCGGGCGCCGAGTGCCGTGCTGGCAGAACAAAGTTACGTGGTTCCGAGAACAGCGGCGGCGGCAGCCGGCAGCAGCGCGACTCCACGACAAGGGCAGCCGGGGCCGGCGCTATGCGCCCAACGGTGGGTCCATGTCAAGGGGATTACCTAGAGACCGTCCCATTTCTCTCCCTTCCTCTCCCCCTCGCCTACTTCACCCTCAACAACCACCTCGCCGAAAAAGCACCCCAACAACCACCTCCTCGCAGTCCCCCCCCCCCCCCCCCGCTCTCCTTTCCAATACCTCTCCAATCTCCGTTCCGCTCCCCCCCCCTCCCCCTCTTTCCCGCCTTTCCCCTGGCCCTATACTTCCTCCAAGATAAACTTTGAAACCAAATCAAAAAGAAAATTAAAATCGGAGATCCATAAGAGACACAGCGGGGGTTGGTCCCGGCTGTGGCCCGGCAGGCCCGCCGTGGCCTCGGCTGCCGCGGCGCAGCGGGGCGCCATGTCGCCGACGGCGGCAGACAAGCGCTTCCTTTCGGCTTGCTGTGGCCTTCCCTGGGGCTTCCCCTGGGCTTTCCGCAAGGGCTTTCCTGGGAGGCGGGCCTCCGCTGCCTCCGCTCCCGCTGGGGCCCGAACCCCGAATCCCCGTCCCTGTTGGAGAAGGCCTCAAAGAGTAATGGCCTTTTCTAAAATTAAAAGTAGTAAAAAGGATAAAAAGAAATAAAAATGTAAATTTTACTCCGTTTTCCTCTGTTGGTTCGCGTTTGTTTTCTCTAATTTGACTACCAATTCTTGAAAAGACATTAAGCGGCGCTCAGGTTAATCCCTTTTTCCACCCGCTCTCACTCTTGTGGACCTCGAGGAAACAAGACGAGGGAGAAGATAAACATCTCTCTCTCTCTCTCTCTCTCTCTCTCTCTCTCTCTCTCTCTCTCTCTCTCTCTCTCTCTCTCTCTCTCTCTCTCTCTCTCTCTCTCTCTCTCTCTCTCTCTCTCTCTCTCTCTCTCTCTCCCTCTCTCCCTCTCTCTCTCTCTCTCTCTCTCTCTCTTTCTCTCTCTCTTTTCTTTGGCAGTTTAAAAAACCCGTGAGAGAGAAGGAGAAGTGGTGGCGATGCGGGTTGGTTGTAGAATTTTCAGCCGCGAAATAAAATGGTGGGAAAGAAGGACTTGCAGACGCCGCCCCTCGCTTTTACTCTCCATCCTCGTCTTATTCACGAGGGACATAAATATTTAATTTGACGGATTTCATAGTGCAGGCGGAGAGAAAAGGAGGTGAGGGGAAAGAGTGGAAAGACGAGGAAGGGGGGGAGGGGGTGTAGGGGAAAAAGAAAGGCAAGGAGAGAGGGAGTTCAGTACTGCTGCTTGTCTATGCTGCCGAGGAGGTAAGAGGGTGTCCCCCACCCCCTCCCTCATCCCCCTGTAGTATCCGGGAAGCCCCCATGCCCTGCCCCATCCTCTAACCACCACGTCAACCACCCCCCTCCCTCAACCGCAGCCCCCCCCCCCCCCCCGGCCCCTCCCTCGCGTGGACGCGTCTGATGCGACGGCAGAGCACGGCGGTCGAAGTTGGGCATGATACGACGGTTCGAGTTCATGGCCTGGAAGGGGGTGAGAAGGAGAGAGAGAGAGAGAGAGAGAGAGAGAGAGAGAGAGAGAGAGAGAGAGAGAGAGAGAGAGAGAGAGAGAGAGAGAGAGAGAGAGAGAGAGAGAGAGAGAGAGAGAAGGGGTGCGAGTGTGAGACAGAGGAGGGACGGCCAGGGACAGGGGGCTGCGCGAGAGGGTAGGCGGCGCGGGGAAAGGGGTGGTGGAGTTGGTGGGGGCTGCGGGCGCACCGTGCCGTACCGCCCCGCTCGGCTCGGCTTGGCTCGGCTCGGCTCGCCGCCCCTCGGCCCGTAGCAGACGACACCGCTACTCAACTCCGACTGGCCCTGCGCGCCGCGCGCACGGAGAGCGGCCCGCTTTCCACGTCCTTTTGTAAAAAGATATCCGCTCCGGTGCAAGACGGCCGCTTCGTGTGCGTCGCGTCGGGGTCTGGAGAGGACGATCGCGGTTCCCAGCCCAGTCCCTGCCCAAGGCAAGCTGAACACCGTCCCCTGCCGAGCGGAGCATTCCCTCCTCAACTGTCAACACCAAGTCCCTCCTCCCCTTGGCAGTAGCAGACGCCGTTTCTTTTGTCTGTTTTCTATCATGTCCACCGACGTAAAATTCGTTTGGCAGTAATGACTTGTTGCACCGTGGCGTTATGCGGACTGGAATGTGGCAGCCCGTTTGGGGCGAAGCTAGAAAGTCGTGGACATCCTTTGCAACCTAACACCTGTTATATTGTTTGTGGTGCTATAACCTGTGGGCACCGCGACTTAAAATGATCTTTTCAAATGTTCGTATGAAGTAGATACAGTTTTGATGGTACTTGTGTTCGTTGCCTGATTGTTCTTTTTAAGAGATGTCTCTTTTTTATTTTTTTACTCCCTTGAGTTTGCAACCAATCTGATATGTGGACAAGAAACTTACCTTTCTTATCATGTAGTGTTGACAAGGTGTTTTTATTTGTCTTTTTCAGAAAATGGTTGAAGTCAAGTCACAGTTTGCTCATCATTCAAGCAGAACATTGCTCATTCTCAGATGATCAAGTGTCTATCACGGTGGCGAATCCAGTGACTGATTAAGGAGAAGAACAAAGCATTCACCCTCCAGGACCCAATCCAATGTTAAGTTCACCATGTCAACCAAACAGCCAGTTGAATCTACCAATCCACAAGAACTTCTTGCACTCTGTGCGAATCTGTATGATCGCAGTGCCTCTGCCATACAGATAAAAGTGAATAATTATGTAAGTACCACTTTATTGAACTCAATAAGTACGTTTGCCTCAAAATTATTACCTTGTTTAATATCTGTCCATATGTTTCCAGCTTCGGCAAAAATGTGATGCCCAATTAGTTTTCCTTGTACAACTCCTCAAGGATAGAGAAGAAGCCGTGGTTCAAGTGATAGGTGACAGAGTCTTAGAAAAGGAAATGAGATTTCCTGTGAGTACCATGCAGTCTGCAGAGATTGTCTTTCTATATTTTAAAACTCTGTAACGGTGCTTTATCCTGCCTCTCATTTTGAAACCCTTTGTTCTGCAATCCAGATGACTAACAACTGTTTACATGCAGTGATGCAAAGAAGAACATCTTTATCTGCTGACGCTAGTGACTTGGATCCAGAGCTCCATGCCAGTTTGAGACATGTCATAAACCCCTTACCGGAGCAGTTTTTGGTTGTTCCTGTTTGGCATCCATCGGAAGATAACATATGTCTGGTAGCGTGCCTTGTTGACTACCCCCAGTATGAGGGCGCGGAAGAGTATTGCTCATTCATTGTTACAGAATGCTTTAGGTTTGTGTTCTTTGCTTATGCCTTTTTTGCACCTTGTGTGTCAAATAAACCATGGTTCGGTCTTTTTCATTTTTTTTTTCTATCATTAGATACTGTATTGGAACAGTTCTTAACACCCTGGCTCATGAAGGAGAAATGCGCCTGAAGGTTCAGTGTCAAAATCTCTTGATCATTGCCAGAAAACTTGTGTCTCATTTGGGTGTGTATAAACCTCTGTATCATTACTGTAAAATGAGCTTAATACTTGTATTTTAACATGTTGATATCTTTTTACTTAGGTGAATTCACCGATTTGTGTCGTGAGATTATGCTGGAGGCCAAGAAACTCACTCTAGCTGAACGTTGTTCAATATTTCTGCTAGATCAAGAAAGTCAAGAACTTGTTGCAAAAGTTTTTGATGGTATCCCTGCTGCAGAGGTGAAAACTCCATTTTGAGCAGCTTTCTTACTATAGATTTTATCTCCTATCCTATTGTTTTTAACTTGAATTTTTTTTAGGAGGTGAGAATTGCAAAGGACAAAGGTATTGCTGGCCATGTTATGTCGACTGGTCAGGTACTTAATATCAGAAATGCATATGAGCATCCCCTCTTCTACAAAGGTGTTGATGAGGCAACTGGCTTCAAAACTAGGTACAGCAAATGTTGTCCACAACAAAGTTGATCCTTTTTTTTAAAATACTATTTTTATTCTTACCACCTTTGCGGTGATGATTTTGATCATTGTTTGCCCCATGATTAATAACACTGGTCCTTTAAAACAGGTGTATTTTGAGTTTTCCTATCAGAGATGAATCGGGTATCATTGGTGTTGCACAGCTTTGTAATAAAATAGGAGGCCTCTACTTTGATGTATATGATGAGGAGGTATTTTAATTTATTTTTGTTAAATCAACATTTTAGCACTGATTGTTTTTAATTCTCTATTTTAAAATGTGACAAATCTAAATTTGCAGGCTGCTGTAGCTTTCAGCATCTACTGCGGTATCAGTATTATGCACAGCCTCGTGTACAAAAAAATACAGGATGCACAGGCAAGGAGCAAGCTGGCAAATGAAATGATGATTTATCACATGAAGGTGAGTTATGCCAACTTTGTTTTATGGCAACTTGTTTTTTTTGTTTTTTTTTGCACCCCTCCTCTCCCTTTTTGTTGATTACATTGTTGCTGGGTTACCCTTTTCTTTTGTTTGCTTTCCTCTGAGATTCAAAATAATTCTCTCTCTTTTATACCTTGATGAGAACTCATGTTAACTTGCAATCTTTTCATGATTCTAGTTCTGGTTTTGGCTGGTATAAATTTATTTTTGACTTTGTACACATACCTTTCCAAACTCTGATTTCTAAACCCTGTGTTTCACTCTCACAATTTACCTAACATCAGTCAATAAATTCTGATATCCATTTCATGATATTCTGGGTGGTTTTTGCTATAAATGATAAGCAATAGAGACACTGGTATTAATGTTTCTAGGGGAGAAGTGAAAGTAAGCATGTCTGGGGATTATAGATTTACTTAATGTTGAAATTACCTGTAACAATATCACTTATTTTTTCAGGTTCATCCGGAGGATGTCTCACGTGTTTTGGTGTGTGAACTACCTCATGAGCTGATGCCTGAAATTGCTTTATATCATTTTTCACCTCGTAAAGTTGAGGAATCTGAATGTGTTTGCTACTGCTTGAAAATGTTTGAAGATCTAGGACTAGTTCAGCAGTGGCAAATAAAGAAAGATACCTTGGCAAGGTACTTCTATCATGTCACGTTTTGACTGCTTCTTTGATTCTCATTTCTTAATGTCATAGTTTTCTTCAAAGTCTTTTTTAACAACTGCTGTTTCTTTTTCAGATTTCTGCTCTTTGTGAAAAAAGGATATCGTGATGCTCCTTACCACAACTGGTACCATGCGTTTTCAGTGTTCCATTTCTCTTACCTTGCAATAAAAAATCTCCGCCTTGTCGAAAAGGGTTATATTTCGTAAGAACCTAAAATCACATTACGTAGTAGTTCTGTCTAAATTTATTATTTTTCAAGTAATATTACGGCATTTACTGTTCTAGATCACTAGAGGCTTTGGCTCTTATGGTCTCTTGCCTCTGCCATGATTTGGACCACAGGGGCACAACAAACTCTTTTCAAATGCAATCGGGTACTGAACTAGCAAGCTTGTACAGCTCTGAAGGGTCTGTGATGGAGGTATGCTACTTTCCTTTGCAGTAGTCCCCTTTGTAGTAATACAAATCATCATGTATTAAATTGCAATTATCTAATTTCCAGAGACATCATTTGGCTCAAGCTTTGTGCATATTGAACACTGATGGATGCAACATATTTGATGGTCTCACCAGTAAACAGTACAGCCGATGCCTGGACTTGATTAGAGACCTCATTCTTGGTAAAGCAGTTTTCCTTTTGACACTTGACTTTCAGATCCAATGTCGAAATGTTTCAGTTTTCCACATGTTACTTTTACAGCCACTGATCTGGCCCATCACATCCGTCTTGTCCAAGATCAAGAAAAAATGGCTGCAGAAGGCTTTGATTTCAATAATAGTCGCCACCGTCAGCTTCTTCTATTTCTTCTGATGACTTGTTCGGACCTCAGTGATCAGACAAAAGATTGGAAAGTTTCTCGAACAACAGCAGTAAGTAATGACTTGAGTTCATCAATAGCGTGGAATATAGTAGAATAAATAGGTATCTAATAAAATATTATTGTTTTGTGTCAAAATTTTAGGATTTGGTGTATCAGGAGTTCTTTTCTCAAGGAGATCTTGAGAAGGCAATGGGGAATGCTCCATTGGAAATGATGGATCGTGACAAAGCTCGCATTCCAGATCTGCAAATTCAATTCCTTTCTCATATAGTTTGTCCTGTTTTCAAGTAAGTATCTGACTTCAACTAAAATGGTTCTCTTTTACTTATCTAAATTTTGACCTAAGAACAATGTTTTTGATTTCCATCTTTCTTTCTGTTTAAGAATTCTTGCTCAGTTATTTCCGGAAGCAGACTGTCTTCTTCAGGCCACTTTGAAAAACCGTCACTGTTGGGAACAAGCATCTGCATTCTTTGCTCGGAGATGGGAGAGTGGACATTCATCACTAGATATTCTGAGAGACTTAGAGCTGGAAAGCTTCACTGATCCTGCCCTTCACTAATGCTGGGGCATTTTCTGTCTCTTCTGAAGATATTGGTGTTCTGAGCAATTGACTACCACGTTGTGCTTATCATGTTCATGCTACTTTATTGCAGCAGGTCTGATCAAAATTTAAAAACAAGTTTTAAAAACTAAATTTGTTTGAAATTTTTAAATCTTTGAAATTTTGTTAGTTTGACCAGTGGCATACTAGGAACACATGTGGCATAAATGAAGACAGTTATTTCTGTCTAAAGTTTGCTAAGTGTTTGTAAGGTTCAAGAAGATTGATCTTTGCCTTTCTGTGTAATCTCCTTCTAAAATCTTTGCTATGACTTGCTCACCTCTTCAAAATTACCGTTTTCCTTACAAGATGAAAAGTGAATTAGTTTGTTAAGCCTGAAAGTTATCAGATTGTGTTCATATCAATGTCTCGTGTACCAATTTTCTGTGATGATAATTGTGTTAAGCAAACTGTCCTCCCTTCATTAAAAAGTACTTTTGTCTTTGGCCAGAAGTATGCATTCCGATGCCATTTCTTTTATGAACTGCTCTTTTTATAAAATAGGGCAGTTTAACATACTGTATGCTGTGGCGTTCTTTGTTTGTTAAACGAGGAAGTGAATTTACAGGCTAATGCCATGAGGAAAAGAATACCTTTGCTGTAATTATGGACTCTTAAACTTGTAGCTTGCATGCTGCTCTTTGTACTTCTGTTTAACCTTGCTGGAGTCAATCATTTTTACACAATGCTCAGGAATATGATACTCTCAATCATTTGTCATGAGCATTAACAATATTGTTGAATGATTCATAGTTACTGCTGGTATGCATGGCAAGTCATATTGTGGAAAGAATAGCCTATTTTTGTTAATGACAATATTAAGTTTGTTGATCAGGAGCTATTTAGTTTGAAGTGATAATGATTTGAAATTCATGCACATGCACATTGTTTTTATGTATTCATTGACATCTGGAAATTAATAAAACTCCAATCACTTAGAAAAATAACTGTCTGGTACAGATACTTGAATAATTTGTAGATGTAAGGTCTGTCTCATATTTTAGTTTAATTTCTTGCAAGTGCCATTTATTGTGAATGTTCACTATTAGTAAAATATTGTAGTGAATTTTGGGCCTCTCTTGGCTGTGAAATATTTTGTGATATAGTGTTGATTGTTGTAATTTGTTTTTCTAGTGTGTGCCATGTCTGTTTGGAGACTTAATGCTTTTTGTTGGTAGCAGTTTATGTATGCACTAACTTTTGTGACACCTTGAAAGCATTGCGTGTGAAGCGTAATAGTGATTTGGGCACAAATTTCATTGGACGGATCATGCTTTTTGATTAAAAATTTTCATCCAGACAATGCAAGGACTTTGGACGTTAAGATCATGTATTAAATACAGGCCTAGTTACATGTTTTAGAGATATTAGGGTTAAAAAGCTCATCTGTTTCCAAAGAATTTCTTTGCTAATGTACTGTTTTTCTTATTGCTGGGTTAGTTGGGTAGACTCCATGCAATTGTATTTATGCTCGTGAAAAATATGTGGTGCTAATATGTAATGATGGGAAGAAATTTTGAATCCATACAGTTTTTATGTAAGGACAATGTTTTAATTCAAACTGTACCTTATGTACTCCTAGTCTAGAATTTGCTTTTTGCCCAAGGTACAGATATGTGGTCTCACCTCTCACTACCTCAATTTGTACTTTACTAGTTGCTTTTCATACTACCTTTCACCTGCTTCATCTCTGATACAGTGTGCCCACACATTAAGGAGACTGGTTGTGTTGTGTAGATTGCATTTTCTCTCTTATTTGCTCATACAATTAGACCCCAGGAATTTGGAAATATTATTGTCAGGTAGTTGTAATTTTAGCATTTGCTACCAAGTTAACAATTCTTGAGTGTATCTTCTCTTCTTGCTGTTTCAAGCAAGCTCTTGATGTAACATTTGTGAAGTTCTTCTAGAGTTTGATGTAGCAGGCAGTCATGTTTGTCTCATATTTAAGCACAATTGTAGAATGAATCACATCACATTTGTATGTTCATTTTTTATTTGTAAGAAATATTTGGAACATCAACCTTCTGCTGGGTTAATCTTACTTTTTTTTCTGGTGCTTGATGCTTGAGGTTTCTCTTGTATTCCATATGCCAAAGACTTGATTGCAGGCCTATTATAAAGATATGACATCAACTTATATTTGATGAGTAAAGAAATGTATAACAAAATGTTTGTCTGAGTTAGTTTTATTTTATAAATGTTTTTATAATGTGTAATTTTCCAAGCACTTTGTAGTAACTAAAACAAGTTCATAACTGTGCTGCTTCTGTCATTCAAGGTCTCGGTAAATTGCTCAAAAAATTGCCTAAAGCATAGATGTAGTTTTGTGCAGTTTTAAATGCCAGGGTAATTGTAAGCCATTTAGTATTCTTTTAAGAATGATGTTATGAGAACTTTGGCAGTAAAACTGTTGCTTTTCATTAAGGCAAAAATTTGTTTGCTGATAAAATTTTATAACTATGGCACAGCTTTAAGTAAAAGGTGTGAGGCTTTCATATCAATCAACTTAAATTGTCCTCATGAACTTGACGTGTGAGGCTTTGTTTATCTTGTCATGTTTGATCTATTTATTTATATATTTATTTGTATGATGTTATTTATTTTATACCATATTATTGGTAACATTTTGAACTGATGCTTACCTCATCTTATTTTCAGTGTTCTTGTGAACGTTTTTGTAGTTCACAATGCACATTTTAAGCCCCGCCAAGTGTGTGGGATGCAACAAACTAAGGATGAAAATCATTTCCTCATTTTTTCAGTGCCTGTCTATGATCTCTTTGTCTCTATTCTCTGCCTGTTTAGGTTGTGGCTGCAGTCTAGGTTTCTTTTCACACTTTGTAGCTGTGAGAGGCATTTATGACATATATGTATTTTGTTGCAGTGCTATAACCTTCCATTTATATATGTTTAAGACAGATCCAAAAATTTGGTGTTGCAGATAACATATCATTGCGAGACTGGTCCGTATAGACCACCAAGTCTGCTGGTTCAGAATAACATGGAAACATGGAACTGGAGTGGTCTACGAGTTTAAATGTTGCATTTAAGATGCAGGAATTGGAAAAGTTTTGTAGATTGTTTTGAAGCTCTTGCTAGAGTCATTTGTCTGTACAAGCTTGTGTTCAATTTTCACTCAACATGAACTTCTGCAATTGCAGCATAATTTTTTTGATTGAAATCTGTTTGTTGATTCTTGCTCTGTTGACTTGCGTTGCTTGCACAAAAGAAATTGGTGTTAAAATCTGTGCAGAATTTTTTTTTTTTTTTTTGTGGATTTACATTTATTAAATGAACAACCTGTAATAATAGTACAAAATGACAATCATGCCTAGCTTTTGTAAAAAAGTATTTGAGTCATCACTAATAGTGACGTCCTGTTTAAAATACCTAGCCATGCTTTGGACATGAGACAGGTAAATTTTTAGTGAGCTTCAGTTATGACGTAAACACATTTTAAAAAGACTTAACAGATAAGTATTACTGTGTATTTCATACAGCACTCTGGAAACACAACAGCTAAAAGACAAAAAAAGTTGACAAAATTAAATAATTACGCATTTTGTAGTTGGAATTGAGCAAAAATTAATCTTGGGAGAAAAACCATTTATAAAAATCCACGGCTGCTTCTTCAGTTACTCACTTTGACCTAGAGCAATACTGGTATTTGTGATGAAAGTGTGTTGTCAAGTGTTTGAAACAATTTGCTCAAAATGTCTTGGCTCTGGTAACAATGACCATTTTAACTGTGTGGTTTACTTGTGACGTGACTTTTGGAACACCACCGCAAAGTGCTGAATAAAGTCATTGACATGTAACCTCTTTTCTTTCTTTTTTTCCTTATTGGGGCTTCCCTCCTCATCGACTGAGCGCAGCATCGGCGGCAGGGGTACTTGAACCAACTCGTCCGGGCTCGCCGTCCTACTATAGTATCGATCTGGAAACTTATTTCCCACGGGAGAAAGAAAGTTGGGGGGAAATTTCGATCGATGCAGCTTCTAGGATGCGTGCAGATCACAGCAGAACAGCCACAGAGCCTCATCCAAAGTGCTCGCAGCCAAAATCGCGTTCCAAGAGTGGACGGTGCACTGAGGCCCGCGGGGTGCAGAAGAGAGAGACAACGATAGCACTTTACCGCGGTGCATCTTTGCCCGGAGTGTGTGCAAGGAGAGCGAGAGAGACGGCATCAGCGTACGCGAGGGAGGGAGGGAGGGGGAGGGGCGGCCTTGTCCCGCTGCCTGCCGCGCGGGGGTGGAAGAGAGAGAGAGAGAGAAAGAGAGAAGAGAGAGAGAGAGAGAGAGAGAGAGGGAGAGAGAGAGAGAGTGAGTGAGAGAGAGGCGGTGACGGTGGGGGTGAATCGATTATTCGACGAGAGCAGCAGGGCCAGCAGGGTTGGCGGCCGGGGGCGGCCAGCCAGTGGGGGCGGGGGGCGGCCGGGGCGGCTCGGCTCGGCACGGCTCTCGGCTCCCACTCCTCCCGGACACGGCCTCCCTTCCCGTTTTGCGGGTTCCCCCAGGATGCACGTACGCGGGCCCCGTCCTGGAAGTGTGCTCGGCTCGGCTCGGCGCGCATTCCCACGGGATACCCGTGCGGCCATTGGGCGACAAAGCCAGACGGAGGCGGCGGACTCCGAGCCGCGCCGCAAGGCCCGCTAGGGGAGGTGCTCCATGGTGTGGTGCTTAGCCGTGTTTACAGGTGTCCCCCCCCCCCCCCCCCCCCCGCGGCGCCCCGCAGCCCCTCGCGGCCCTGCAGCCCTCGGACTGCTTCAGCAGTGGGATGACGGACTTTGAGTGCGAGTACACTTGTCCGGCCGGGTTCAACTCCCGGCTAGCCCCCCCCCCTCCCTCCCCCAATCTCCTCCCCTTTATGTCGCCGTCTCTGTCCGTGTCTCTCCGGACCGGGTAGTCACCTGCTGTGCCCTCTCTCATCAAACTCTTTCCCTTCTGTGCAGCGCCTCAGAGGCAGAGAGAGAGAGGGAAAGAGGTCCTTCCGCGTCCCCCCCCCCCCACACACACGCACGCAGCCCAGGACAGCCAGTCCAAGCCGCAGGTATTTTTAAAATCGCAGTGGTAATACAGTGTGGATCTCGCACCGTGCGCCCCCCTGTGTGTGTGTGTGTGTGTGTGTGTGTGTGTGTGTGCGTGTGCGTGTGCGTGTGTGTGCGCGTGCCTGTGTAAGTGAGAGGGTGGGAGGGGAAGAGGGGGGATGGACGAGGCGGCCCTGTCGAAAGGGAGAGCGGAGCATCGGGCGGACGGAGTGCGAGAGAGACGGGGATAATGGGGCGCCGCGAGAGGGAAGGGAGACGGAAGGTGGCCCAGCCGAGTGCCGCCGCCTCGGAGAGCCGAAGCTACCGAGTGGGACCGAGTCGAGCCGAGTCGTGGCGAGCCGAAGCGAGCTGCTGGGGTCACACTACAGGCGCAGGCAGGCAGGGGGCCGCGGGGGGAGGGGGGCGCGGTGGGGGCGGCAGCGCGTTGGGGTTGGGGCGCTTCGCCCGCCTCGCCGTGCTCCGCCCCGCCCGCGGCCGCCTCGCCTCGCCTCGCCGCTCTTGACTCTAGTCAGTGCGAGGCGAGGCTAGGGCCGCCGTTGCTGCTGCCGCCTGCCGCTGCCGCGCCGCGCCTCACGTCTCGTGTGTCCTGTGAGAGGCGCTTGACGGCGAACAGCAGCGGTAGTAGTAGTAGCGGGTACGTGCGGCCGCGGGCTGTGCGGGCTCTGCTGGGTGCGAGTGCACCCGCCCCGCCCCGGCCGCGCGGAGCGGAGCCGACCCTCACCGTCCACCGCCCACGGCCAGGTGAGTGACGGCGCGGCGAGCGGGAGCGGAGCCTGGGCCTGCGGAGGGCGTTCATTGCCAGCTGGGGCGCGGGGTGGGCCGCGGTGCCGGGGGCCCCGCCGGGGGCCGTGCCGTGGGCCCCGTGGGGGGCTCCGCGGCCGCGGCCAGCCTCGCGCATCATGGCTGCCAGGGCCCGGCCCAACACCCAGCTGGACAATGCTCTGGGGAGCGTTCACGAACAACGTAACGCCCTTCGGTGGGTGGAGCGCGGTCAGAGTGGTCAGAACCAGCGGCGGTCCGCGACAACGGGCAGCTCCCGGAATGTTTCTGCAGAGACGTCTCCGCTCGGCCTCAACCACACACACGGTTTTACGTCATTAAGGACGGCACCCAGGGGCCTTCTTCGCGGATCAGTCCCGCGCGGCCAGGCTCGACTCGGTTCTCTGGCGGCCGTCCACAAATGACATAACGCAGTTTTCGGGTGGATGCGACACACTGCGCTTTGCTGTAAGCATCTCGGGGCTTGTGGTTGTTTGGTGTTCGGACGTCCCTCGTCCCAGCCACGGAAATGGTATTGTGTGATTTGTGGACGAACTCGTTGGCACAGCCCGTTGTATTGGCTGCACTGCGCCTGTCTAGCCTGTCAGCTGGGCGGGAAAACGCGTTGTGTTGGGGAGGGGAGGGGTGGAGGTTCGAATTCGGGCGGCAGTATGAGAATTACTGTGTGCCAAATACTGGCTTTGCTGTACCTCTGCGATTTATGGCCCGTGTGCGGTGACAAATCTTTGACCGGATCGAGTATAGCTAACGAATAATTTCAGAACAATTTTGATGTGAAGTGTGCGGGTGATTCATGCCACGCTCGTCTTCTGTCTCTTTCATCACGCCCGTCTGCTGTAAGTGGGAGAGTGAAAGAGAATGTGTGCGTAACCCCAGCTTCCCCGCCGAAAAGAGTACTCCGGAGAACCCCGAAACGGCTGAAAGAAGTGACGAAGGAGGAGAAAAAAGTAAATTACATGTTTTTCACCGAAAATCGAGTGAATTTTGAAGTGAAGTGGGTTTCCGAACACGCGATTTTTCGTACGTTTCCTAGCGTTCTTCTCCTTCGCTACGACGTCTTACTTCCGTTTCGGGCTTCTCGGAGTACTCTATTCGTAGCACCACCGCATCCGACAATGACTGGCGTAAGGATAGAGTACCCCGGAGAAGTCCAAAACAGAAGTAACGAAGTCGTAACAAAGAAGAAGAACCCGAGGGAAGTATGAAAAAAAAATCACTCGATTTGCGGTGAAAATGGCGCGATTTCTTATTCTTTCTCCATCGTTCTTCTTCTTCGTCACGACTTCTTACGTCCGTTTGGGGCTTCTCCGGAGTACTCTATTGAAAATGAGTGACGCTCGTTAAAACGTCTGTTCCTTTTTTTCTTTCTTTTGTTAAGCCGCAAAGAAAACAATCTACCGGACCTCTCGGCCGCCGTGTCAGCGGGAGGCTAGGAAACTACTTGCTGTAGTAGCATTTAGTCAACCAATCCTTTAAGCAGAAAAACGAATGTCAATCAATATTTCGTCTTCTTCTTTCATCGCGCCGAAAAGACGGGGCGTTGCATGTCAAGAATAGAGGAGTGTCTGTGTGTACTACGGCGGACGGCGGCCTTTCCCGCCCAGGCTCTGCCCAGTAGGCTCCGCCGGGCCTGGCTCAAGTCGATATCGACGAGTAAAAGAAAAGGAGAGGGGTGGCAGTGGCTGGGCAGAAAGTTTCGGATTAATTATGTGGCGGGGGTGGCAATTCTGTGGCCGATACTGGAGGACGGGTCACTTCACTGTCATCCGCGGACACGGTTGCGTCCGATTTCAACAGATGCGAAAAAGAATTGCCTGAATCACATAAGTAGCGGGGTAATAATACTGACGAATAGCGCCTTGCAGGGCGGGCAACACGCACACACGTGTGCGTTGCAGGCCGGAGTGATTGCCTACCGACAAGGCGCTCGCTAACGCCTTGCAGGGCAGGCAACACGCACACACGTGTGCGTTGCAGGCCGGAGTGATTGCATACCGACAAGGCGCTCGCTAACGCCTTGCAGCATAGGCAACACGCACACACGTGTGCGTTGCAGGTCGGAGAGATTGCCTACCGACAAGGCGCTCGCTAACGCCTTGCAACATAGGCAACACGCACACACGTGTGCGTTGCAGGCCGGAGAGATTGCCTACCTACAAGGCGCTCACTCCTCTTTATTTTTCATTGTGCATTGACATTGAAGGATCGTCGAATGAGTTTGTGGTGATTCGTACTTTGACTTTGCCCTTGACTTTGTCCCCATTTGTTTGAAAAAAAAAAAAGAGGAAAAGGGGGGAGGGGAGAGGGGCGCGTCCCTCTTTGCTTCTTGAGCGAATCTCCTTCGCCGGACACTAAGTCACTCGAGAGCTGCTTTTACGGGGTCATAACTGTCAGCGGGTCATTTCGCAAGGAAGGCTCTGCGCAGCACCTCCACGGCGCAATGCTCTTAAGCACAACCGCGTGGGACGGACACACAACTTACGATGATTTTGCTTTCGACATTTAATAACGGCCTATGTGTAAAGCAACTATCAGAAATTTCTTTCAAAATCCAGTTTTTTTTTTTTGGGGGGGGGGGTCACGATTTTTTTTTTTAGGTATCGAAAGTTTTGTTGTAGCACAATTTTGGTTTGAAAACATTTTTTTTTTTTTTTTTTTTTTTGGGGGGGGGGTTGAACCCGAGTGGCGAAAGGTTCTCTATGGTTCACACATTCAGAGGCCGATCTATGCGAGAGAGATGTAAGATAGGTAGATCGGTGTTAGGTACAGCATTTCCCCCCCCCCCCCCCTCAAATCTCTGTCTCTCTCCAATGACGTCCTCGACGGATTGGCATATGCAACGCTCGGCAAATTATTCCCCCCACCCCCACCCCTTTGCCCTCATCATCCTTCTCTCTCGCTCCCCCTCTCCGCCTCCTTCCACTCCGACAGGTGCCTGTGAGGCGATCCGTGCAGAGGAATCATAAAGAGAGAGCGAGCGAGAGAGAGAGAGAGAGAGTGAGAGAGAGAGAGAGAGAGAGAGAGAGAGAGAGAGAGAGAGAGAGAGAGAGAGAGAGAGAGGAGGGAGGCGGGGGGAGAAGAGAGAGGGGGAATGGTAAGGAGTGGGGCTCGACGTCCCTCGTTTCAGGACCACGTACACACTACTTCCGTACACTGCGGCGAGAGGAAGACCCTCTAACGGCCCAACGGCCACGCCGTGCCAACTTTCTCATTGATTCAAATATTGGGACGTGAATTTCTTGTGTGTCTGCGTTCAAGATTTCAATCAAATGCCTGGAATCCAATATTATATCCTAGGGAACTAAAAGAGAGTCCCTTGATTCTTTAGCAGCCCACGGAAGCATCACATCAAACGAAGGCTTTCGTTTTCTTCTTATACGACGGGACTACGCGAAGACTTTCTTGTTAGGATAACTGTGCTCACCCCCAGGTTTCTCTTGTCTCGTCCGCTGCTGTCCCAGAGCATATGATTGATTACATTCTGGTTAGGACGCCCTATACTTCTCACCCCTTTTCACACCCTTGGCTCCCGCGCCCCTGCCCCTTAGCATTCCATGTCGATGAACTCGCAGAAATTCCTCTTCAACAGCGCACGCCACTTGGTGTATGAGATGCACGGGAAGAATTTATTTTTATCTAAATAATGAGAATTTCCATTGCAATTTTTGTAGGTTTTCACCGTTTTGGGCCGTCTGCGAGGAAATTTTTCACAAAATTATTGGAAAAGCTTCACGAGAAGTTCCAGCCAAGTTTTGTAATGTTTTTTTTTTTCTTCTGTAAATTGTAATTTCTTCTTATCGGTGTGTTCCAGGATGCGGCTCTGGCCCGAGGCTCGGGGGGTCTAGCCCACCATGGGCAGTAGCTGCTCCTCCGGCCAGAAACACAAGGACAAGGACAGCGGCTCCACCCGCTCGGAGGAGTGAGTATAACAAACTTAGGGGAAAGTTCTTTCCCCCGAGTGAAAAGTCGGCGCGTATTCTTCACATTTTAAAATTGTAAATCTTCTGAAGTGAGACCTCGCTGAGACCGTGGTGTCGGCAGATTTTCAAAAATGTGGCCACTGACGGCGCCGCATTTCGCACTTACATTGTGCGATGATCGTAGTGCGACTGACAAGAGACGACGTTGCGTGGTTTGCGGACGGCCCACACGGGGTGGACCGAAGAAAAATAATTATCAGTTGTCGCGGCGAATTTCTTTCTTGATTTTTGGCCAAGCAGCAAATATAGTATCGTGATGATTTCTTTGAGGCAAACTAAAAGTCGGTGCCGTCAGTGAAAAGTTAAAAAGAACAAAAAAACACGTCTTGCTGACTCAGCTGGCTTGTTACCCCCGCGAGATATTAGTTCTCACAACTAATTATTTTGCTTGTTCCAAAATCAACGATGAAATTTGTTGCGAGAACTAATCATTATCCTGCGCGTGCTCTGCCTGCGCTGCCGCGGCCCCAGCCCGGACTTGACCTGCCCCAATCCGCGCGGGTCGGCCGGCACCTCGCACGCACACACCCTGTGTGGCAGTCGGGGGCCGTCTATCAATGACGTCACACCGTCTTCGTGGTCGTGGCTGCAACGCGTGCGCCTGCCGACGACGGGTCGCTCGAGCGCGGTGTACCTCCACGGAGGAAAAAGATTAGCTGTCGCAACTAATTTTTAAGTTAAATTTTCAGACAAGCGGTAAATGTTTGTTCAGAGAACTAAAAGTTTGCTGAGGGAACTAAATTTTAGTTGCACCAACGAGACGTTGGTTGCTACAACAAACCCGGGTAAAATGAGTTGTTGTGTATGTTGTATACCAGGTGTATCATTGGCCCCGGGCAGTTTCGGTGTTAAGGCAGTCCCGCAACACACTCTCCGTCTCTTTCTGTCTCACGCGTCTGGCCAAGCCAGAAAGAGACGGAGATAGTGCTTTGCGGGACTGCCTAAAACCGAAACTGCCCGGGGCCAATGATACACCTGGTATAATTATATATGGGGACATTATATAATGCGTATACAAATTGTATATACATCATATATGGGCCGTATACAAGTGTATATGGATCGTATACGAGACCATATACAACTTATATATTAGCCCGTACAATGCCTTTATACTTTGTATACGATTCCTATATGGTTGTATATGTGAATGTGGCTGTAAATGACCTATATACGACTTCATATACAGCGCATATATGGGATCGTATACGAATGAGGTCTCATATACGATTCGGATGCACTTGTATACGGCCCATATACGATTTTATACGATCTGCATACAACTATATACGATTCGTATATGGTCCCATATACAACTCTTTCTACCCGGGAAGAGGTTCGCTGAAGGAGCAAAAGGCAGAAATAAATTTATTTAGTGCCTGCAACGAACCTCTGTGTTGGAAAACTAACGTTTCATCGGTGCAACTAAAATTTAGTTCCCCCTACAAAACTTCAGTACTCCGAACAAAAATTTCCTGCTTTTCTGAAAATCTATATAAAAATTAGTTACGACCACTAAATTTTTTTTTCTCCGTGTCCCGGAATCCTTTCAACCTTCCGGCAGAGGGCCGCGGATGGTTGTCTATGATCCTATGGCGCTCCGGCGGGGTGGCGTTAGTAGTTTGTGGCCGGCCCCTACGCCTCGCAGTGCACGCACGATTTCTCATAGCCCCTACGCCTCGCAGCGCACGCACGATTTCTCACAAAGTCGATCCGCGACTAGCGCGACTTGCTCGCAGCGTCTGCAGCGTCTGCTGTGACGTCTGCGGCCGATGGCGGCGCGGCTTCGGCTTCGAATCCCCACGGAGTCTACATCCGAGGCGGCGGCAGGGACAGGGCGGGAGCAGAGAGGGGAGCGTGGCGGAGCTTGGCGGCGCGTGGCGGCGCGTGGCGGGACGTGGCGGCGCGCGTGCCGCGAGACGCGGCGCGTGCCTCGGCCGTGCCGTTTGGTTACGTGGCTCTGACAGTGGCAGCATCAGTCGGAGGCTCGCCACCGCCGCTACTGCCACCGCTACCGCCGCCGCTACACCAGTGACGTCAGCGTTGGCTTTACGGTTTCATCGCAACGTGCCCCGTCCCTGTGGTGCTAGGAAACCAGGCGGGACGCCCTCCCTCCTCCCCTTACGCCACCCCCTTCGTCCCTCCGGGGAAGATGTACAAGCCGGATAGAGCCGCCGGATCCCTCCGTCTGCTTCGCGCGACCCCAAATTGGACCGCCCCGCGCCCGCAGAGGCCCGGAGCCCGAAGCTCGAAGCCCCGAGCACGGAGCTCAGATCACGGAGCCCGGACTGCTGGATCCCGGAGCCCAGACCATGGATCTCGGAGCCCGAGCTACGGATCCCGGGCCGCGAATCCCGGAGCCCAGGCTACGGATCCCGGAGCCCTGGCCCTGGATCCCGGAGCCCAGGCCACGAATCCCGGAGCCCTGGCCCTGGATCCCGGAGCCCTGGCCACGGATCCCGGAGCCCAGGCCACGGATCCCGGAGCCCTGGCCCTGGATCCCGGAGCCCAGGCCACGAATCCCGGAGCCCTGGCCCTGGATCCCGGAGCCCTGGCCACGGATCCCGGAGCCCTGGCCCTGGATCCCGGAGCCCTGGCCATGGATCCCGGAGTCCTGGCCACGGATCCCGGAGCCTAGGCTACGGATCCCGGATGCCAGGCCACAGATCCCGGAGCCCGGAGGCAACAAACAGTCGAACAACCACCCTAACGTTGTTCCACCGGTCCACGACGGAAACATTCGGAGAAATAACGATGTGCACTGATTGGCGGAGAGACTTGGTATACGTATGTCCGCCCCGCTAATGAGCACCGCTGTTGTGTCACTGGGAATGAATGAGTCATGGCCACCGCCTGATTTTGGGGTGACCAGGGACCTTAAGAGACTCGCCATGAAATCTTCATTACATTTAATATTTCAGACCGAAGGTAACCTCAGCTTGGCGCCAATATTTCTCAGGGGGACATATGACCTCTCGTGAACGGAAATGCGAGTGGGCCTAATCGTGGCCACTGGCCACCCCAAACTAAATATCTCACAAATCCCATAAGAAAAGATAACGCGAAATCCCAGCATCCAACGAAGGTCCCAAATCTTTAAGTGTAATGACCAGTTTTCAGAACAGCCTAGTTCCTTACCGCCCGGAATTGGGACGTTGGTCACAGTTCCTATTTCATTCTCAGTGGTCCGTCGCTGAAATGACCGGTATCTTTAGAAAAAAATAAGGAATTTTAATTTACAATTTTTTAAACAGGTGTCTTCATGATTCTCTGGGTACGGTGAGAGTTTCGTGCGATAGGGTGCAGTTTACGTCAGGACCGAGAGGGGTCGGGGGTCGCCGCCGCTAAAAATAGTCGATCCTCTTTCTTCCATTTTTGGCGCATGCGGTTTCCCTCTTTCCCCCGTCGTCGCCCTCTCCCCCACCCCGGGGGCCGTCCGCAAAATACGTGATGCCACCTCCGGGGCTGAGACGTCTACAAAGCATTTCGGACGGTACCCCGCCCCGCGCTAGACTTGCCATGCAAGCAAAAGTGTAAAATTGTTAAGAGGCGTTTTGGTTTTCCAGTAGGTATTTGTGCGAAAAAAGTTCAAAAAAATCGCGGATTGCCTACGATGAGTCGTAGTCTTAAAAGTTAAAACTGCAGTAAAATTTGAAGAATTGCATATTTTGACCATAGCTCTAAACCTGTCCGGAGATAGGGCAAAACGGACGAAATTTTCATCTCACTCATATTAGTTAGGGAATCATTCACTACGGGACCATCAATGTGTTGGGAAGGTCGTACTTCAGTTTAACTTTCAGACCGTTTCGACACCTCTAAAACTCCTAGCACGGACCCCGGGATTTTTGGGAATTTTTTTCTCAAGAATACCTACTGGAAAACCAAAACGCCTCTGAACATTTTCGCACTTTTGTGTCCGCGGGCCAGTCTAACTTCGCGCTAGAACGCCTCACGGTGGAATATGCTCGCCTGAGTAGAGCAGAACAGCCCGCCTAAAGCAGCCTCAAGGCGGCGTACATGCAGTCAGAATTTCCTCCGAAATAAAAGCGCGAACGGCACCACGCCGAGCGCCTGCAAATGCCGGGGTAGGCCAGCCCGCAGGACACGCGTGCATGGAGAAGTCGATGTTGCCTACCTAGCAGGCGCTGTTCGTGCTCGAACTGCTCTGCAAGCCAACGCAGCGCAGTAGGCGGGTGTGCCTATCAGCGCCTCACGAGCTGCTTTACATGCGCTGTGTTCTTTCGTCCCTATAGAGGTTTCCATTGATGCTTTGGAAACGGAAGCTGAAAAACAGAAACTCTTCCAGACCGGAAACTCTCAAGGGCAGGTATGAGAAACTTGAATGGCGTTTTGAGTGAATTTGGACGTTAGTTCCCATATTTGGCGAGGATCATGTGCGTCGATATTTCTCATACCTGATCTCGAGAGTTTCCGGTCTGGAAGGGTTTTTGTTCTTCAGCTTCCGATTCTGAGCCTTGTTGGAAACCTCTATTGCGCCGATAGGCAACCCATTCGACTGCGGTGCATTGGCCGGGACACTAGACCCTTCCTTATTTTGCCGATTTGAGAAATCTAAAGTGTTCCACCCTAGAAAATATCCCTTTTGGTGTCTATTTTCGAAAAAACTTTGTCCGGTCTCGATATGACGACATTAAGTGCTGCCGCGGAGGGCCTAAATGCCCCTCTACAGGGCCAAAATTAAAGTTTCTAAAAAAAAATGGACAAAATTTCCAATGTCAATTCGATATAAGGAGCGTCCTATAGAACTAAAATTTCAAGTAAAACGTCGTATCTCTTACGGTTTCTGAGATATCGGCATTGAAAGTGCAAAAATCAAGCAAAACCGAGCAAAACCGCAGTATACGCGGTGTCCTGTAGAGGGGCATTTAGGCCCTCCGCGGCAGCACTTAATGACGTCATATCGAGACCGGACAAAGTTTTTTCGAAAATAGACACCAAAAGGGATATTTTCTAGGGTGGAACACTTAAGATTTCTCAAATCGGCAAAATAAGGAAGGGTCTACCGGGACACCCGGTGTATGTCGTAATGAATGAATGATCCTTTTCTGCGGTCGTTGCTTTCGAGAGGCGTTCCGTGATTTGTGGAGACGGAGACCAGGCGGCAGCGGAAAAGAGAGGAAGTTGTTTTGTCGCGAGAATGTGCATCAGAGCAGGGCCTAAGTTGATTTCGACGGCGGCGGAGAGGCGAGACCCGCTGTCTGGTCTGTTTGTCTGTAGGCAGCCGTGCGTCCGTAGCCCCCCGGGCCCCCCGGGCCAGCCGGGACCGGCGTGTGCAACCGGGGCGGCCTTCCCTCTCAGTCCGCCCCGAGAGAGGGAGAGAGAGAGAGAGAGAGAGAGAGAGAGAGAGAGAGAGAGAGAGAGAGAGAGAGAGAGAGAGAGAGAGAGAGAGAGAGAGAGAGAGAGAGAGAGAGAGAGAGAGAGAGAGAGAGAGAGAGAAAGAGAGAGAGAAAGAGAGAAAGAAAGAGAGGGGGGGGGGGGGGGTTGTCGGCGCACCACATCCAGAAATCGAGCGACACCTCTCTCGACCCCTTCCTCTCTCTCTCTCTCTCTCTCTCTCTCTCTCTCTCTCTCTCTCTCTCTCTCTCTCTCTCTCTCTCTCTCTCTCTCTCTCTCTCTCTCTCTCACACCCCCCTCCACACACACACAACCTTCATAATTCTAGCACCAGACTTAGCAAGTGACCCGCAAGTGAATAGAGAGACTCTACGTATCGATCGGGTGTAATATTATTCCGATAACCGCTGCGGTATCAGTTCACTCACCAAACAAACACGCAGCAGTCTTGTATGCCAGCCGCGTGTCTGTCTGTCTATCTGCGCGTGAGTGGAGTGAGTGCCAGCGCACGGCGCACGCTCAATGCTTACGTACAATTTTTGTGCGCAGCTGGGGTAGCGGGTACAGTAGTTGTGAGAGGCACACACGCCACCTTTTGCGTTTAAACGTGTATGTGTGTGTGTCTACGCTACGACGCCCTTCTTTCCTCTTCTTCCTCCCCTGTAAATTCTATTTTAAATATTATACCTTCCCGATTCGCTCTGTCGGAACAGACACCGCTGACCTTGGCGAGTCTAATATTTCTCATACTCTATAGCACACGATGGTGTCGACGTCGCCTAGCAGGACAGTTAACGGTTCGCCGCCGAAGGGCCACATCACAGTGATGGAGAGGCAGCTAGAGAGAGAAAGGGAGGGGGGAGACAGACAGGGAAAAAAAGAAAGTATTTGTGTTTTGGGTAACAGATTCATCAATAAATTATTTGACGCCTCCGCCATGGCTGTGACAGATGTGTGCACAGAGGGCGCATCCGGCCAGACCCCGTTATAGAAATTATCTGGCACCAAGCTTGAACTTTTTCGAAACAGAACTTCTTCAGGTCCCTTAGCGACCAAAATACCCTAGAGTACTCCGGAGAAGCCCAAAACGGACGTAAGTAGTCGGAACGAAGGTGAAGAGCGCTGCTGTATGGGGCACCATCGAAAGTTATTTCGAAAGTGGAGCGGGCTTCCTGTCACGGCGATTTCCCATCCTTCCTATGCGCTCTTATTCTCCTTCGTTACACTTCTTACTTCCGTTTTGTGCCTCTCCGGAGTACTCTATTCTCAGTCTCAGAGCCGACGACTGTGCCTCCGTACCCGCATCGGGAGATGCGTCACATGATCTGTGAACGGAACCCTTCGACTAGCGGCGCTGTGTGATCGTGTGGTGCGCGTGTGTGTGAGTCTGAGTGTGTGTGTGTGTGAGAGAGAGTGAATGTGTGTGTGTGTGAGTGACTGTGTGTGTTTGTGCCGAAAGCGCGGGGGCTACTTAATCCGCTACTTAGCCGGACGACGGCTGCCCCCCGAAGCAAAACACACCGGGAGGGGCCGCGGGCGGCTGCATGCCATGCCGTTTGAGAGTTTAGAAATAGCCGCGAAAACGGTACGGTCGGCAAGGAGTGGGCAGCCGGTGGCAGCCGGTGGCAGCCGGCAAGGCGATACGTGCGAAAATACCGACACCGACACCACCGGGCCCGAGGCCTAGAAATAAAATGATGCGGCGTTTTCACGTTTTCAAACGGTCGAGTAACCGCCGCGGGTGAGAGCGCGCGCGCGTGTGTGTGTGTGTGTGTGTCTGTATATGTATGTGTGTGTGTGTGTGTCGTGTGGGCGGCGGCTGTCGGAATGTCGTCGTGTCGCGTCCTGTCGTGCGCGAATTTTCATACTTTTAAATAAAATATGTTCTCACTTTGAGCGGCCGCCTGCCGTCCGCGCGCTACGTCACGTGACTGCGAGGGCGGCAAGTCAGCGCGCGGAAGTGCAGGAGGCAGAGCGCTCTCTGTCTCTGTCTGTCTCTCTCTGTCTCTCTGTCTCTCTCTGTCTCTCTCTCTCTCTCTCTCTCTCTCTCTCTCTCTCTCTCTCTCTCTCTCTCTCTCTCTCTCTCTCTCTCTCACTGCAGCGGAGCCCGCACCTTCCGTCTCTCTCGCTCACGAAGGACGAGCCATGCGTCACACGCTCCCCGACAGCCGGCACGCGCATACGGCCCGTATTTATTTTGCCGGCAAAAGATCATATAGATTCGTCACCTTGAATCCGAATGGAGGCTGAGTTAGCTACAGATTGGGTCGGATGAAGAAAGACGTATCCGTAAATTTTCAGAAAAATAAAATACGTTATTTGACGGACACATTTCGTGCTGTTTTTCAAGCCTTTGAGAAGTATTTGCGGGACACGGCCAAAATATTCACAAAACAATGAATCCATCTGAGGGGGAGGAGGGCATGTAGAGCCGGCTGTTTCCTAGGTCCTTGGACCTGGACCAGATGGTCGCCCACCTCGAGCAGATCTCGCTAACCTGGCAGCCGCAGAGGCGTCTAAATCGATTCTTTCGTGGTCTCTAGGGCTGCCAGGTAGCGCGATCTAGGGGTGGCCGGCCATCAGTGACCCACTTACCCCACGTCCGCGACATTGTCGCAAGTGCATACCTAATAGAGGTTTCCAATGATACTTTGGAAACAGAAGTTGAAGAACAAAAACTCTTCCAGACCGGAAACTGTCAAGGGCAGGTATGAGAAACTTGAATAGCGTTTTCAGTGAATTTGGAGGGTTGTTCCCATATTTGGCGAGACCCTTGTGCGTCGATATTTCTCATATCTGATCTCGAGTTTCCAGTCTGAAAGGGTTTTTGCAGCTTCCGATTCTGAGCCCTGTTGGAAACCTCTATTTGGCCTGGCCAGTGTGAGCACGGATAGCGCCTGCTGGGTAGGCAAACCACAGCTTCTGCACGCACGCGTGTCGTGCGGGCTGGCCTACCCTGGGATTCGCAGGCGCTACGCGTTGCCGTTTCCTGGTTGGGGCGCGATGCGAGCTCTACTCCGGATACCATCCCGATCAACAAGGACTAGTCGGTCGTCACGGCGCGCTCTCTCGGCGGCAGTGTTCTCAATCGGGCGGGCAAGCCCGGCAAGAGCATCTCCTATCTCTGTCACACTCATGGTGGCCTGACGAGAAGAGAGAGACAGAAGATTTCCGGGCAAGACCCTCGCCCGCCCGATTGAGAACACCGCTCGGCGGTATCCATCCATCGCGGAGCTCCAATGCTTATGAGGTGTGGGTAATGATTTCCCAGCCAGTCAGCACTTTGCCCAGGCTCCCCCCCCCCTCCCCCAACACACGCACATCTTGCCTCCCTTTCCCCGCGTGGCTCTGCTGTCCCTCTCTGTCTAGTGCCGTACCTAAACTGTAGCCGGTGACAAGAGGCAGGCGATCTGGGCATAGGGTCGCAATCTTGACTACCTGAGAAAGAGAGTAAGAGAGAGAGAGAGAGAGAGAGAGAGAGAGAGAGAGAGAGAGAGAGAGAGAGAGAGAGAGAGAGAGAGAGAGAGAGAGAGAGAGAGACTAAAGCATCTTTTACTTTTGGACACTAGAGGAAAACCACGCTCATTCCATTAATCCACCAATCAATCCATTTAGTACGTCCACGACATCGTCGTAAAGAGCACAGTTAACTTCGCCAGTAGTTGGGGAAACTTCAGATTCGGCGCGCACGCGGATCGCCTATCGTAGCAAACACTCGCAGGCGCTTGGCGTCGCCGCTCTCGGTTGGGGGTCGAAGAGGAAATTTGGACGTATTTTTAATGGACGACTCCTTAAATAAATGTCTGCTATCGAGAGGTGATACGTAATTTGCGGATGCCCACGGACCTCCCGTCTCTCTCTCTCTCTCTCTCTCTCTCTCTCTCTCTCTCTCTCTCTCTCTCTCTCTCTCTCTCTCTCTCTCTCTCTCCCTTTCTGTCTGTCTGATTGTCTGTCTGTCTCTCTCTCTCTCTCTCTCACTCTCTCCCCCCCCTCCCCGCCCTGTGCCTCTGTTTTTCCTCTGTCTTCCTCCCACCCTCCCTGTCTGTCTATCTTCTGTCGCTCTCGAGAGGCGTCACGTAGTTTCCGGACGCCCCCCGTCCTCGTAGGCGCCATGCCAATAGCCGCTGGGTGCGCTCGCTCTGGGCTGGCGGCTGACAGTGAGTTTCGGAGACTCGGTTTGCTCGGGCCGCGCCACCAGAGCGGCCCGCCGTGCCGTCCCACCTCTCCCTGACCCACCCCAACGGCCCGCCACGCCACGCCACGCCACGCCACGCCACGCTATGCAGCGCGCCGAAAGAGATACACAAAAACAAGACCTGGCGTGGCGGGGAGGAGCCGGGCCGGGCAGAGGACCATTCGCACTTGATCTTGGCCAGGTGTTGTGTTTTCGTGGCGCCCTGCCCTGCAGACTGAGCCAAACCCTGGCCTCGCGTGCATGTCTTTCCGTCAGACATTACAGATGATACTTGACTAACGAACGGAAAAGAGACGATGGGGAGCGGAGTGTACGGATGAAGAATTTCCACGGTTACTCTATCTGTAGACATTACCACAGAATGAAACCCAAGTCATGGTCGCATGGTTGACGCCCAAGTGTAATCTGATGAAACTCTTCGTCGTTTTCGTTCATCGAACTCCATTTTTAAATTTTTCATTCAGAATGGAAAAGTGAGACTTGAAATCCTTAGTTTGACTTTGATTTAGGTCGCATCACCTCCTCTGACGAGAATAGGGTATTCCAACAAAGACTTTGGTTGTAAGTTAGTAGGACAAAACGACTTCTAGAGCACGGTGGTAGGGGTAGCGGTAGGGGTAGTGGTAGGGGTAGCGGCCGACCGGTTTGCGCCTGCGCACTCACTGCCTGGTTTCCCCCACCACCGTGTTTTGGAAGTCGTATTGTTCTTCTTACTTCCGGTCAAATCCTTACTCGGAGCTCCCTTTTGAGGAAGTATGTGGCAGGCCTTATCATGGCCACCCCAACTCATACCATAAAAGGTCACAGGACCCCGTTGGAATCCTGGCGTGAAGCTTCAGTCCTAACATTCAGGCCTCAGATATTTAATTTAATTATGTAATGCTCTGTTTTCAAAACAGCCTCTTCTTCAAGCCCCTCATCGTTCAAAATCGGTCGATGATCGTGACTCTGTCTTTGTCAGTAATACCTTCCTCTCAGTTGCCGCATCCTGCATCTGCTTCTTTGTGATAACCCAGACGTGACCAGCTCCTACTTTTGTGTCCACAGCTCACCGACATATCAGGGGAAGCGGGGTGCCGGCGGGGGCCAGGGGGCCCAGGGGGCCAACCACCATGCCGCCCCGGCCGCCACGCCGACCCCCCTGGCGGGGGTGGGGGCGGTCCCGGCGCAGGTCGCGCGGCCGCCTACCGCCGCCAAGCCCACCGAGCCTGAGGCCAGGATAGCGCCGTCGGCGACCTCAGGTGAGCGACCTAGCAGCTTCATGACCTTCAGGGCGGTGGCTGAGCAAAGGCCTGCAAAAGTGTTCTGAGATATACGCCGTGCTCGAGCAACCGGTAGGGAGGTATATCCCGGAACGCTTTTGACCTAGGGGGCATCCATATACCACGTGACCTAGTTGGGGGAGGGGGGGGGGGGGGTCAGCCCCAGGTCACGCTCCTATATTAAATACAAGGGAAGGTTAGGTTAGCCAGGTCACGCGGGGGGAGGGGGGGTCTAAAAGTGGCCTATTTTGGGTCACGTGGTATATGGATGCCCCCTAGTCGGATTCCACAGGTGGTTGTCTGATTGGAACCTCTACCCATCGGTGGGTGTTTATTGAATCGCCCCCCCCCCCCCCCTTTAGGTCAGACTGACACTACTTGACTACTGAGTTAGCTACCAACTACTATTCTTGAGCCAGTCACATGCTGGTCCAGGATTCGAACAGAGTGTCCCGGAGAAGCTCAAAACAACCCAAAGTACGAAGTCGTATAAGAGCGCAGGAAAATGACAAGAAATCGCGTGTGCAGAACCCCGTGTCACTTGAAAAATGACGGGATTTTCTCACAGTTTCTTCAGCGTACTTGTTCTTTTTCGTTACGACTTCTCATTTCCGTCCCGGTCTTCTCCAAATTGCTCTATTCATACCTAGCCGATTATGCTGCTTTCCGTTTTGACATCCCGATCCTGTTCCAGACTCGGTGGGGGCGGCTGGCGCCGGCCTGGAGCAGGCGGATGACGGCGTGGACCTGCTGCCGGCGCCGCTGGAGAAGCTGCCGGAGCCGCTGCGGCGGCTGCTGCTGGGCAGGGTGGCCAGCACCCGGCAGGCGGCCCAGACCAACAAGATCGCCATCTACGTGTGCGCGGCCGACTCCCAAGGTGAGAGACGACGCTGACGGAGAAAAACCAGGGGTGAACAACAGGCGACATCAGGCCAACCTGGAAAATAGAGGATTCCAACGAGGCCCAGAAGCGGAAGCTGAAGAACAAGAACACTCCCAGCCCGGAAGCTCTGGAGAGCAAGTATGAGAAATTTTGATGCACTTGTGCGGCGCCAAATATGGCAGATAACTTCCAAATTAACTCAAAACGCCATTCAAGTTTCTCATACCTGCCCTCGAGAGTTCCCGGTCTGGAAGTGTTTTTGTTCTACTTCCGTTTCCAAGTCTCATTGGAAACCTCTATTGTCCGCCCCCAGGATCCCGAAATCCGAGCAAAAGCCAACCAAAAATGCGATCAAAACCCACAAAATCCTCTCAAAATCCATGAAATATAGCCTGAAACTCGTAGGACCTGAAACTCATGAATTTCATTGATGCCCCCCCCCCATTCAGCCTACAAGTTCATCGAAATCCATCCAAAATTCTCCGAAATACTTATAAATATCATCGAAGTTCCTAAAGTACGCTGTCGTAATCATTGACTCCTCTTTCACCTTCGCACCGTATGGCGTGCAATGCCGGTATTTGAACCCGGGACCTGTTTGCCTGCCTGCAGACTGCTGTGTGGAGAAGGGCGCCCTCCACCGCCTCGTGTACCCGGAGCTGCGGGCGGCATGCCGGGAGCGGGGCTACGAGCTGCACATCGCCGACCTGCACTGGCGGACGGCCTTGGAGAAGCAGCAGGACCACGAGTTTCCGGAGCTCTGCCTAGGCGAGCTGGCCCGTGAGTACTAATATAAATCATGTTTTCCAATATTTTGTTGAAAAGCCACTTTCCAAAGTGAGCTGTTCTAAAAATCCGCGATTATTTTTGAAAAATAATTTCTCTTCGAAAAGTCATTTACTTTTGAAAATTCGTCGTTTCGAAAAGTCGCAGAAGGAAATTAAAACTAACGACGTCATTTTTTTTTCTCCGTGTCCAGGCCAGCAGGAGACGGCGTACGTGGTGCCGGTGCTGTTCCTGAACATGTCCCTGGGGACGCCGCTGCTGCCAAAGACCATCGAGACGCAGGACTTCGAGATGGCGCTGGGCAAGGCGGAGGACAAGACCCTCCTCAACAAGTGGTACACCCGGGACGCGCACGCCCAGCCGCCGTGCTACCGGCTGCGGCCCAACACGTGTTACATTCCGGGACTCAAGGTAAAGTCCGGGTCAAAATCTCCTGAAAAAATAAAACGAAAAACACACACACACACACACACACACACACAAAAAAAAAAAACTCCGTTATTTGAACAAAACAACATAATGTCTCAGGAGGACTGCCAGTCCGAGGGTGCGCTCTCAGAGTGGAGGGCGGAGATCGAGCGCACGCTGGCCGTGCTGCAAGCCGTCCTGCCCACCGACCTCAAGGACACGTACCTCAGCACCGCCCTGGAGCAGGAGGTGCACAACACCGTCTGCATGTCCCAGGTGAGACTCACCCACCTAACACTGCGGGGGCAATGTCGATAGATTTATGATAATAGAGTACTCCGGAGACGTCCAAATCGGAAGTCGTAACGAAGACGACGAACGCTGGGGAAGTATGAGGAAAATCGCCCGCTTTTCGGTGAAAACATGTGATTTTGTCATGCTTTCTACAGCTTTCCTCCTCTCCGTCATGACTTCATTCTCCCCCTTCGGACTTGTCGGGAACACTCTATTGACTCGAAGTCTTGTAGCGATTCGTTTCACTCCATTTACTTCCTTGGATATCGGTAACTTCTTTTCGATAACTAAGTTGATTCACTTTTCAGGAGCTGGCCAGGCGGACGCTGTGGCTGCACCGCGTGTACACTCATCAGCCCCCGCCGGACCCGGCCGCGCCGGCGCCTTCCGCCCAGGAGGTGGAGCTCCGGCGGCGGCTGGACAACATCCACCACATCCTGAAGGTATTAGAGGTTTCCGACGAGGCTCAGAAGCGGAAGCTGATGAACAAAAACACTCCAATCCCGGAAACTCTGGACAGCAAGTATGAGAAATTTTGGTGCACTAGGGCGGTGCCAAATATGGCAGGTAACCTCCAAATTCACTCAAAACGCCATTCAAGTTTCTCACACCTGCCCTCGAGAGTTTCCGGTCTGGAATTGTTTTTGTTCTTCTACTTCCGTTTCTAAGTCTCATTGGAAACCTCTATGATGTAACCGTCTTCCCCAACGTGGTATTCGAACCCTGAATCAAACCGACTTCCCCGCCTCGATATTCGAACTCCAAACTAAACTGACTTACACCGCGGTATTCGAACCTCGAACTAAACTGACTTCCCCGTCGTGGGTTTCGAATCCTGAACAAAACTGACTTTCCCGCCACAGTATTCGAACCCCGAACTAAACTGACTTCCGTCGTTTACTGACTTCCTTTGATGCACTTCCCCGACGTGGTATTCGAACCCCGGACGTGCCTGACTCCGTCTCTCTCTCTGTGTCCGGTCCTGCAGGGCCAGCTGGTGGAGAAGCACATCCTCCGGCTCTCCGTCAAGTACGCCGAGGGCGGGGTGCAGCCCGAGCTGCCGGAGCACGCCCAGTACGTCGCGGAGGTGACGGCGCAGCTCACCGCCGCCCTCCGGAACATCGTGGACGCCATCATCGACGAGGACCAGGCCAAGGTGAGGTTAGGTTAAGTAAGAAAGAGTGCCGCTCACAAACTACGTAACGACCACCGATGGGCTACTGTCAGACGGTCAACCTCGGTCCTCTGCGCGTCGCAAGGTAAAACCATTATTCCGGTCGATACCCCGCGCAATAATAGAGGTTTCCAATGATACTGTGGAAACGGAAGCTGAAGAACGAAAACTCTTCCCGACCGGAATCTCTCAAAGGCAGGTATGAGAAACTTGAATTGCGTTTTGAGTGAATTTGGAGGTAAGTTCCCACATTTGGCGAGGCTCTTGTGCGTCGATATTTATCATACCCGATCTCGAGAGTTTCCGGTCTGGAATGGTTTTTGTTCTTCAGCTGTCGATTCTGAGCCAGGTTGGAAACCTCTATTTCGGCGGATTTCCACATCTAGGTGGGCCACCGAAGACCAATAGTGGTTTCTAGCCAGGCTCAGAAGCGGAAGTTGAAGAACAGAAACACTTCCCAGACCGGAAACTCTAAAGAGTCGGTATGGGAATATCGACGCACAGGGGCCGCGCCAAATACGGGACACAAATTAACTCAAAACGCTATTCAAATTTCTCATCCATGCCTTTGAAGTCTTCCGTCTGGAAGAGATTTTGTTCTTCAACTTCCGTTTCCAAGCCCATTGGAAACCTCTATTTTTATACCTTGTAAAGGTCAATTAACCTTCAAAATTTGGTTCAATTCGGGGAGTTACACCTGTGAGTTACACCTTGTGAGGGCGCGGCCGCGGATCGCCCGGGAGTGCCGGGAGGTAAACAGCGCCATGATTCCCGTGGCCTGCAGCCGTCGTGTTGCCTACGCGCGAGGCGCTACCTCTGCAAGCCGCCCTGCGTGTCCGTGTCGTATTTGAATTGTGCCAGTCATCCCGCCAATTTGCGTGCCGCCCTGAGACTTCACATTCGGATTCATTTACGTATTTTGCCGTAACTTGGCCCCATTGCTGTTGCAGGCGGTCGGCAAGCCCGGGTTCGGCCTGGACAACCGGCTGGTGCAGGAGCTGACGCACCAGGCCGGCGTATGCCAACAGGCGTCCCAGTGCAGCGTCAACAGGGAGGGGGTCATAGCGCAAATCAAAAGGTGAGTGTGAATGGCGGCGAGGAGCCGTGAGGAAGGGAGGGGGGGGGGGGGGGCTGTCGGCACTCCACGCTGGGGCTGTGCGTTCACGGTCCCTAGCGTTACTAACGACGTGGAGTATTCTCGAACTGGGACTCGAACATTTGAACCAAGAGTCTGTCTTGTCTTTGTAATACCTCTTTGGCGTGCCGCGAAGAAAGGTACTTCCGTGGCGCTAATTTTTTAGTTCAAGGCCTGGGAACGGGTACTCGGACGGGGTGCGGTGATTCGGGATGGGTGATCAGTACTCGAGGACGTGTTTACCGGTGTTCGAGGACGTAGCTTGGTGCTCGAGGACGGGGTATTGTTACCGGGGATCGGGCACCCCGGTCAAAGTAGGCAACCCGCCTCGGGCGTACTTTGACCGGGATGCCCGATCCCCGGTAACAGTATGGGGCTCGAAAATGGAGGGTCAGTGCTCAGGGGCGAGAGGGTGCTCGAGGACGGAGGGTTTGTGTTCGAGGACGACAGATCAGTGCCCGAGGACGGAGGCCCGGAGGCCTGTTGTTCGAGGACGGAGGACAGGTGTTTGAGGACTAGGGATCGGAGCTCGTGGGCAGGGATCGGTGCTCGAGAACGGGCGATTGGTTCTCGAGTACGGAGCGCGGTGCGAATAACAATTACCGGCCCCTTTCCCCTTTTCAGTTACGTGGAGGGTGGGTGCCGTACGCCGCTGGTGGTGACGGGCCCGCGGGGCTGCGGCAAGTCGACGCTGGTGGCGCGGGCCGCCCAGTGCTGCTCGTCGTGGACCACGTCCGGCTCGGCCTCCGGGTCCACGTCGGCGTCCCCCGGGGCGCCGCTGCTGGCGGTGCGCTTCTGCGGCGTCTCGGCCGACTCCATGACCCTGGAGCGCGTGCTGGCCACCATCGGCCACCAGTGCCAGCTGCTGTGGGACGGCGGCCACTGCTTGGCGAGTCACGTGAGTGGCTGCGGGTTCGAATACCTTTCGCTTGACTCAAGGTGGCCCCACAATGAGATCCATCAAACCTATCACGTCAGTCCCGTCACGTGCATTCACACCACTGAAAAATCATTGAATGCACATCCAAGTAGGGCAATCTGTTTGTGTGTGTGTGTGTGTGTATGTATGTGTGTATGTGTGTAAGAGAGAGAGAGAGAGAGAGAGAGAGAGAGAGAGAGAGAGAGAGAGAGAGAGAGAGAGAGAGAGAGAGAGAGAGAGAGAGAGACAGAGAGAGAGAGAGAGAGAGAGAGAAAAAAGTCCTCGCTTTATGTCCGTCGGAAAGCTCCGTCTTGGGACTTGGTGTGCGGGGTGCAGGTCTCGGGCCCACTGAAATGCAGCGAGGGCACACACACACACACTCTCTCTCTCTCTCTCTCTCTCTCTCTCTCTCTCTCTCTCTCTCTCTCTCTCTCTCTCTCTCACACACACACACACACACACACACACACACTGACATTGCCCTACTTGGATGTGCATCCAATGATTTTTCAGCGGTGTGAATGGACGTGACGGGACTGACGTGATGGGTGTGATGGATCTCATTGTGAGACCACCTTCATGCGTTTAAAACTCGAAGTTCATTTGGATTCTTGTCTGTTTTCCCGCCAGACGGTAGAGAGTTGGCGCGAGAAGCTGCCCGAACTGCTGGCGGGCGCGGCGGCTAAGCGCACCCTGGTTGTGATGGTGGACGGGCTGGACCAGCTCAAGGGCGCTGGCTCGCTCAGCGCGGACTGGGTGCCCGCCGAGCTCCCCGTCGGCGTCAAGCTCATCCTCACCGTGGGCGACAAGAGCGCCCTGCTCGACGGCCTCAAGTCCAGGCTGCCGTCCAGCGCGCTTCTGTCGGTGAGTGCGCCGTGCACCACCAGTGATGACCGGAGAGTGAAACTGTAACAGAAGGAATGGAAACATTGAAGTATTGGTCAGGTGACCGAAGGTCGTCTTTTTTTTTCTAACCTTCATCAAATAGGTCCTTGAAGGCCATGTTTTAAGCTGATGTACCCCATGTGAACGAAACTTGAGGACACATGGACATACGTCACTGAAAAGGTTTCATCTCCGAGGGCTCCTTTATAAGTTATCGCACGAAAATGAAAACAACAGTTTCGTTACGGTTTCACTCCCTGGTGAAGACGCCAGAGCCAAGCTGAATCGACTTTACATTCTGTGCCTCCCCTCCACCGCTCTGCAGATGCCGGCGCTGGACCAGGCTGAGGCGGCCAGCATCCTCAACGCGTGGGTCATGCAGTACAACCACAGCGTGCCCAAGCGGGTGCAGGACTGCGTGCTGTCCTCGGTCCGGGACTGCACGCTGCCGCTCTACGCCAAGGTCCTGGCCTGGCACACGTCCTGGGAGAGCGAGGAGGACGCCGAAGCCACGCGGGTGGCGCCCAAGGGCAACGTGCACGACCAGCTGCAGCTGCTGCTCGACCAGCTCGAGGCCATCCTCGGCAAGCCGCAGGTGGCGTACGCGTCGGCACTCGTGTCCGCGGCCAAGTACGGCGTCAGCGACTCGGAGATGCTGGACCTGCTGGCGCACGACGCAGACTTCCACTCGTCCGCCACGCACGGTGCGTCCCCGATCGTCCATGAACTTTTGTTTTACTAGAAACGAAAAAAACAACAACACTTATAATAATAATAATTAAAGGTTCTAATGGGAAGTTGAAAAACGGCAGTGAGAAAGTGAAAATATTCAGGGTAAAATTGAAAAAAGTCAGTCGAAATTCAGGAAAGTTAGCGTGAAAAGGTGAATTTCTCATTTTTCTTACTATTGTGGCCGTTAACAGAAGCATATTTGCTCGAGAATTCTCAGTTACATTTAATTTCTTTATGACAACCGGCATCTCTACGTATTGCCATCTCCGTGGCTCAGGCGTCAGGAAAAGCATTCCTGGAGATTCTCGGTCGACACCTCACGCGCCGAAAGGCAGGCTGCGATCATTAGCCTTGGTTATGCTTCTACTCACCGGTATGCGTTTTGTGATAGAGGAGAATTGGAAACGGAAGCCGAAGAACAAAAACACTTCCAGACCGGAAACTCTCGATGGCAGGTATGAGAAACTTAAATGGCGTTTTGAGTGAATTGGGAGGTTAGATCCCATATTTGGCGCGGCCCTACTGCATCGGTATTTCTCATACCTGCTGTCGGGAGTTTCCGGTCTGGAAGTGTGTTTGTTCTTCAGCTTCCGCCTCCAAGCCTCGTTGGAAACCACTATTTGTGAACGACCCCTACTTTCACGGGTTCCAGTGCCCTGGGCGCCGGCCTGCCTCTTCTGGGCGCGCTTCAACAAGCTGCTGGCGCCGTTCCTGCAGTGGGTGCTGTGCGGCGGGGACCTGGTGCTGCAGTGGCGCGACGTGTCGGTCCGCGACGCAGTGGACGTCCGCTACCACGGCAGCAAGGCTGCCCACAAGGCCCTGCTCGACTACTTCAAGGTGAGAACAACCTCGGACCTTGGAGCACGACAACACACTTTCTGGTCCCTGGTAATTAAACACTGAGTATGAAACAATCATTATCGTAGCCCACTTCGGGACGATGCGAGTCAATTCTGAAAAGTTGCTCTTACATTTTTGATTTGAGACGGAAGTTAGACTCAGCTTGGCGCCAGGATTTCGGAAATGGGAGTACATGACCTTCTCTGATGGAACGTGAAAATGAGGAGGATACGGTAGTTGGGGTGGCCGCGATGGATCCCGACCGTTACTCAATGACTTCCTCAGTTACCCTCACAGACCGTCACGGGTCGCCACGCTGAATCTAACTCGGGTCTCAAATCTTGACTGCAAGGCCAACTTTTCAAAACAGCGTCTTCAAGTCCCTTATCGCCTAAGATTTCAGCGATGGTCATGACTTTTTCATTCATATTGTTCAACCAGGCCAGTCTAAAACAGAAATCGCCCCTCAATCGAATAATTTCAGTCCCGATTCGAAGAGCCCGTGTTCACATATCGGCTCTGGAAGGTGGACTTCTCTGCGTTATTATCTTAAATCCTCCAGCGTACACGTTCGTGTTGACTGCCTCCGAGGCCCTGTTGTACTCTCCTGCCTCAGAGACCCCCTGCTCCTGTTGTACTCTCCTGTTGTGTTTGACTCGCGTTGACGCCCTGGTTTTGTGGTGTTTGGTGGTGCTGGTGTTGTTAGGGGTCTTGGTGGGCTGAGCGGGCTCCGGCACTGCAGGGGAGACTGCAGCCGATGCAGAACCTGGCGGACCAGTGGTAAGGGCCCGAGCCGCCTAGGCCTCACTGCATGGTGTGTCCTGGCCAATCCGAGTGCATGCTGCTGTCACTTTGTCTGTCCTTCTCGTCTTTTATGTGTCTCTGTCTATCTGTCTGTCTGTCTGTCTGTCCTTGTCTCCTCATCTCTTAGTGATTCTGTTTTTCTGTGGCCTCTTTGAAAAGGCGTGGGTTTTTATATGCGGCTTTTGGTTCGGCTCTGCATGATTTACGTTGCTGTCGCTCTGCGTGTGTCTTGCTCTCGCTGACGGCCCACCGCGTTGTCTACGCTCGATCCAGTCTAACCTTCGCGCTGGGCACGCCACAAGCCGCAACGGATGGCGGTGTCGGTGTTTGGCGGGACGGACTGTAGAGCACAATCCGACACGCGCATGCTGGCTGTGTCTTAGCAAGGTTTTCTACCATAGCAAGTAGCACGTTTCATGCTCTGTAGCGTTTTTCTTTCAACTGAAACGGTTTTTCTGTTTTGGGTTTTGCTTTAGCTCTGTCGTCTTCGGCTTCATCTTCGTCTGCGGATGTTTCCCAGCCCACGCTTTGATACCCAGTCTGCTTTTTATATGTTTGCGATTGAGATTCCATAAAGTACGTTCGAATTTTCCCCTATTGCGACGACAGACTACGGTGCCTCCGAGCGCCTGCGAATGCCAGGGTAGGCTAGCCCGCACGACTCCCGCGCATGCGAAAGTCAGGATTGCCTACCCTCCAGGCGCCCTAAGCGCTAAGATTAGCAAAAATAGGGTCCCACTTGCGACATTTTCATGGACGTTACTTTATGGATGATCCCAAAGCACAGTCGTTTTTTTGTTGTTGTATTTTCTACGTACATTTGGTCTTAAAATTCGCGTGATTGTTTCGAATGTGAACCTGACCGGGTATCTCCTGCCGCTGTTATAGCTACAACAGCCGCAAGCTGCAGGAGCTGCCCTACGTGTCGCACGCCGTCACCGGCTCCATCAAGAAGGACTACCTGCTGGACCTCAGCTGGGTGCACGACAAGGTGTGCGGCGCGGACGTGTTCCAGGTGAGCAGGATAGCTTGGATAGGAAGAGGAGGAGCAGGCGCGGGTTCGAACACCCTCTCCAATTTGGGCACAATTTTTCTTTTCGCAAGCTTGGGCTGGTCGGCCATAGATTGTAACGTAACGCCACCTCGCGGAGACTTCTGCTGAAGCTGAGCATTGCGGTCGATAAACGTAATACCACCTTGCGGAACCTTCTGCTTAAGCTGAGCATTGCGGTCGATAAACGTAATACGACCTCGCGGAGACCTCTGCTTAAGCTGAGCATTGCGGTCGATCAACGTAATACCACCTCGCGGAGACTTCTGCCTAAGCTGAGCATTGCGGTCCATACTCCGTGCTCAAGCGCCCGCTGATTGGAGGCGTGGAGTATTTGCATGAATGCTCTCTTACGCTGTCGCGGATTGTATAGTCTGGTCATGTCCTTGCCGGGACCATCAGGACGCGCTAGGTTACGTCCATAAATCACGTCACACCGTCCCCGTGGCTGAGACGTATACCAAAGCATTTCGGTTGATACCCCGCGCTGGAGTGCCGCCCTTACGGGATGTTGTGAATATACCAGGTGTATCATTGGCCCCGGGCAGTTTCGGTTTTAGGCAGTCCCGCAACACACTATCTCCGTCTCTTTCTGTCTCACGCGTCTGGCCGAGCCAGAAAGAGACGGAGATAGTGTGTTGCGGGACTGCCTAAAACCGAAACTGCCCGGGGCCAATGATACACCTGGTACAATATAGTAACCTACTTTTACTTCTGTACGATGTACCCACCGAGATTAGAGGCGTTACGTTATCTGTGAACAACCCCATTGATATCTGAACCCGCGACACGACTGCCTCTTCCTTTCCAGGTGCTGGAGGACATCGCGCTGGAGAAGTCGGACGACCCGGACTTGCTGTGGCTGGAGGCGACCTTACAGGAGGCGGCGCCGGCGCTCGCCTTCGACGGCCGCCAGCTCCACTCGCAGCTGTTCCGCCGCCTCACCATCGACTTCCCTGCCCCCGCGCCGCCGCAGACCACCGAGCCGGGCGCCGTCCCCGTCGCCCCCGAGCCCAACGAGTGGGTGTCGGTGCCCGAGGGCCGCGCCCTGCCCCGCGCTGCGCTCGCCGCCTGCCTGCAGCCGCCGTCCCCGGCGCTGCTCCCCATCCCCGCCAAGGTCCCCGATGACGTCCCCGACCGCCTGGACCTGATCGTGCGCATCCGGGACTACCCGGACTACGTGGTGGCCGTGTGCACCGCCAAGGAGGAGATCGCCGTCTGGGATATCCTCAGGTAGGCTGGGAATGAAAACAGTCATGACCATCGCTCAATTTTAGGCGATACGGGACATGAAAAGTCTGTTTTGAAAACATGCTATTTAATTTAAGATTTTTGAGCCCTAAGATTTTAAAAAATGGGGCCGCATGACCTTTCTTGACAGAAAATGCGAGTTGAGGGGTCACTATTGGGCCTACCACTAACTTTCTAATTTTCGTTCACTTAAGGTCATGTGGCCCAATTTTTGAAATTCTGGCATTAAGCTGAGTATGAGGACTGAAATCAGGTCTGAAATCTCAAGTAAAGTTTCTGAATTACATGTGCTCGTTTTACAGTGCATGAATTCATTAAAAAACACAGTAAATTAACAGCAAGTGACTGTAAATGTCTCTGCAATTTTAAAATAACCGACTTGAAATGACTTTTCAATTTTAGAATGGCCTTGGTTGACAAATGGTTTCCCCATTAATGGCAAGCTATTGTGGAATGGCTGGAAGCCATTTGTACTTTTCTGAATTATTTGAAACTTGTCGGCATCCGTCGGTTAAAAGTCATTTTTAATTGAAAAATTTCTAAACCAGTGAATGACATTCATGCGTTTGAATGCGCAATGGTTTTCACACACACTTTGTGTAGCTAGTGTGAAAACGGGTTTGGAAGAGTTGGGCTGTTGCTGTTGGCAGGTGTGAGCGCGTGCGGGTGCTGCGCGGGGTGCCGCAGCCGCTGAGCCTGCAGCCCGTGGACTCGCGGCGCTGCATCGTGCTGTGCCAGCGGGAGCTGCGCATCTACGACCTGGACGCGTGCACGCTGCTGGCCAGGCTCAAGGGCGTCATGAACCAGAAGATGCCCTACTTCGGCCTGCACGACCAGTCCCACCTCGTTGCCTTGTCCAGGAACAGGTAATACTCTGCTCTCCCCCAATCTGGAGCCCTAAGTAATTGTCTTGGGGGAAAAAAAGACATTAACCACACTATGAAAGGCTTGTCCAGAGGCTAAATATTAAAAAAAAAAAAAAAAAGAGTTCCGAAAATCAAGAAAATGATTGAATATCTCGAAGAAAATTTGAAATTTCGGAAAATTATCGATTTTCAAAACCTGCGAATTTCTAAGTCAACACTTCTTCGGCAGGATGTACGTGAATCTGATGAACCTGGACTCGGGTGACTGCGTGACCACCTTCAAGGCGGGCGAGGACCGCTTCCTCAACTCCCTCCTGGTTTCTGGCGACGGCCGGTAAGCACCTTCGAACTTCACTCGTCTTCAGTGCACTACACGCTCCTAGCAGCCTCTTGCTTACACCCAGAGAAATGAATTCTCTATTCAAGCCTAGAAAAGTATATACTTAAAGCATTCAAGAATATAGCTCTGAATCCAAATTCAACTCTAAGATTGGCTTGATTCAAGAAAATATTCTTGAATGCTTTTAGTCTTAGAATCTGTTTCTCTGGGTGTACCTTACGATTCGGCGCCGTCCAATTATTAAACACCGTCTCCGTGGCTGAGACGTTTGCAAAGAGTATTCCGGGAGATACCCCACGCTCGAGCACCCGACGGCGGGATGTCTCGAGCGCAGGGCTATGTCTCGAAATGCTTTCGATCATGTCCAAAGACACGAACGTTATGTGATTTGTGAACGACCCCTGTGCTCCGCTTTGCTCACGGTCACTTTCGGTCACTTTCGGTGTGGTCGCAGCGTGCTGGTCTGCGGCGACGAGACCCAGAAGCCGTTCCCGCTCCTCGTGTGGAACCTGGCGTCCCGGAAGCTGCTCTACGACCTGCGCATCCCGCACCACGACTTCGTCACGTCGCTGGCCGCCATCACGCACGAGGGCCACTACGTGTGCTGCGTGGCCCAGGTACAGAAGTGAAACAAAAAACACCGGAAGTGAGGAGTAACGAAGAGGAAGAAGAATGCAAGGAAAGAACATGAGAGAAATCACTCATTTTTCGCAGAGAAAAGCAAGTGATTTCTCATACTTTTTTTGCCTTTCTTCTTCTTCGTTAAGAATTCTTCATCCCATTTCGGATCCTCTCCGGAGTACTCTATACATCGGTCGTGATGCATGTAGTGCAGAAGTGGGAACAAAAGCGAATGTCGGAAGGAATGATACTACCAGACGTGCGCGCGTTAATGGAACATTAAGTAATGTAAAAAGCAGAAGAAGCTAAATAGCGGATAAAACGCAAAAAGCGAAAAAAAAACAACCTTAAAGCAGAAGTCATGGTGAAAAGCGGAAATGCTGTGAATAGAGGAAATAACGTAAAAGCCAAAATACAGTGATTAGCGAATGCAATGTCCAAACAGCCTGTTCATTGATCTACTAAACTCGGAAGGAATAGAGTACTTACTCCGGACAAAGTCCATGACGGAAGTATGAAATGGTTACGAAGACGAATGCTCGGGGAGATTGATAAAAAAAATCGCGTGTTCGGAACCCCGCCCTACTTCAAGAACCACTCCCTTCTTGCTTTAAAAAAACACACACAAAAAACCACACACACACACACACACACGATTTCTTCTCACACTTTCGACTTCCTACTCCGCTTCGGACTTCACTGACTTCACCGAAGTACCCTATCGCCGGTGACCCTAACACAATCCCCTTGTGCTGCAGGAGGTGGATGAGCCCAGCGCCAACTTCATCGTGGTGTACGACCTGCAGTCCGGGACGCTGTTCAAGAAATGGAAGCCCGGCGTCAACACGGTGTCGCTCAACATCTCCTCGAGGGACGGCTGCGTCATCTCGGGCCTGCAGGACGGGCGCGTGCTCGTGTGGGATCTCATCACCGGTGAGTCCGGGACCGGAACCACACTTCCGGCTCTGCGCACCTGTACTGATTAATTTCCTTTCAATAAGAGGGTATTTCGGAGAAGCTCAAACCGGAAGTGGAGAAGACGCGCAAGAAGAAGAAAAGCGGAAACAGTATGAGGGTAACCGCAGCAGAGAGTATCTCCGCCACGGCGTCGGCCACGAGCCAACTCAAAATTTCTGGAGGCTTCGCTCTCGCTGGCGATATGTCACGACCATTTGGTAGGGTCACACATCGCACATCTCCTCCGCGCAACCTGGAGATCTGAATCCTAGCGCTGGGGTACTGCTGCGCTGTGTGACCCTACCAAATGGTCGTGACATATCGCCTGCGAGAGTTAAGATTCCGGAAATTTTGAGTTGTCTCGTGGCCGACGCCGTGGCGGAGATACTCTCTGCTGCGGTTACCCTCATACTGTTTCCGCTTTTTTTTTTTCTTTTTGCGCGTCTGCTCCACTTCCGGTTTGAGCTTCTCCGAAATACCCTATTACCTCGTTGCCCGCACAGGTAACTGTCGGTGGACTCTCTCGGGCCACACGGCCCCCGTCGATTACCTGAGGCTGGACGCTCAGGGCGGCAGCTTCCTGTCGGCGGACTCCAAGTGCCGGGACCGATCGCTCAGACTATGGGACCTGAATAAAGGTGCGTAGGCGTGTGTAACGATTAGGGGGTGAGTGCAGGTAAAATGAATCACGATTTAAAATAAAACGCAGCAGGTTAAAAAGTTTCATTCTCCAAAGAAAGCAGTTGAGCCGTTTAGATAAAATGTCCACTTCTGAGAAGAGTAATTTTTTTAAAATGTGCATGTGACTTTTTCTACAGCGTGATTTGTTTATCTGCACTTTTCTAAGAGTAAGTAAAATCACACTGAGAATCACAACCCCAAGAGCTGGTGTGGAGACCAAAGGAGAGTTTATATTATTATTATTCACATTAGAAGGTCCCAAGGGCACTGGGTGACATAAAATGAAGAGTTAACATGGCGGAAAGAGAGGTTTATATGATGGGGAATTGACATGTAAATATAACAGTGACTAAAGCAGAGTGGCTGGAATATGTATTGCGGACACATTGACATGTTCTGCACGATGTTATGTTTTTGCTTTCTTGGTTGTGGTGCACTTATCCAACTTATCGTGATTCATCGTTACATTGCAGCTTCGAAATGTAAATTTACAGGAAAAAAATCATCTGAAAGTTTGCGCGATATTTTTTTTTTTGCAATGTATTATGTTGATTTTTATACTGTAGACGGCCAAACCCGTTTAAGCTTAAGACCATTTTGACTTCGATTATTCATTTGATACCGAAGTTCCTAATGCATCTCTAATCACCCTCCCCCTTCTTGCACAAAGAAAAATATGGCATTGATCACATGTGTGGTGTATGAACCGCAGGCACGCTGGTGGCCGTGTACACGGCGCGGCGGCCCGTGACGGCGTGCGAGGTGACGCACGGCGGCGAGGTGCTGGTGATGGCCGAGGAGGGCGCGGGCCACCCCACCACGCTGCGGCTGCGGGGGCGGCCCGCCCACGCCGCCACGCCTCCGGGCGGACAGCAGACGCAGGCAGCGCAGCCCTCCAACGGGCAGCCCGCCAACGGACAGCCCAGCCGCTACTTCGGCACCCCGGAGCACCACGGCCGTGTCGTCGACTTTAGGTTCGTGTTGAAAAAAACCATGGTCATCGCCCGTTCAGGAATAGACTGTCGAAATTGTACGAAATCGATATCGATGGTGTCGAAATTTGGTCGAAGCTCGATTTTTTCATCGATTATTTGTACGATGGACAAAGAAAATCGGCTTCCGATACCATTTCGATATCGAATCAACAGGGGATTACAATAGATTTCTTTGAATTTGTCGGCATCGAATCGACATCGATTCGATCAGGGGCGGATCGGCCCGGGCGGGCGGGGTGTGTTTTCCCGCTCGGGCCGCAGGCCCGGGAGGGCCGAGGGCCCCGGCCGAGGGCCGCGAACAATCCGGGACCGGGAGGGCCGTCGTGGGCCGTGGGCTACGGACTGCCCGGGCCAGGCCCGCGAACGCTGTCAGCCCAGCCTGGCCTAAGTCCCGGGCCGTGGTGTAGTAGCCATTTTGCTAAAGGGCCGAGAGATACAGATGGGGAGCGTCCATTAATTACGTCAGCTTTTGGGGGGAAATTTTAGCCCCCCCCCCCCCCCCCACGTAAGGGTCAGTAGGATCTAGGCTCGGCGCCAGGATTCCGAAAATGGGGTCCCATGACTTTTCTGATAAAAAATGCAGAATATATATCAGTTAGGGAGGGACGGTTAGGGATGGCTGCGACGAGCCCCACCACGTACATTCATTCATTTTTCGGGTCAAAAAAGTCATGCGGACCCCATTTTTAAAATCTGGGTGCCAAACTGGCTATCTAAATCAGGTCTCAGATCCTGAATGTAATCCACACGCTTTGTACACTTGGCTTCCAAAGTCTTCCACATTCACTCCGCATTCGCCTCGACGCTCTCGCTTAATCCGCCTTTATCAGTTTACCTGTAAAAATGAATCCTAACGCGTTCCGATTTTTGTTTACAGGTGACAAGAGACGCGGCGGCAGGCATCCTCTTCCCACCCCCTCCCCCTCCTCTCCTTCCTCACCGCCCCCTCCTTCGTCCCCATGCTGTCCCCCGCCGTCCGCACTCACACTACTGCCATCACTTCTTGTTCATTTCTTCGTTTTTATTGTTAAAAATTGGATCATTTCCTTATCGTTCTTTCCATCTGTGAAAACACTTAAAAATAAAGTTATTAAATTTACGCCTGGTGTTTGTGTGTGTTGTAATGAACCTCTGGCTCTCGTTCAGTGTTCTGAAACTGACGAAAAACGTTCCAAGATGGTCCTGTTTTTTTTTTTTTTTTGTAGACCTCCCCTCTGTCATTCTAATCGAAATCCCGAACACGAAATATATAGATAAGCAAACAGCCACGGAAGGCTACTAGAGCTTTACCAATTTCACCTCTAGACGCAGTTTTGTCATGAAATTAATGCCTCGTGACCATCATGACCCTGGAATAATGCAGAGTGACATGTCCACACGCCAACATCACTTTCACGCCTTGAAGGTAGACCGCCCAATCTGCGCCACCCGCCAGACCCTCAAACGACAAAGCCACAGCCGCTTTCGGGCAACGGTATTTTTTTGGACCTCCTCTATCACCTAAATCAATTAAATCAAAATCGGGAAAGCACAAATTTTTCTGGCTAAAAACTAGAAAAGTTTCTTGCCAATGTTTACTCGTTCTTTGCTTCCACTACTACCACTGTGACGTAGAAGCAAAAGAGAACGGGCATTGCGCTCGCCCTGTCAGTTAATACCCCTATTCAGCTAGTAAACTACGGAACGGGGGAATTCTGTTTTGAGAGCGTTTTGAACGGGCATTGGAGTATTTTCGAAAGTGCCTAAATTTCCGAAATACAAGCAACAAAAATACAAGTTTCAAGAGACCGCAGTTTCGGTGGTAGTTTGTCTTGGGACCAGACGTCGCCAGCAGCCAACAATCACTTTTCGCGTCCACTGCAGGGCTCGGAGTAATATATCAGTGGCTCAGTCCAATTAAAATGTGCGAAAGGTTGAGGAAAAAGAATTGTGTCTCATGATGCTCATGATCGCAGAAAACGAAACGCCGAGCAGGTATGCACCCCTGACTACACCTCTCGCCAACCATCCCACGTTGCTACTAAGCAACTGAGGCTTCCCCAGCACATTAATTTTATTGTTCGCTGCTCCACGTTCATACTGACATTAACAGAAAATTTTACTTGTGCCTCACACATTACTCTGACACTACAAACTTATATTTCCTCAATACGTAAAGAATAAGTGTCCTAAAACGCTCAAGCGTTTCCATCCCTGTCCTGTTAAGAATTTCGAAATTTCGAATTTCGAATTTTCGAAAATTTAAGCGCTTTGTGTTTGGACCGACCCTTAGACATGGTTTCGTCATGAAAACGATGCCTCGTGTCACACAGGACCCCGGAAATACCCTCGATCACGTTCACGCCTCGAAGGTAGGCAGACAAAACTACAACTCGACTAAGGCAAAATAGTCAAATTTTACTTTTTGCCGCAAACACGTGGTCGCAAATTTACTGCTTGTTTAAAAATTAGCCAAATAATAAGTTACAAACAAATCTGTTTCCTCCGTGGCTGACTCCGGAAATGACCTCCGCGTGCACCCGCGAAAGGCGGCCGGGGGCCGTGACGTCAGATGACGTCATTAGCGCTGCCCTTCTCGTCCCGTGACGTCATCACTGTGGCCGCACGCCCGTCGCGCCGCGTTTTCTTCCCACCCCCTCCACCACCGGGGCCAACGTATTCCAAAGGCGTTACGTAACTCGTGGACAGCCCCTCCTGGCTGTTGTTCACGAGGAGAGAGGAACGCGCCGCTAAGCCCCCCCCCCCCCCCGCTGCGTTGGCCGGTGTTTCTATGGCAGCACAATGACGATCCACTTTTCGCCTCTCTTTTCGGTGGGATCCCAGCTTCTTCCGCCGCCGCCGCCGCCGCTGTTGTTGCTGCTGCTGCTGCTTCTGTTTGGAATACCATCAAGTACCGCCTCTCGCCATCACCGCCTGACAACTGAGCAGCGACAAAGGCGGTGGACTTAGATCGACAGAACGCCGTCCGATTGGTCGTTGCGGAGAGGCTGGGCATTACGGTGAGCACGGCATTGTGTTGTTTCGGGTCCGCGCCGTGCTCTGAGGGCCGTCGGAATCGGATTGGTTGGTTAGTGAGCTCGCGGGGCCGCGCGCACTTCCGGCGAAAAGCTTTCTGCCGGTCGTGCTTCAAAGGGAGCCAGCCCCACCCACCCCGCCCTCTCGTAGACAGCCAGCCCCAGTCCAACATGGTCCATGGGGCATCATGGTATAGAGTATGCCATGGTGTGCTGCACGCCTTGCCACTTTTACCATGGGCAATAAATTACCATGGGAAAACGGAACCATGGGATCCAGCTTCCCTTGGCACTTGTCCCATGGTCTTCCGATGGGAGAGCTGTTTTTTTTTCTTTCAGAAATAGGATTCGAACCATCAACCTATCAACTAGGTTTCCGACTTCCTACCAATTCGGCTATTGTGCCACTTTTATGTACCATGCGCTGGACAGCAGTGAACTTGTATTTATCATGGGACATCACCCATGCGCTGGACAGCCATGCCCAGTGATAACGCTTGTATGTCGAACATGGGACATCACCCATTCCCATACCAACAAGGGTTGGATTGTCCATGGTGAATCCATGCCCATATGGTAGAGACGCCCATAGCATAACGCTTTCCATGTCGAACAGGAGCGTTACCATGGTATTGGCTTCATGGGGTTCATGGGGGTCATGGCTTTTTGGGACTGGGCGCGACGTCTGGCAATACTCCGCGCTCCAAGGGCTTCGTGTGGGGTAGCGTAGGCTGGCCGGTAGCCTCCGCTTGCTCGCGAAGGTCGTCCTGAAGGTTGGAATTCCGTTTTAATGATCGCTTTCACTCGAACCTCTGGTGCAATCATTTCTTTGTTGTTTCTAGTGTCATGTGTTGCCTAGCGTCTGGTGCCAGTTTCAAATATTTTGGTCTTGTAATTCTTTGTAATTGATTTGCAAACATCCACTTTGCGTATTTTTCTATGAAAATTCCAGTAAAGGGATTTCGCTGGTTTGTGAACGCGACGAACTTGAACTGCTTTGAACAGTGTTACGTCGTCTTTCTTGCGATTGCTCTGTTGGCATTTGTTATATTCAGGCCATTTTCCCATCACCGCACGATAGTTAATGTGTGTGTGTGGTGTGGGGCATCTGGCATGTCATGACGTTTGTGCATACATTTGAGTTTGTTTTGAGTTCATAAAAATAATTAATTTGATTTCCAAACTGAATATTACAAGATGTTCGCCGTTTCCTGAACGCACTCTCACCGTCATTTAGACGTGTTTTCCCGGGACTAGGGACATGATTTCAATTTTATCCAAGTCAACCTAGGCTGTAGTTAACTTTTGCTCTGACTGCTTCACCCTTAGTTCAAAGTGACAATGTCATATTTTCCAAGCGTTCGCGAGGTTCGCGAAAGTGTGCGAATTTTCTATAACGTAAATTTACCCCCACCTCCACAGAAAATTAGAACAAACCCAGTACTAGTATTATTACTATTAATACGTATCCTGGCAGGAACGTGCAGACTTTCCTCGCCTTACTTAGCGAGCTCTCATCGTAAAGAAACCCGGAAAAGCCACGGTCTAGGTCCAGAGGTGGGCGAAGAAATGTGGTCGCCGGCTTGCTCATAATCCGTTGGTGGCGTCGTAAAGGCGAAAATTCCTGAGGCGTTGGTCCTGGATTTCGAAACCGGTAGCGACGAGGTAAAGTTTCAAATTCATTTCATACTAATAAAATTGAAATTGCGAGTGTAAAGGTGGGATGGTTTGGTTAGAAATGTCTTGAAAGCAGCGAAAATTTTATTATTTCCAGAATTAATTGGTTATCGCATATAGCATAAACAACTAACGCGCAAAGCCCGAAAGTGCAATGGCGAGGTATCCGTACGTCAGGGCCTCTGGGACGGCACGTGCCAGAATGCATGCCGATGACAACAAGGTACCGTAACAGCGGTGGGGAGCCGCCGGGGCCGCTGCGCTCGCCCTGTTTCGTCGATTTGTTCTGTAACAGCACATCTTTTGCGGCAAGGTGACTGCTAATGCGGCGACCCTGCTGCATGGTGTAAACGGAGATTTCAAGACGTCTAAACGTATTTAACGTCACCTCGCCGTCGAAAGTGTATCTTGTTAAGAATTTCGAAATTTCGAATTTCGTATTTTGCGGCGAGGAACGGCAAGCGGCGATCAGCATCTTTGTAATGCATATCTGTGAAAATTATTGCGAAAAAATAGTAACAAGCTGGCCTGCGCTCGACCTGCGCTCCACCGGCACCTCGGTCCGTCAGGGGGACTTGGCCAGCTTGGGCCTGCCGGCGGCGTTTGCGGCCTCAAGTCTCCTTAGAAGTGCCCGACAGCAGATGTATTCTTTACGATTAAAGTCGTTAACCTGATCCCGTCCCGTGTAACAGTGCGCTCCGCGATGATAATGGTGTTCCCGCGGCGGCCAACCCTATCCTCACAAAACAAAAACAGAAATTTTTCCATTACTCAAAAATTCGACACAAATAGAAAATAGTTGCCACCGTACGTGATTCAACGTTAAAAAAGGAGGTGATCCTCAAAATTTGAAGTTTTTCTATCAACGATAAGTCGGCGAACACACGTCCGGCCGAACGAACATGCGGCATCAGACTATAAGCCCGGCTCCAGCCGTTTCTAAAGAAACGTGTCGGGACGGGCTAAAAACGTATGTATGGCAACTAATGTATATTGTAATACTTTTTGTATTTTGATAAAAGAGTCACTTGATGGAGTATCACAAAATTGCAGGAACAGAGGTACTGCGAGCAACATGCAACCACGTTTTTGTTTCTTTTCAAATTAGTGTGAAATTTATTTCATGTCAGGAAACATTGAAGGGCTGAGGCGATTGTGCCGCCGGGTTCACCTACCATGGCAGCATCTTTTCAAATTATGCGCAACTGATCTTCTTACTCCACAGGAACTTTGAATCAACTCCGGATGATGTTCTTGCGCTGTCGAGTTCCCTACGCAACGCCTTTTCTGTAACCTTGGTGCAAACCTAAGCCTGCAATACAGAACAGCGGCCAGCAAGGGGCCGTTCGAATATGACGTCACGCGGTTTGGGCCGATTTTCGAGCACCCGGTCACCCCTTGTCACACCCTGTCACAAATTTTGGAGCACCCACCCCCCTTGTGATGTCACATTTACCGATGGGGGGCCCCAAAGCACGGAGGTATGCGAGATGTTCTTTTTGAACTCCTGTTAGTGAAAGTTTTCTCCGGTAGTTTTCAGTTGAATGTATCGTGGACTAGATTACAACACGAAAAAATAAATTTAATACACCTGACGGCGGCAAAACGTTTAATGGAAACACATTTATGTAGCACATCGCTGAGACCCCTCTTTAGTGCACGCGTTCAACGCGAAAATTTGATTGTCATTTGAAAGAAGCCGTACGGAAAAAATGTGACGTCACATGACTGAAACCACCTACCCACCCTGTCACATTTTAGGGAACCACCCACCCACCCCCAGAGTGTGACGTCATATTCGAACGGCCCCTAGACTAAAAACAAAATCTGAATTTACCGAGCTACCAGTTAAATTTCACGTCCCGTATTAACGGTATCCCGTACGATATCCCTTTCGTAACGAAGCGGGATACCTTATGAAAATACCGCATGTATCAAAGAATCTCGTAAATACGGGGCGCGAAATTTTGCGTTCTATAGCACTGTCAATGTACTGGTATTTTGACGATACAGTATTTCCAGGGGGTGGCAACAGCGTCAAAGCGCCTGGTTCCATGCGGTAGCGAGCTGAAATTTGTCGCCAATAGTTCGCATTATAACAATGAGGCCAGGTGTGCTTTAGATCTGCAATTAAGATATTAGCACAGGTTATGCCTTGGAAGTTGCTAATATGCAAAGATATATGAGTTTTCACTTGACCTTTCTGAGTTATAAGGGTCGCAAATCTTAAATACGAATCTGCGTTTTCACAGAGATTTGCCCTTTGGGACGAAGTATCGACCATTTTACGCAGTAAATATGAGTAAACTAGAAATATAAGTATCCTCCCTAATGTAAAACGTACTCCTCTATCGAATGAAACCAACCCAGACCGAATCGGTTCATTCGTTTCGAAGATAATTGGAATATATTAGAGCGCTACCGCATGGAACCAGGCCCTCTCACGTGCTTGCTACCCCCTGGTATTTCCTTAGCGCGAAAAGTGAATACCAGGAGATAACGGTATACCGACAGTCCTTGCGCAATACTAATATATTATGAAATACCGTGTGGCATATACCGGATCCCAAACAGCCAACCGAAATACCGCGTCATGTTACCGGATCTCGTCTTATATTCGGGGTCCGTCCAAATCTTGGCCCATCCACCAAGGTCAAATAGAATCCCCTAAAACTTCAACGGATCCCGTAAAAATTATGGAGTCCCATAACTCCTTCGACATTTTTGTACATGGGGTGTATCTAGTAATATTAAGTTTGGGAATCACATTAATTATTTTTATTATCTCATAAATTTTTGCACAAACGTCATGACATGCCAGCTACCCCTCACAACACACACACACACACACACACATTAACGGTCGAGCGGTGATGAGAAAATGTCCTAACTCTAACATAAATGCCAACAAGTTCGTCGCGTTAACAAACCAACGAAATCCTTTGCTGGAATTTTCATAGAAAAATACGCAAAGTGGATGTTTGCAAATCAATAACAAAGAGTTACAAGACCAAAATATTTGAAACTGGCACCAGACGCTAGACAACACATGACACTAGAAACAACAAAGAAATGGTTGCACCAGAGGTTCGTGCGAAAGCGATCATTAAAATGGAATTCCAACCATAAATTACAATTTCACAATTAATAATACATTAACACAACTGACGCCAGTCCACTAATCCGGGTAAATCGTTCTTTCAATCTAAACCACAGTAGAATAACAAATGGTAGATGTTCTTTTTCACTTATTTGGGTAAAGCAAATTGAGTTCGAAAGCTTAACCATATGACCAGTCCGCAAGCCAGACCCACTTTCAGTACACTTTAAAGCTTCTTCTCCGTGTGAGTTCGAAGATGGGCTTGAAAAGCGGCAGGACGGCCAAACTTCTTGTGGCACTCGGTGCATTCGAATGGCTTCTCACCAGTGTGGGTGCGCACGTGAACTCGGAGCGTGCCACCCTGAGTGAACTTCTTGTGGCACTCGGTGCATTCGAATGGTTTCTCGCCAGTGTGGAGACGAAGGTGGACTCGGAGATGGTCTTCCTTACCGAACTTCTTGTGGCACTCGGTGCATTCGAATGGCTTCTCACCCGTGTGTATACGAAGGTGCACTCGGAGATGGCCTTCCTGAGCGAACTTCTTGTGACAAACGGTACATTCCAATGGCTTCTCACCCGTGTGGGTGCGCACGTGAACTCGGAGCGTGCCTTCGAGAGCGAACTTCTTGTGGCACTCGGTGCATTCGAATGGTTTCTCGCCAGTGTGGGTACGAAGGTGGACTCGGAGATGGTCTTCCTTACCGAACTTCTTGTGGCACTCGGTGCATTCGAATGGCTTCTCACCCGTGTGGGTGCGCACGTGAACTCGGAGCGTGCCACCCTGAGTGAACTTCTTGTGGCACTCGGTGCATTCGAATGGTTTCTCGCCAGTGTGGAGACGAAGGTGGACTCGGAGATGGTCTTCCTTACCGAACTTCTTGTGGCACTCGGTGCATTCGAATGGCTTCTCACCCGTGTGGGTGCGCACGTGAACTCGGAGCGTGCCTTCGAGAGCGAACTTCTTGTGGCACTCGGTGCACTCGAATGGTTTCTCGCCAGTGTGGGTACGAAGGTGGACTCGGAGATGGTCTTCCTTACCGAACTTCTTGTGGCACTCGGTGCATTCGAATGGCTTCTCACCCGTGTGGATACGAAGGTGGACTCGGAGATGGTCTTCCTTACCGAACTTCTTGTGGCACTCGGTGCACTCGAATGGTTTCTCGCCAGTGTGGGTACGAAGGTGGACTCGGAGATGGTCTTCCTTACCGAACTTCTTGTGGCACTCGGTGCATTCGAATGGCTTCTCACCCGTGTGGATACGAAGGTGGACTCGGAGATGGCCTTCCTGAGCGAACTTCTTGTGGCACTCGGTGCACTCGAATGGTTTCTCGCCAGTGTGGGTACGAAGGTGGACTCGGAGATGGTCTTCCTTACCGAACTTCTTGTGGCACTCGGTGCATTCGAATGGCTTCTCACCCGTGTGGATACGAAGGTGGACTCGGAGATGGCCTTCCTGAGCGAACTTCTTGTGGCATACGGTACATTCCAATGGCTTCTCACCCGTGTGGGTGCGTACGTGAACTCGGAGCGTGCCTTCCTGAGCGAACTTCTTGTGGCACTCGGTGCATTCGAATGGTTTCTCGCCAGTGTGGGTACGAAGGTGATCTCGGAGATTGCATTTACGAGCGAACTTCTTGCAGCACACTATGCATTCGAATGGTTTCTCACCGGTGTGGGTACGCTGGTGAACTCGGAGATTGCTTTTGTCAGCGTACTTCTTGTGGCACTCGGTGCATTCGAATGGCTTCTCACCGGTGTGGGTACGAAGATGCCGTTCAAGATGATCGGGACACGCGAATTTAGCACTGCACACGGTGCAGACCTTCATCGTGATGCGAGGGAGGTTTTTCTGTAAACGACAAGAAATCCTAATGAAATGGCCGACAACGAATGAATCTTCGGGGACCAGTGTTGGTAGATGTGTGTCCTTACCTAGTTGTCGAATACGATCACTGCGTCCTCAACGTGATTGACGTGCAGTGATACCAAACAGCCCCGCTGCGGCGAGGAACAAGGATTCCGTGGATGTTGTCCGTTGAGGTTGCTGGCCGGTGTTCTGTATTGCAGGCTTTGGACCAAGGTTACAGAGGCGTTGTGTAGGGAACACGACAGCGCAAGAACATCATCTGGAGTTATTCAAAATTCCTGTTGAGTAAGATCAGTCAGAATTTGAAAAGATGCTGTTACGGTAGGTGCACTGCAGGCGGCACAATCGGCTCAGCCCTTCAATGTTTCCTTCAATGAAATACCTTTCACACTAATTTGAGAAGAAACAAAAACATGGTTGCATGTTGCTCGCAGTACCTTAGGTCCTGCAATTTTGTGATACTCCATCACGTGACAGAGTATTACAATATACATTAGTTGCCATACAGACGTTATTACTATTCTTTCGCAATAGTTTTGACAGATATCCATTGGAGATGCTGACATGGAAATGTTACTCGCGTGTTTCCGCAAATTTTAGCAATACAAAAGTATTGCAAAGGTACTTTGGAATACGCGCTGTCTTGCAATCTTATCATGATACTTTCACCACGCAAAATGTGTTGCGGTGTTGTTCTGATACATTTTACTTGAAATTCATACGATGAACTCATTACTGGCAGCTAGAGGCACGGCAAAGCTCCGAAGAGCGAGCTGCTCTGATCGGCCGTGTTAGCGGGCCTGGCGAGCCTCGTGGCGCTCCCAGCTGACCGGAGCAGAACGTACTTTCGAGTCCGCTTCGGGAGGGTTCAGCAGACTAAGATATTGTTAGAGAGAAGTCGGCCGGCCGAAACCTACCCGAAAAACGAAATGCACCGTCGAAAACGGTGCGACTTAAATCCGCTCCCCGCTACGCCACCGTACTTCGGCAGGCTACGGTGCTGCGCCGAAGCTCGCCCGCTGACGCGCACCGTACTACAGTGCGATAAAACCGCCTAACCCGGAATAAACTCCTAAAATAAAGTTTAAAACTGTGGATAAAGTATGAGCTTTGTTATGAGATAATAAAAATAATTAATTTGATTCCTAAACTGAATATTACAAGATTCACCCCGTGTACCAAAATGTCGAAGAAGTTATGGGATTCGATAATTCTCAAGGGATCCGTTGAAGTTTTAGGGGATTCTATATATGTTGGGTTCTTTGAGTTATATATCTCCAATATCACTGGTAAAGCAACGTACGAAAAGGCGTAAATATCAGCCAAAAACAGCCGTACCTGGTCTGTTTTGACGCTCTAACACGGCGTAATAGAGTGCTCCGGAGAAGCTCAGAACGGAAGTGAGAAGTCGTAACGAAGGAGAAGAATGCAGGGGAAGTATGAGTAATCAAGTATACGAACCCCACTGCCCTTCAAAAATCAAACGTTTTCTCATATTTTCTCCTGGAGTCTTCTTCGTTGCGACTTCTTACTTCCGTTTCGGGCTTCTCCGGAGTACTCTATTCTAACGTCATGCCTCACTGGGGCGCAGTACTGCGCTTCAGTATTATCAGTGAAGTTGGCTCTGGTACGTCAACAAAGTTGCCAGTTTCGCAAAGGAAGGGTGTCGCCTCAAATCTTCGCTGGCGACCTCATGACTATAGTGGTGTAAGTACGGCCTCAAAATGGCCATCCATATACCACGTGACCGAATTGGGGGAAGGGGGGGGGTGTTCAGCCCCAGGTCACGCTCCTATATTAAATACATGGGAAGGTTAGGTTAGCCAGGTCACGCAGGGGGAGGGCGGGGGTCTAAAAGTGGCCTAGTTTGGGTCATGTGGTATATAGATGCCCCCTAAGTGCCGCAACCCAGTCAAAAATTGATCATCGATTCGACGTCGTTTCGATGTCGAAGCGCAAGGTCGACACGAACTACGAAATCGATCGGAAAATGTCACAGATTTCGACGTCGAAATCGAATTTGAAATCAAAGTCGACATCGATGTCGAAATCACTAAATGGTCGAAATCGATTCTATCGAAATAAATGTCAAAATCGATTTTGGAATATCAATCGATATAAATTCACCGACCTCGTTCGGCACAACAATGCATACCTCAGTTAAGTGCAGTTTAGTGTACAGCCATTTCTGGAAAAAGTGAATTTAAAAAACGGGGTTTCTTGACCTGAAATGGTTTATGCTGATGGCAGCCGCGAGAAACATCGCAAAAATGCCAAGCGCCATGCGTTTTTGGAAAGGGTCATTAGAATCACACTTCTTAACGTAACGACGTGATATGTAATGGCTGTAAGGTCGGAGTAAGTCCCATAGTGTACTAAACGTCTGTGGGCAGATTCGTAGGCGCGAATAAATTCGTCCGTTTAAATTGTAGGTGAGAGGAAGGGAGTCTACAGAAGGATTTCCATTCGTTTTGACGTTGAAATGTTTTTTTAGGCCTAAAAGGCTTATATGACTTGAATATTTTTCATTTAAAGGTCGTGGCTGTGAGCAGACACGACGCACAGCTCTGGAATGTAAATTTCGCCAAAGTCGAACCTGCTTCGAAATTCAGCTGAAATATCGAGTCGATGGGTCTTCGATTCCATCGACATCGAAACGACATCCAATCGATGATCAATTTTTGACTGGGAAGGGAAGCCTTATTTGGGTATTCTGCGCACATGGCGCCTAGCGCCTGTCAGGTGCGCTACCACTACTTTGGCATGCGCGCTTGTCGGGCGGGCTGGCCTGCCCTCTGGTATTCGCAGGCGCTTGGGGCGTGACCTGACCCTGGTCAACCATTGCGCGCCCACATTTGGTGCGGGCGCTGGCGCTGACCCATGAAATGCACCAGGCTCGGCCCCGTCTTCTGCATCACAGGAGATCGGAAACGTTTGCGGAGAGGGCCTCGCAAACAGCCTAGGTACGGGCTGCCGTTTTACGCGGGGACGTTCAAGTGCGTCCGTGGGCCAGAAAAAAAAATTGGACTCCAGACCGAGAATATTGTTACCTACCGTGGACAAAAACTATCATTTCTCATCTGCAGATGTGTTGGGTGTTGGGAGGCGCACCGGTTCGCTCCTCGAAGAAGTCCGGTGGGAGCCGGTTGGAGTACTACATGTGGTCTGGTTACCCTATCAAATGGCTGGATGATTTCATCAGCGGATGCCAAGCTTCCAAGGAGCACCTGTGGGCGTCCCGCTGCGCTGCGATTTCTCATACTGCCTATCCCTTCCCGGTCTGGAAGCTGGAAGTATTTTTCTCCTTCATCTTCCATTTTCGGGTCTCACTGGAAACGCCTATTCGGATGAAGTGGAAGTGGTGTCTCGCAGCACTGTGGGGGCGTACATATCATCCGCATCGCATTCGCACCTGCGCCTCCGCCTTCCGTGTCTTCATCCCCTCGGCTGGCTCGAAGCCGGACGTTGACCTTTGCGTCGGTTCCTGTTCTTTCTCTCTCTCTCTCTCTCTCTCTCTCTCTCTCTCTCTCTCTCTCTCTCTCTCTCTCTCTCTCTCTCTCTCTCTCTCTCTCTCTCTCTCTCTCTCTGTCTCTCTCTGTCTCTGTCTCTCTCTCTGCATCTATTTCTCTATTTTCTTTCTTTTTTTCTCTTTGGAGGTCATGCGTAGTGGTAAGGCAGCCGCGTGAAAGTGATGTAGCACACGTCGGCTGCGACTGGTGGGTGGGTGGAGTCAGGGAAGGGGCGAAGGGGGATCGGGGGTGAGCGGTTGAGGGCAGGGAAAGGGGGAAAGGGTTCAGGGAAGGGCGAGGAAAGGCGGTGTTTGTTCGTTCGTCGGTTTCAGTTTCCTCTCGAGCGGCGCGGAGCGGAGCGGACCTATCTGTTCAGTGTTGTCACAGTGACGTACAAGAGAGGTGGGCCGCCAATTGGGGGCTGGCTGCGGCGTGAGGCAGAGGGCAGATATGAGAGATGGGGTGGTGGGAGGGGGATAGTTGTGCAATCACTCCACGCCGCCGCGCGCCCCGTACGGGGCCATCCAAAAATTACGTAACAACTCGGCGAGTAACAGGGGTTGTCACCTTCCTCATGCGGCCAGTAGAGACCCCGCGCTCGAGGGCCCGACACTGATACCGCTGCAGCAGCGCAGACGTCGGAAGAGGCGTTCCCAAATTTTATGGCCGGATCCTTGTACCGTTCACCCCTAAAAATTTCAACTACGCCTGAATAAAGCTTGCCGCAAAATATGGATGCATCATTCAAGCATTTACGTTAAATGCGTATACATGATTCAAGCAGATGCAACATTGTTAGAGACGATTACTATGATTCAAGCACTCTGTTTTGAGGGTGTTGGAGAGGGAAACGTGAGACTCACTCTCTCGCTCCCACTTTCTAGGGCGAGAGGACGGGTGATAGCGGTGGCCCCCTCAAGGGACCGTCGTCTGGACCAGTGATGGCCACTCCTAGATCTCCTAGATCTCCCTACCTGGCAGCACTAGAAATCGCTTTGTGAAGGAGAAATATACAAAATCAACAAGCTGGCCCGTCCCTTCCGTCAACCTCGGTGCCAGTTCCGCTCCGCTCCACCGGCACCTCGGTTCGACAGGGGGACTTGGCCAGCTTGCCCTGCCGGCGGCGTTTGCGGGGCCTTCGGCCCCCGCCTCAAGTCTCCCTAGAGGTGCCCGATAGCAGATGTATTTGTTACGATTTAAATCGTTAACCTGAGCCCGTCCCTGTGCGCGCCGCGATATGGTAATGGTGTGCGCGCGGCGGCCGACCCTAATAACCTCAAAAAGCAAGAACAGACAAATTTTCATTAATCAAAAATGCGATACAAATCGAAAATTGTTGCCACCGTACGTGATTCTACGTTAAAAAGGGAGTTTATCCTCCAAATTTGAAGTTTTTCTGTGAACGATAAGTCGGCGTACACACTAGCGAACGAACGAACATCCGGCATAAGACTAAGCCCGGCTCCTGCCGTTTCTAAAGAAACGTGTCGGGACGGGCTAAAAACTAGAAATACCATATTCGAAACTTGGTCGACAAAAGACGAGATTAAAAAAAGGGCCATCATACTGGTACATGGGCCATCACCGGTCCCCTTACCCTGTGCCCCTGTGCCCCTCCCAGCGTAGCTTTTTAATAATCACGAGGAAAATTCCGAAATCCGAGTGGGCGAACCCTCTTATGGCATGGAGCATGCAGTGTGGGAGTAGTCCGGCCCGGGGGGCGGCGGCGGCGGGGCCGGGGGCGGGGGCGGCGCCAAGCATCTATACGTGGTCCCCGGGGGGGTTTAAGGTACCTGGCTGCGGTACCCGCTTGCGTGGGTCTGTTGTCGGCTCGCCTCGCTCCCTTCCCGCCCCCACGCAGGGGCCTGTGGTGTGGTGGGGTCGTGATGATACATGAAATATGCTGGCCGATATACTCCTTGCGCTCCGGGGGCACCGCGTGCGCCATGCAACCTCTCCCTCACTCCCCCCCTCCCCCTCTACATCTACGATGTGCCTCCTACGGTTCGGTTATTGGCGGTGTACATTTAATCTCAAACTCTGTCCTTGGCCTCCACCTCGGCCATCTCTTTCTCTCTCTCTCTCTTCCTCTCTCCGCCGCTCGCGAACGCACACTGCAGAAGCATAAAGCATTCTGTGTTGTAGCCAAAGCCGAGGATGCAAACCACGGTCATGGCCCTAACCATACGACGCTAGTCCTGGGTGAAGAAGCAGAAGAGAGAATGAGACAGACAGACAGACAGATAGACGGACACTCGCGCTTAGCCAAACGTGAGGACATTTCGTGAGACGAACCACGAGGGAAGGTCTACCCCGGCGAGCGTAGAAGACGTGGGGTGGGACCGAGAGAGAGAGAGAGAGAGAGAGAGAGAGAGAGAGAGAGAGAGAGAGGGGGAGCTAAGGTTAGCGTTCGCTTTGAATCTGTCCTGTTTGTACCCTTTGCCCCAGTCAAGTGTGTGGGAGACACGTATGTGAGCTAAAGTTTGGGCCGGGTGGAGCAGTGTGTGTGTGTGTGTGTGTGTGTGTGTGTGTGCGTGTGTGTGTGTGTGTGTGTGTGTGTGTGTGAGAGAGAGAGAGAGAGAGGGAGAGAGAGAGAGAGAGAGACGACAGACAGACAGACAGACAGAGACAGAGAGATGGTGTGGCGTGGGTGCCGGCTGCCGGTCTTCGCACAGGAGTTGAATGGGGACTGGTACCTGCGGAAGGCGCACGGCGCGCGACGTGAAGCTCGCAAAGGAGCAGGACGCAAAGGGTATGGAAAATTGGAGCGGGCCGGCGTGCGCTCGCCATACATGCCAGCAGCAAGCCAGGGCAGCCGGCCAGCCAGTCAGCCAGCCCAGCCAGCCAGGTAGCAGGCAGCAGGCGTGATGTAATGGTACGTGTAACGTGGATGAATGTTGCAGTAACGGGGGGGGGGGCAAAACTGCGCGTAGCGAGTTCTGGCTCTGGCACATACAGGCGGTGGAGGGTGCGATCCTTGATTTTTGTCCACTCCACCGGGAGGAGCTGCGGACAAAAATCAAGGAGCGCTGACCTGCCGGGGCCGGGACCTGGCCCTGGCCAGGGCCCGGCCCGGCTAGCCCGAGGGGCTCCGTCCCTAGGCGGCCGCGGCCGCCGGCCCAACTCAGCCAGCCCCGCTGCCTTATCCCAGATCAAAATTCGAATTTCGAGATGCCGTTTTTTTTTTCACACGGCTTGCTTTTTAGTCCTCTATGCATTGGGTTGGACAGATTGTTCAATATTTGAGCGCAAATCCGAGTTTAAAAATGCATCCCGCCCGAGCGGCTTAAGCCCCTTAATCCCCGGGGGCCAGCCGGGCCGGGTCCCGGTCCGGGTCCAGGCAGCCCAGCCCGACCCAAGGCCAAGGTGGTGGGGATGACTGCTGGACAAAAATCGAGGAGCGAAACCGGGACAAAAATCAAGGATCGACACTGACATCATGTATGTGTGTGTGTGTGTGTGTGTGCGCGCGCGCGTGTGTGCATCTGTATGTGTGTGTGCGTAGCGTACGTGTAAGGATGGACCGCTGCTGCACACACCGAACACCGCGACTCGTTTGTTACCTCCGCGGGCGCGAAACAGGGCGATGCGCTCAGTAAAGCCTCCACAGCATCCTACAGCAGCAAAACCGATGCAGCTACTTATCCCCCCCCCCCCCCCCACTTTCCATCGCGCTATTCTTCCCCTCCCCCACCTCTCACTATCCAAGCACCCTGCCTACTCTCCAAGCCCCCCTTCCTACCCTCCAAGACCTATACCCAAGCACCTAGCCCCTATCTCTACTAATCACTAAGCACCTCTTCGTACCCTACGTCTACCTTCCGCTTCCTACCTACGCTGGCCCCCACCCTATGCCCACCGTGTGCTATCCACGACGTCTTCTACCCACTCTCTGCTACCAACCCCTTGCCTTGTTACATTCCCCTACGTGCCCCACGTACCCCCTCCGTTCCCACGCACTTCCCCGCCCATCCCTTTACCCGCCCCCCTTCCCCCCTTCGTCCTGGACTACCCTCACTACCTTACCTTGTCGTACCCTACGCGCCGAAATTGCCTACGACCGCTCACGCCAGGCTTTCTAAGTCACGCATTCACTTCAAAATCCCTCAGACACAACAAACCTGGAGGCTTCTTAGGATTATTTGAATTACGCGAAACTTCTTCGCAGGCTACGTAGGAATGCTTCGTAACGAAGAATCCTGCGATGAATCCTACGAAGACTTCATTTTCACAGCATTTTAACTGTAAGCGCCTAACCTTATCTCTCTTCCCGCGACGAAATGTGGAATCATGCCGGTGACGCTCTCAACAATTCTTACATTCAAATAGGGGTAGGGGAGGGAGAGAGAGAGAGAGAGAGAGAGAGAGAGAGAGAGAGAGAGAGAGAGAGAGAGAGAGAGAGAGAGAGAGAGAGGGGGGGGGGTATTAACTGTTGCGCTTAATATCCGATAAAGTGAGAGAATGCCGGGGGAGTCGCGTTGGAGGAACAGCAGGCTCTTACTGATTGTATTTCTCATTGACTCGAGCGCGGGTAGAAACACGCTGCACGGCCTGTTTGATCACGCGACACGCGCTGTGATGAGGTCTAAATTTCTCATCCTGGAAATGAGAGTCTGACGTCGGCGAACGGTTCCGCTGCAAGGCAGCACGAGCGGAACGAGGTGCGCGCCTTTATTGGCTGCCAGGCGCTGGGTGCTGAAAAAAAAATTGTGGAGTTTCCGACATTTTTTAGAAGTTTCGGCAACCATGAAAACATCTCGTTTGCTGTACAAGTGGTACAAGTGACGCATTTTGTTTGCGATTCATCGTTGTTTTTTAAAATTAGTTTTTTTAATTACGATGTGTTTCTTCAAGAACTTTTTTCAAGTGAATGTTTCTGGAAATTTTAGATAGTAGTCACCCTAAGATCTGTATGCTTAATTTTGTGCGGAACTATGCACGAAATTGTAGAATAGGGATAGCGTGGTCTGATAGTGCCACCGGACGCCCATCGGAAGTCGTTACGTTGTTTGTGATCTGCTTTGCCGCGCCATCGCCGCTACACACTAAAAAAAAAAGTCCAAAGTACGTGCACAACCCAGAGAGAGAGAACAATTTTGGTGGCCACCGGGAAACGAAGTGGTCGTTTTCGGTGACTAAAGTGTCTTCAATTTAGGATGAAAATCGTACGAAAATGTAGACAAAATTTGCATAGTGTACCGAGTGACTCCGCCACCGCTGACGCGTTTCCTCAAACACGAAAGCGATCTCGTCTGACACAGACACCCGCCAGACGTTTTGTCCGCGTGTTTGATTTGAATCTGAGGGGGCGCGTAGCGACGACGCCCTGCCTCGCCTCACTATGCGGCAAGGTGAGGGGGCAGTCTCGTACGCGAGGGTGAAAACGCACTCTAAATGTCAAGGAACAATATTTTGTCCGTGTGAGCTGGGTTCAGCTTTAGGCTCATTCAAATCTGCAGACAATTTTATCTTATTCAGGTACAAAATTTTGCTCAGAGGGATATGAATTTTTCCCTAGGTTGGATGTGTTATGGTTTTCATTGAGTCTGCAGCATGTGAAGTTCGGTGGATGTAGCTCAGAAAAATCGATTTAATTTCGTTTCATGCAGGTGCAGGATGTATAAAAAGAGTGATCGCGCAACACTTGCAAGACACCGTATGTGTAATACCTTGTGGTGTGATACCCGGTAACCCGTTGCCACTATACGCTGTGGTACCATGTAATTACAACGAGGAATACGCGGTAAAAATGTGTTCGCTAATTATGCGTATCCGGATTTCTTCGCTGATCCAGCGAAGAATTTGCTAACTCAGACAAAAATTTTCGCCGAGTGAGCGAAACTTTTTAAATCTTTCATTAGGAAGCAGATGATACCAACTCTTCATGTTTCCTAGTTTCGTAAGGGTTTGGGAAGTTATGTAATGAAGAGAAGTCTTATTTGTGTGTCCTGAAAGCAGAACTTATCTTTTGTTGCGTTTTAGTAAATTTTTGTGCATCATAAGGGAGAGGCGAAGATGGCTTCGGCTGCCGCCTTGGGCAACTCGGCTGGGCTTGCCTCGGAAGAGACGGCGCGCGACACACTCTCAAAAAAGTATGCTTGAATCAGCGCAAATTTGATGCCTACCTTGAAATCCTGGGTAACTTTCCCCAATTCAGCAACAGGATACTTGTGCCACCCATCACTATGCCCGATACAGGCATACAATTCGGCACAATCTGATGCCTGAGTTAGACATGTAGACTGATGCCTGAATCGGGCATCCGTATTTAGTGGCATGCCTTGATTTAGGCATAGCTGCATAGCCACTACGAAATTCTTGTTTCGAGCATATTAATCTCGTTTCGAGCATATTATGCTTAGGGAAGATTTTTAGGTTCAGGCATAAAATCTGCTATGAAACGGGCATATTATGCATGATTCAGGCATATTTTTTTGAGAGTGCAGTGCCAGCAACGACCAGCAACGGCAGCCTCACGGGTGCCCCCTAGTGCCGGCTCACCTTATATTATTAGTTTGCCGCACTCGCTACGTCTTTTCGGCTTTCTTATCGGGAGTAAAAGCTAGCTGATACCTCAAACTTTAATTTAGCTCGAGCGTTAGTATTTGTATTTTTGAGGTTTATTGTTAGTGTTTTGAGGTATCATCTGCTAAAAATCTTGAGACGCGTTTTCAGAGGTCAAAATTCGCTAGACCAGCGAAAAATTTACTGGACCAGCGGAAAACTCGTTAATCCAGCGAACATTTTTTTTTTCCTGTACCACATACACCAAAACCCGGAGCGAAAACTTCCTCGTTGTCTTCGTCTTGAACAGATCCATCCGAGTTCTGGTATGTCACACACAATACACACGCGCGCGAGAGCGCACTCAGGGAAACCGTTTCTTGGAACAAGTAAAATTTACTTGATCCAACCGTTTTTGAGCATTGTTATAACTTAGTCCATAAAAATGTTGAAACAATGCCAAAAAAGTCTTGATCCACGAGGAAAAATTCTTACTCCAACAGAACATGACTTCACGTGAGTCATTACTTTGCTTGGTTCAATCCCCAAAAAAGGTGAAGACATTTAATAGACTTGGAACAAGATATCCTTTCTCTGGAAGCGGTGGGCGGTGGTGGGTCTGTTCAAGAGGCCACACAGCTTCCGACGGTCTTGTCGGAAAACCACGGCGATTGTGGGCTGGTTGTCTGGTTCGTCGATGGGCGTTATTCTGTGGACGCCTCCGTAGATGCTCGTCGTCTTCACCCGCGCTCTGTCGCATCCTTGTCCCCTTTTGCATAATTATTGTGATGTTTTAAACCCCTTTTCTGATCCTTGCAGCCCTGCCCGTTTCCACTTCGCCCCTGGTCCCGCCCCCGCTCGCCCCCGCCTGCCCCCCTGCTCGCTCCGCACCGGAGTGGGGGTGGTGGCGGCAGCCGGGAGAAGGCAGGGGGGGGGGGGCTGACGGCCCCAAGCTTATAAAAGCGGTTGCCACCCTGGGCGCCTCCATTCGTCGCCAGCAGGCGTCTAGTTCGGGTAACGCAGGGCCACACGTTCGCCACACCGCCCTTACCCAGCCCTTACCCCGGCCCTTGGCCCTTACCCCAGTCCTTACCCCAGCACGCACCTCGGCCCACACAGACCGCGACGCGACCAGCGCCCGCGTGACCCCCCGCTAGCTTCCCGGCGGCCGCCTCCTCCGCACCCCTCCGAAGCCACTCCGCGCAACATGCAAGGTAAGTCTCTGGCTCGATCTAGTCAAAGATTGGCACAGAAGGGTGCTCCGCTCGCCGAAGTTTGCACCAGATTCGAATGAATTTTTGCAGAAACGCTTAGAATTTTGAATGGAAAATAGAACATTTTCGTAGTTCTTGTCTTTTTCCTCCACCGACAGCACATACTATTAGACGAATAATGCCCACGAAAGTTTTCAGTCAAATTTTGTATATTTCTGAAAACGCACATCTCTAGATCGTTAGTCACCGATTTCACAAAGCGCCAAGGGCACCGTGCACTCTAAATGTCTATGGGACTATGAGGCCGTTCGAATATGACGTCACACTCTGGGGGTGGGTGGGTGGGTGGTTCCCTAAAATGTGACCAACCGTGACAGGGTTTCAGTCATTTGACGTCACATTTTTCCGTACGGCCTCTTTCAAATGACAATCAAATTTTTGCGTCGGACGCGTGCACAAAAGAGGGGTCTCAGCGATGTGCTACATAAATGTGTTTCCATTAAACGTTTTGCCGCCGTCAGGTGTATTAATCTTATTTATTTGTGTTGTAATCTAGTCCACGATACATTCAACTAAAAACTACCGGAGAAACTTTCACTATCCAACAGGAGTTCAAAATACCGCATACCTCCGTGCTTTGGGGCCCCCATCGGTAAATGTGACATCACAAGGGGGGGTGGGTACTCCGAAATTTGTGACAGGGTGTGACAAGGGGTGACCGGGTGCTCGAAAATCGTCCCAAACCGCGCGACGTCATATTCGAACGGCCCCTAAAGAACGCCACTCTTATGACCGAGTGCAGGCCAATGTGAAGAAGGAATTATTGACGTAGGGGAGGCGGGCGGGGGGGGGGGGCTAAATACGGAAAGATACGTCGAAACTAGGATGGATATCGTACTGTTGAAACGGCCTTTTGAAACGCTGTGGATGCAACGAGAAGGCAGCCAGGAACCTCCGGACCATGTATGGGAAGTCCGTTTTCACACCCTCGCTTGTTGCACGATAGAACATGGGCGGCCAGTCATAAATCAGAGAGATGCGCTTACGATTTTATGAACCTTCGCAAAGCGTGCCAATGTTTCAGAATAGGGGCCTTGCAGGACCTAGCGGGACTCTGGAACGGCCAGCCTGTCAATTCGGTCATCTTGTCGCGCCATGTTCGGACAGGCGGTGACCCTGCGCGGTCAAGCGTGCCATGGCCGGGCCATCAGGCGGCCTACGGCCCACGCCGGCCTACGGGGCCCACGCCCACCACTCCACTTCTGGCATACCCGCCCTCGACTCCCCCGCAAATTGCAGCACCCCTAGCTAGAGATGCAAATGAAGCCATCAAAACACCGAGGAATTTGAAAATTTCAGTGAAAATTTAGAAACATTTTGGCCGCCTCATGGAAAGGCTTGGCGAAAAGTTGGAAAAAATCCACCAAAAAATCAGTTTAATTTGATTTTTTTTAAATGTACATCTCTGTGCTCAGCATTATTCAAATTTGCAGCCGGGACTGTTCAAATTTCCAGCCAATGCTGTTCAAATTTCCCACCCGCCTGGTCAAATTTTCTGACGCATACGGATCAAATTTTCAGTCGGCATTATTCAAATTGCTCGCCGCCGCGCTGCATAATATGCGCCCGTCCGGGTCCGGCGGACCGTGGTGCGTCTTTCTCACCGTGGCAGCCCCAGCGGCTGGGGCATGATGGGGGCTGTGAGTGGTGTACCTTGTACTGTACATTATTTCCGTCACTCGAGGCGGGGAAGTGTGAAGTGCTGCCGGGCGGTGCGGGCCACAGGAGACGGGCCGGGAGAGGGCAGGGAGAGAGCACGGAGAGGGGCCGGGAGAGGGCAGCTAAAAGCCGAGGGATAAGTAAGCGGGCTTCGTTAAGGGCAGTTTGCAAGAGCCCTCGTCTCTTGCACTGTTGTTATCATTTTCATCACCATCATCACCGTCATGATCATATCATCGACGTCATAACAACACTGAAATTTTCTGCGTGACTGACGATGCGCGTTTTTCGGTACTAGCGGTCCTATACACATAACACCATTCCCTGGCTGACTTTAAAGACTAATATTGTTTGTAACCGGCAGGAAGGTTAAGCTTCCGTTAAAAGATGATTTTAAAGAAAATCAAAAACTTGAAAAGACCTTATGCCACAGTGTTTTACCGTTTTGGCTGCCCACAGGAAATATTTCACGATCTTTTTCAGTCAAATTTATTTCTTATGATAACATCTTGTTACCGTAAGTTACGGCGAAAACATAATTTATTGTGCAGTTTTAAATGTTAAAATGACTCACAATTACCTGTTGCATAGCTTTTTTGCTGATACTGTACCAAATGAAGTGCGCATGCAGAAGCCATACCTACCCCATAGAATGCATTTCTAAAAAATGATTCACTCTATTCTGCTTAAATACAGAAAGATGGTTTCTGGCCCGAAATATTGTGCAATCAGAAATAATTAAATCCGAATCACTTAACTGCATCATTCCAGTCGGCATCGTGGGCTTGTCTTGCGGGGAGAATAGTTCAAGCATGTCGTAAGGCATAAAGTAATTTGTAAACGTTTCCTTGAAATGGCGAGATGAGCCACTTCTTGAGCCGTTAATTTTCGGTCCCGTTTCCTGAAAGTGTATTAGCCGTGCGCGTTGTCTCATTTGGTAATGGTGCGATGCTTCCCTGAGGAGCGGCGGAACTGGGCAGACTAGTCGGGTCGTGATTCTGTCGTCCGATGGCTGGCTGCCTGGCTGCCTGGCTCGAGCTGCCTGCCTGCCTGCCCGCCTGGGACGCCGGTACACGGTAGTTCGGTGTTGCCATTACCGCTAAGTGTGTGACGACTACCGAGCGGGGCGACTCCAGGGCACTCCGCACTGACGTCACTGTCCACTTCTACTCCTCCTGAACAAATCCGCCGCCGCAGGTTGCCCCGGTGGTCCGGTGGTATTCGAACCTTTGTCCAAAAGCGTTCTGGGGCGAAGCTCGAATGCCTCTGGCTCACGTTGTTTGGTTTTCTCGGAAAACTAGAGTAATGATCTTCCCCCACTTTGGGACAGTAAGCGACACGAACAAGCTGATTTGAAAACTTATTGCCATGGCATCTAAGATTTGAGACCTGTTTGCATGACTCTCGCCATGACCTTTTCGAATTGGAAAGAGCAATAAGTTAGTAGTAGTCCTCATCACCATAGTCACCCCGACTTTTTAAGTTCCATCTTCCGCATTTTCTGTCAGAAAAGGACCTGTCATCCCATTTTCACTACCGGGCATCAAGATGGATATGACTCAGGTCACAAATATCATGACAAGTTTCCAGATTAGCCTCTTTAAGTGGTACTTTATCCATCAAAATCGGACGATGATCAAGACTCTTGCATTCTCAGTGCTAGTTTCGAATACGACGGGTTCACGCCGTGATTGGTTTGACTGAACCTACACCAGGCCGGTGCGCGGACTGTGAAAAACATTTTGGGAAATTTCCGAGAAAACGTTGGGAAAATTTGAATCCCGAATTGTGTAAAACTTTCTCTGTAAACGGCAAAGAAACAACGCGCATACAAACTTCTTCAAAAGGAAGCCTCTTCCAGTGTTGCTGTGCCAGGGGGTGGCGTGGGTAGCGCGGGCGGCCGAGCCCGGTCGAGCGCCCGCCGGGTAGGCCGCTGGCGGCCTCCGGTGTGCGGCGTGTTGCCTATCCTGCCGACCACAGGCGCCATGGCGTGGCCACCGGCCTCCTGCTGGAATGTGGAGGGAGTGCAGGCGGCGCAGTTATGCGCACTCGACTGCATGCACGCGTGGAAACAGATCCGATCGGGGGCTCAAAGGTCTGTCTGTCTCCCCCTGCTCTCTCTCTCTCTCTCTCTCTCTCTCTCTCTCTCTCTCTCTCTCTCTCTCTCTCTCTCTCTCTCTCTTCCGCCTGTTTCACCTTGGGGACTTGTGTGTGCGTGTGTGTGGACATGTGTCGTCTCTCTGGTTCGCTCTTCGCCCTGTTTTGCCGTGTGTGTGTGTGTGTGTGGTCTACCTTTCTCTGGTTCGCTCTTCCACCGTTTTGCGCTTCCACCCGCGCGTGTGTGTGTGTGTGTCTGTGTTTGTGTGTGTGGTCTATCTATCTATGGTTCGCTCTTCCACCTGCCTTGCTGTGTGTGTGTGTGTGTGTGTGTGTGTGTGTGTGTGTGTGTGTGTGTGTGTGTGTGTGTGTGCGCGCTCGCGAGCGCCGGCAGCCACTGCCACCGGCTCTTTGACAGCCGGCTTTGAAGTGCGCTGGAGGGGCGGTTAGGCCCTGGAGGCACCACGTGACCGTTGGCCTGCCATGGCCTGCCAACTTGCCAACGCGGAGGCGTGCCGCCCGCGCAGTGTGATCAACTTATGCAAACGATGGGCCAGCCAGAGCTGCCACCGGATATACGTCACGGCCAGTGTTCGCTGTCCAAAGCACAACTACTTTCCCCCATCATTTCCAACGATTTTTTTTTGGTAAAGTTTTTCGCTTGCGAAAGAGAGTCACGATTATCGCAGAATCTGAATAAGCAGGAAGCTTGTTCGAAAGCTTGCGAATGGCCCCCCCCCCCTTGGATCCGCCCTTGGTCCTTTTCACTCCCCCTCATTTCTCTCTTACCCCCTCACTCTTTTTTCACTCTCTGGATTTGAACTTCTTACGCAGTTCGGTGTTTTTCTCTTTGCAACGACTACTGCTACATGCTGACCGACAAGAAGAAGAACAAGTAGTGCCCGACGAGAAGTCCTCTGCCCTCCGGGCGGTCTACTTTCTCCGAAAGGGAAGGGGTGGATGGTGAGCGTATTCTGCTGGGAAGTAATTTCTGCGGGTTCAATCACCAGCTAACTGCTTTAGACTTGAGAAGAGTTAAAACAGGGAATTAAAACAAGTTGGCTCGGAGCGAGGAACATGATTGCTCTTTTAAACGAACCGATCGCGCTGCGATACCGCGGAATAACGTCACTGGTTGGAGTAGTTCAACTTGACATGAACTTTCTACCCCGCAGTTTGTCTCTCCCTCTCGCTCCCACTGCCGAGGCTCTGTGACGCATTGCGCCAAGTGAAACATGCGGATGAATGACGCCAGAGCATCTCTGTTCTCTCCAAGCATTCAGAAGAGGGCGACTGTCCACATTCGACATTGGGAGGAACCGTCCATTTGTAATTAAGCTATGCTTCAACGCAGCAACAGATACCTTCTTATTAGTTTTTAGCCCGTCCCGACACGTTTCTTTAGAAACGGCAGGAGCCGGGCTTATAGTCTGATGCCGACTGTTTGTTCGTTCGGGCGGACGTGTGTACGCCGACTTATCGTTCACATAAAAACTTCAAATTTGGAGGATAAACTCCTTTCTTGACGTAGAACCACGCACGGTGGCAACAATTTTCGATTTATATCGCATTTTTGATTCATGAAAATATGTCTGTTTTTGTGTTTTGAGGTTAGGGTTGGCCGCTGCGCGCACACCATTACCATCGCGGTGCGCACAGGGACGGGCTCAGGTCAACGATTTTAATCGTAACAAATACATCTGCTATCGGGCACTTCAAGGGAGACTTGAGGCGGGGGGCCGAAGGCCCCCGCAAACGCCGCCGGCAAGCCAAGCTGGCTACGTCCCCCTGTCGAACCGAGGTGCCGGTGGAGCGCGCAGCGGAACTGGCACCGACGTTGACGGAAGGGACGGGCCAGCTTGTTTCAACTAGGTTTTATAACTCTAAGATTTTAGTGTTTACGATGTTTTTAATTTTAATTTTGTGAAAGAAGAACTTCAATCATTTTTCAAGTGCACTGGACCATTAGTCCTGCAACTATGGAAGTCAGTCAATAAAAAATACTACGGTATAAACCTTCTTAAAAGAGGGATCGCTACGTTTTGTTTTCAGGTTTATGAGGGAAAACCATCGACGACTTGAGTAGAGTGATAGAGCAGCGAGAGAAAGTGAGAGGGGATATGGGTCTTCGAATGGAATCCTTCGCACTCGGCTTCAATGGTCTTAGTAGAGTCGACGGGAGAGAGAGAGAGAGAGAGAGAGAGAGAGAGAGAGAGAGAGAGAGAGAGAGAGAGAGAGAGAGAGAGAGAGAAAGAGGGGGGGGGGGAGAGAGAGAGAGAGAGAGAGAGAGAGAGAGAAAAGGGGGGGGGGTGGAGGAGAAAAGCAGCGGTGAGTTTTGAAGAAAAGTCCAAGCAATTTTGGAATCCCCTGGCGCCAAAGCTGATACTAACTCCGGTCTCAAATGTTAAACACGGCTAAATATGTGATGGCAAAGCTTTCAAAGCCGCCTCTTCAGCCCCCCCCCCCCCCCTCGTCCAAGAATTGGTTAACGACCATGACTCTTTCATTCTCAGTGCGGCGGCACCCCATGTTTTCCTGGCGGCAGGGCGGCAGGGCCCACCTGGACCAGGTCGGTGACAGCCGTGACGGACTACCAGGCCACGCCCGCCCGCGCCAACGTCCACAATGTTAAAAGGCGAGCCGCGGAATTGAGACAGACTGACTACGCGCCCACGTGACGGGGTTTGAAGAAGAGGGAGAGAGAGAGAGAGAGAGAGAGAGAGAGAGAGAGAGAGAGAGAGAGAGAGAGAGAGAGAGAGAGAGAGAGAGAGAGAGAGAGAGAGAGAGAGACAGAGAGAGACAGAGAGAGAGAGAGAGAGAGAGACAGAGAGAGAGAGAGACAGAGAGAGAGAGAGAGAGAGAGAGAGAGAGAGAGAGAGAGAGAGAGAGAGAGAGAGGTCAGACATAAAGGGATTCCGCAGGATGGCCAGCCCACAGCGCTCGTCCCCTTCCCCGTGACGACGGCGGTCACGGAGATTTAAGTGAAAAATAAGTGCAAAAATAAAAGGGGAAGCTCGTTGGTGGCGTGCGAAGGAGGGGGGCGGTGGGAGGGGGAGGGGGTAGATGAGGACTTACGGGCTGCAGAGCGAAAGCCTTTCGGTCATATTGCACCCGTTTACGCCCCTGGCTGGCACTCCGCTGTCTTAACGTCTTGACGAGAAGAGGAAAAAAAAAGGGGAGAAACAAAAAGTTTCAGTGTTTTCGGCCCTTTGGATGTGACGTGGCTGCGAGGACAGTCAAGGAGGCCATTGCTGCTTGCTGCCCCTCCCCGTCGTACACCTCAATCAATCCTGTGTGCTGTTGAAGTCAACTGACTTCAAATTTACTTTTTCAAGTTCACTCTGATTTAAAAAAAAAGAAAAGAAAAACATTCTCTGTCGTGCATTGCTGTTTGTATGTTTTCCTGATATTGTGGCCTTTTATTTATGGCACTTTTCGCTGATATTTTATTCTTAAAGGTGCAGCAAGACAGCTACGACCGGGTGTAGACCCCCCCCCCCCCTCCCCCCTCCGCGCGTTCGCTGGACGTCGTTTGACTTGTTGATTGCTTTGAGCGGAGGTCTCCGACACCACTGACCAAATCTTGCGAACCTCAACGCGGTTAAAGAAAATAGGCCGAAACAAATTATTTATTTTGTCAGGGAAAGTCGCGATCTCTGAAGGGATGGCCTCCTGGCTACCTCTCCTGCCCCCTCCCAAGTCCTTCACTTACCCCCTTCCCTCCCTCCCCCCCCCCTCACTCCCTCTCCCTCATCCTATAACATTCACTCTCTAGCATCTTGTAGTACTGCTCCTCCCCTTCTCCACCGCACCCGCCCATCCTGCCCCGCTGCTATAGACGGTAAATTGACAATTAGCCCGAATGTCTTGCGGCGGCGTCACACCCTCATCTTCATCTACAATCTTGTTCCGCGATGTCATGCACCCCCCCCCCCCCCCCCCCCCCCCCCCCCCCCCTTCAACCTCTCCCCGTACACAGACTACATACATTCGCACTACGCGCACATATTAGGTACTAGCCCTTATTTTTAATGTACTTGGCACCTCCCTGGACTGCAGCCAGCTGTTAGCTTATGACTCGAAATGCCAGAGCAGGCCGTGGGTTTATGACGCTGCCGTTCGGTGTCACGTCTGTCATTACCTAATCTATCTATGTTTCGTATCTCCGAGTTGTAGGACACATAGTGTACAAGTGTGTGTGTGTGTGTGTGTGTGTGTGTGTGTGTGTGTGTGTGCGAGACAGACAGAAAGAGAGACAGAGAAAGTCAGAGAGACAGAGCAAGAACGAGAGTGCGAGACAGAAACACGGCCGTAATTACCTGCTGTTTGTGGTGATAACCCCATCTGAAACGATTACGATTGCCCGCGAGGGAAATCCCCTGTAAACGCGCGCCACATCCCATCCAGTGATAATGTTTCGGCTCGGGACCGACACCAGCGGGAACAAGGTGACGTTCACGCGTTACGGAACGCCTTTCGAAGGTCATTGTGCCATAATAGAGTACTCCAAAGAAGACTGCAACGGAAGTAAAGAGTCCTAAGGAAGTAGAGCAAAAAGGAAGTTTGGGAGAAAGTGGAGAAAGTATGGGAGATCGCGTGTTTCATCGTAAAGCAAATGGTTTGTGAAGTAGAGCGGGAATCCGAACACGCGATATTTCATAATTCGTCAGCTTTCGTTTTTCTTCGTTACGACTATTTACTTCCGTTTTGGGCGTCTCCGGAAGACTATATATGAGGCCATCATTCACGGTTTAACCAAGAACACTGAGAATAAAGGAGTCATTTTCGTCGTCCGGTTTTGAACAACAAAAAAACAAAAACAAATTGGGGATGTTTTGAACACGTACCATAAAATTTGAGGCCTGGGCTAGACTTACCTTTGCGCTAGGATTTCAAGACAAGGGGCGAACAACCTTTTCTGATAGGAAATGAGAAATTTGGAGGATGGTCTCATACTCACCGTGCCCACTCCAAGTCATGCCTGACGCATTTTCAATTAGAAGAGGTCTTGTACCCCACTTTTGAAATAGAGGTTTCCAATCAGACTTTAGAAACGGAAGCTGAAGAACAAAAACTCTTCCAGACCGGAAATTCTCGAGGGCAGGTATGAGAAACTTGAATGGCGTTTTGATTGAATTTGGAGGTTACGCCCCACATTTGACGCGCCTCTAGTGAATCTTCATTTCTCATACCTGCTATCAAGATAGTTTCCGGTCTGGAAGAGTTTTTGTTTTTCAACTTCCATTTCCACGTCTCATTGGAAACCTCTATTCCGACGCCAATCTGAGTCTGGCTCGGGACTCAGATCTCAAATGTGATGACCAGTTTTAAAAATAGCCTCTTTAGTCTCTTTTTCGTCTAAAATTGCTCGAAATAACGACTCGCACATTGTCAGTGCCACCCTCGGGAGTTCGGGCCTGAGTGCGGCGTGGCCCCTCTTAAGTCCGTTTTGCAGCGGGACGTCTCGCACTGATGGTGTTACGTTGTTTATGGCTGACACATCCCAGTAAAAATGTTGGGGTTGTAAATCAGACGGCCTTGGCTGACCTGACTGACCCCGCCTAGCCGCTCACCGGCCTGCCCTTGACAGCCCAGTGCGTGACACATGAAGTTAATGGAAGAATTAGAGGGCTGACTGACGGTTGTCGGACAAACCGCCGGAAGCAGGGACTTGGTGGGCCCGTGGACTGAATGCGAAACAGCACCGTTAAAGGTATGCCTTTTTACGCACAAAAATGTGGGTGTTGTTTTGTTTTTTCGTTTGACCGCTGTACCTCATCGACATGCCGTTCAGGGCAATGCATCCCGGAGAATGAAATTGATATTTTAGGTTTGCAGCCTGGTGAGGTCGCTGTCTCCTCCGCTGTACGTAATGCCAGAGCAGGTAATGGGGGGTGTCGAAGCACGCCACTCAACTGATTAAACTGCCCCCCCCCCTCCCCCCGCACACAAACTATGTGGTCATCAAGAAGTCTCAACTGACCTTACGCACCAAGAACTGACATTTCGTTCAAAGCGACGAGGCCATTCAAAACACGCGATGCAAAAAACAAAAATGTTTTCTGCACTTTTCCCTTGGCAGTTCGGAACTTCGACCGTCGACCGCCAGTATTTGAACCCTGGCACTCCATCACGGTTCGGCCGATTTGATGTTGATGAAGTGAAGAGCTGAGTTGATGAGATGATGCTTTGGAAGAGAGTCCGCCGAGCCGATCAGACTCTATCTCACACCGCCTCCAGTACAGGGTGTGTGGCGAGAAGCCTCGACGTCGTTTTCTTTCGAGCCCCTCTGCGGCAAACTCTCGGCAAATGATGGTGGCGAGCAGCGTCGGCCCTTACAGGCTCCTTGTCCCTCCGGGTCGAGCAATATTATCACATCTCATTATACTGTGTAGCATCACAAGGGCTTGGCCCTTGTGGACAAAAGAAACACAAACAAATCGTCTTAACGACGGCAAACATACATCGTAGCAAACTGATAAGGGCGTCGCGGTCGAGCGCAAACCAATATTTTTTTTTTTTTAAATGGGTTTCCATCTGCCCTTGGCGTGTTAACAAAATTATTTCACTGCACTAGATGCAAGGCGAGCAAAATACAACAGTTTAAATTAAAAATTTAATTTTTTAATGAATCGAGGTTTTGAACTGTGTTCAGCTTTAGAAAGTCTTTCAAGAAAATATGAAAAATGTTTCCAAAACTTTCAGTAAAATGTTTTTTTTTTTTTTCAGAAAATTTAAAAACATCTATACACACAATTTTTCGCAGGTCACCTAAACGCGAAGAAGGAAGTCCCGCATCCAGTCCCGCTCCCGCACCGCATTCCTGTACCAAAGGGTGGCCGTGCGGACAGCGTGGGGTTGTTCTGTCCTAGTGGACAGGCTGACCACCCTCTCTGTCTCTCTGCCGCCCCCTTGTTAGCCCCCGCACGGCGCCGCGCTGCGCAGGGCCGAACGCGCACGTTTAGCCGGCTAGTTGGGGAGAGGTTGCTCCCCGAGGGCCAAACGGGAACGACCGGGACAAGGCGGCCCGCGGAAAGGGGATTTCTGGGCCCGTGGGACGGTCCTGGCAGAGCGTCCTGGAGGAATATTACCTCTTTCTGCTGCAGGAATCCCTTGGACAGGCGGGGTAGGGGGCGCTGGGGGTTTCTCTATGCAAACAAAACTGTTTCACTCTCTCTCTCTCTCTCTCTCTCTCTCTCTCTCTCTCTCTCTCTCTCTCTCTCTCTCTCTCTCTCTCTCTCTCTCTCTCTCTCTCTCTCTCTCTCTCTCTCTCTCTCTCTCTCTCTCTCTCTCTCTCTCTCCTCTCTCTCTCTCTCCATACCTCGTAATGTCACGCCGGAGACTTCGGTTGGGTTCCTCTGAGGGGCGACCCCAAGTGCTACAACCCCCCTCAAGACCTCCCCCCCCTCCCAGGATGCTCGCCCGGTGTCAGCTGCAGCAGGTTACGGTCCGCGCCAGCGAGTGTGTGTGTGTGTGTGTGTGTGTGTGTGTGTGTGTGTGTCGCTGGTCCGCGTGTAACAACAACTGCCGCCAACTGTGTGAGCGCTACTGCAACACTCTCGGGAAGAAAATAACTTTCTCATTACCGCAGTCTTCCAAACTGTCCCTCCCCCCCCCCCCCCCCGCCCACGCTCTCCCTCCCGCGCGGCTCTGCTTGATTGCGACCATGCCTGGCTCGTGGCGTGGCGCGTGTCAGCGCCGGTGTGTGCGCTATCGTAAAACGCTTTATTAGCGAGGAGAACAAAAGGCGAGCACTGGGCGCCGGGCTCGGAGTGGGGAGAGGAGGGCACCCATCCCCCCTCACCGCTCGCTGTTATGCGGCTTCGATCACCCTTTATGAGGCGGCCAATCAGGCGGCTTAAAGCTTATGTTGCGACCAATCGGATGCAGTGACGTCACACCGGCGCAGCGCGCGGGGTATTCAAAACGCTGCGCGCTCTTTTGCGCGTCCGAGCGGCACGGCGCTCTGAGCACCACCATTCGCTTAGAAAGGTGCGCTCAACAGGTGTGTTGGGTGGATGTGTGTGTGTGTGTGTTTGAGAGAGAGAGAGAGAGAGAGAGAGAGAGAGAGAGAGAGAGAGAGAGAGAGAGAGAGAGAGAGAGAGAGAGAGTGAGAGAGAGTGGAGAGTCTGTATATATATATATATATATATATATATATATATATATATATATATATATATATATACATTGTTTCATGTCACGATCACACACACTCACACTCACACATATACACTCACACACACACACACACATATATATATATATATATATGACATAAATAGACACGGGAGCAAAACTCTAGACACAGGCGTTAATCGTTTAGTGCCTGGCGCTAATCCTTTAGTGCGTTCCCAGACTTTCGGCCTGGGGACTAAACGTCCTGCGCCCAGAGCCAAAAAAAATTTCTCAGTGTAATTTCTCAGAATTGTCCATATGGATTTTGGTGGCATTTGCGCAATGTCGTTTTTCAACATTAGAAACACTGTTTTTGTGACACTTGCCAAAAGGGGCCATGCTTGAACCATAGAGATTTAAACAAATCCGAATCCTATGTCGTTCTGTCAGGCTACTTCGGCGTGATGTTGCGGGATGGCGGCGCCTGTCATAGAGGGTGGCGGGTTATAGGAGCTTCATGGCTGCTAACGAACGAGCCGCGATGATGACCGCTTCGGCTCCTAAATGAGGAGTAGAGAATTCGCATCAACTCGCGCGCCCTCAGGCCGCGTGCTTTACGGCCGCTTTGTTTGGTGTTGGCGGTTTACAACAGTGTATCTACTCACAAATGAGGTTAACGCCGCGGTGCATCGCGGCATAACCAAACTATTATCTTATCTACAATCTAGCTCTCAAGTGAAAAGTGGTGGGAGACTAAACAATCTAGCTCTCAAGTAAAAAGTGCACTCGGCTAGTGAGACTATACATTCTAGCTCACTAAATAATAGGGAAGACAGGGGTGAGACTGCTAACAGTAGCTCACAAGTGATCGCAAGGCTAACCAAGTCCCTTGCAGTGAGGTTAACCAAGTCCCTTGCTGGATCACTAGGGGGAGTGAGGTTAAAGAGAACCTACTCACTTTAGTGTCGATTTTTGGGTTTTTTATCTATTCTATTGGCCATGGAGGACAGGCGAGGCAGCCGTGTACCTCAGTTCACCGGTGATAATTTTGATGACTGGAAATTTCTAATGGTAAATTGTTTAAGAGATGAAGGCTGTCTGGAAGTCGCAGAGACTCCAGTGGAAGATCTGATTGCTGCGGTCGGGCTTGGAGCCCCGGGTGATAACCCACAGACCAGAAAAAGGAAAGAGGAGAGAATTCAGGCTTTGGAAGCCAAGGAGAATCGGTGCAGGAGGCTTTTGGGAGAAGCATTGCTTGGTTATTTGGAGTTGCTAAAGGAGAAGGACGATGCTTGTTCAATGTGGAAAGTGGTGTTAGAGAGGTTCGAGAGAACTTCTCTGAGTGCTCGTGGAGTGTTTTCAAGAGAGTATGACAGGCTCAAGTATAATCCTGCAAAGGGAGACTTTCAGTCTTTCTGTTTGAGGTTCGACAGGCTCGTGAGAAGCCTGAAGAACACAGGTAGTGTGAAGCCAGAGGTGGATGTGGCATACGAATTCATGTGGAAGCTACCAGAATCGTACACCACCCAGCTGGCAGGGATTGATGCTATCCCCTCTAATTTAAACCTTCGATACATTAGGAGTAGAATTGATGAGTATGAGACTCGCATGGGTTATAACAGACCCAGGGGAGGTGCTGTGGGTCCTTCAGGGTCCGCATCCAGTTTTAATGCTTCTGTGAGTGTTTCAGGTTCAGGAAGAGGAAATCGTTTCACCCCCTATGGCCTTTGCCATAACTGCAAGAGCCATGGCCACAAGGCAGTGGAATGCCTAAAGCCAGGAGGGGAGCGTATCGTGGAGCCAGACGAGGCTTCAGCCAGCGAGGACCCTACAATCCAGCTCAAAGAGGGAGCCATCACCAAGGTGGCAGCTGGAGCGGTGGATACCATGGCAATGGCAACAACAACAGCGGCAACAACCACAGCTACAGTAATCGTGGTGGCCGAGGAAGTTACCCTAAGTCTCCCAGAGGTGGTTCCAGAGGAGGATTTCGAGGAGGCCGTGGCAATGGCTCGTCTTCTGCTGGGGCGCCCTCTGCTATGGTAACACAACGGTCTGGATATGATTTCTGTAGCTCAGAAAATGAGGTAATGGAGACAATTATTGTTAATGCTCATCTTACAAGTGACATGCAAGTAAGTGCTTTTGTGGGGACCTGGAAGAAGAGTGTTTTGTTTACATTAGATTCGGGTGCAACTAAACATTTAGTGAAAACTGATGTCCCTGTTTCTTTTAAAGAGAAACTGCAGAGGCCAGTTCAAATCATTATTGCCAAAACTAATGTTTTCCTCATTGCCTATTCCAAGGGCTTGTTACTCGGGCACACTGCTGTTGACGGTGTTAAACAGCGGTTTGATTTAGATGTTCTTATTGTGGATGAACTGACGCATAACCTTTTATCAATACCTTGTTTAAATTCAGATGGGTACTGGACTAGCTTTGGTGAGGATAAGTGCTACATAGAATATGAAAACGCTCTTCTTGCTGTGGGAACCTTGAATTGGAATTTGTTTGTGTTGGAAGTGGGGTTAGACGAGCAGCCTGATATGTGTTTGATGACAGCTGAGGAGAGTCTGTGGCACAAAAGGTTGGGCCATTTGGGTTATGATAACATGAAACGGTTGTGTAACATGATTGATGGAATAGAGCAATTAAAATGTGAAGGTGAACGTTTTTGTGAAGTGTGCATTGAAGGCAAACAAGCTAGGTTGCCTTTTGGTGGAACTCGACCAAGGACTTCTAGGCCACTTGAACGGGTGCACAGTGACTTGTGTGGGCCAATTAAACCAGTGGCTTATAATGGTGTGAAATATATTATGACTATTATTGATGACTACACTCACTATGTGGTGGTGTATGGATTAAAGAGTAAAGAAAGTCAAGAGGTTGCAGCCTGTATAAAGGCTTATGTGGCTAGAGTGTCTGTCTTGTTTCCCAGAGGTATTAGTCAATTCAGATGTGATAACGGAACAGAATATGTTAATGAAAATTTACAATCTTTCTTTCTTGAACGTGGCATTGCTTATGAGTTAACAATTCCTGGCACTCCCGAAGTAAACGGGGTTGCTGAAAGATTGAACAGGTCCTTGCTGGAAAAAGCAAGATGTTTGTTGTTTGGCAGTAGTCTGAGCAAACGGTTTTTGGATTGAAGCTTTACTAACTGCAGTTTATTTGTTGAACAGGTCACCAACCCAAGCACTTCAGGATAAGGTAGTACCAGCAGAGTTGTGGACGGGATCAAGGCCAGATCTTTCAAAATTAAAGGTATTCGGTTGTATTGCTTATGCTACCAAAAATAAAGCACAGCTAAAAGGAAAGTTTGACTCAAGGGTAAAAAGGTGCATAATGCTCGGTTATTGTGACAATGGTTACAAGTTGTGGTCTGTTGAAGACAAGAAAATAATGACAGCCAGAAATGTGAAATTTAATGAAAAGAAAACCAAGTTTGATGATTTTGTGGATATATATGGAGGAAATTATGAAGGAGATTTTGTGGTTGATTTGGATGAAGAGGCAGAGAGTGACGGAGAGAATGATGAGGTTGAAGGAGAGGCCGAGGAGGAGGTTCTGGTTGAACCACCTCAACTTGAGGAGTTTGAGGAGGATGGAGAGGTGCAAGGTGTCAGGAGGGGCACCAGGGTCAGGGTTCGACCTGCTTATTTAAATGATTTTGTACAAATGTGTATGTTGAGCAAATTTGTTGATGATTTTAAACTGGATAATGAACCAGAAGATTTGTTTGTGTTTGCAGGTTTCAATGACACCCAAGAGATTGATGTTAATGATGTTCCTGTGGATTTTGACAGTATTAAATTTAGAAGTGACAAGTCCTTGTGGTTGGCTGCTGTAGATGAAGAATTAAAAGCACTTGCTGATAATGATACTTGGGAATTAACTTCACTTCCTAAAGGTAAAGTTCCAATTAGTTCTAAATGGGTTTTCACTGTAAAATCAGATGGGGATGGAAATGTTGACAGATATAAAGCCAGATTGGTTATCAAGGGCTGTTCACAAAGGTATGGGATTGACTATTCTGAAACCTATGCACCTGTGGCTAAATTATCTACTGTTCGCATTTTCCTTTGTCTTGCTAATAAACTCAATTTGTTTGTACAACAGTTAGATGTAAAATGTGCTTTTCTTAATGGTGATTTAAGGGAAGAAATTTATATGTGGCCACCAGAAGGACTGTCTATAGATAATGATAATGTTTGTAAATTAAAGAAAACTTTGTATGGATTAAAACAAGCACCTCTGGAGTGGAATCGGAAATTTAATGATACTGTAAATTCTTTAGGTTTCAGCCAATGTCAAGCTGATAAGTGTATGTATGTCAGAAGAAGCAACAATGGTGTTGTATACTTGTTGTTATATGTTGATGACTTTCTTATTTCCAGCGACAATGAAATGTTATTAACTGATGTGAAGGGGAAATTAATGTCTAAATTTCAAATGAGGGATTTGGGTGATGTTTCGTATTTTCTGGGGATTAAAATTAAACGGGGAAGAAATGGGATGTTCCTGAGTCAAGAAAATTATCTGTCTAAAGTTTTAAAGAAATTCAAACTAGATACTTCCCGTCCTGTGAATACCCCTATGGATCCTAAACCCGATATTGATATTTGTAATGACCCCTCAATAATTAATATTCTTCCCTACAGGAGTGCCATTGGCAGCTTAATGTATTCATGTATGTCTGTTAGGCCTGATTTTTGTACTGCTGTCAATTTATATAGCCAGTTTCAGTCATATGCTACTGAAAGGCATTGGAAAGGCATTAAAAGAATTTTGAGATACATTCAAGGGACCCAAAATTGGGGTCTGTGGTACAGGGGTTCTTCTGAAATCCCGTTGGTATTGTATGCTGATGCTGATTTTGCTAATAGTCCCGACAGGAAATCTATTTCAGGTTTTGTTATCCAAATGTTTGGAGACACTATTGCTTGGGGAACGAGGAAACAAACCTCTGTTGCTCAGTCTTCATGCGAGGCAGAATTTATCGCACTTGCAACTGCTGTTTCAGAATTACTTTGGGTTCGCCAATTAATTAATGAGTTGGGTGTGTCTATTACTGATTCTATTCCTGTTTTTGAAGATAATACTTCTGTTATTGATGCTCTTAAGAAATGGGATGTAAAGAGATTGAAACATGTAGATGTAAAATATAATTTTATAAAAGATTTGTATCAAAAGAAAGTAATTAATGTTAGTTATATCCCCTTATCTACTGACCGATCTGCCTTTGGGTCAAAGAGACTACACTGAAAATGGAAAAATTCTTGATTACCGCCCACTTTTGCGGGTGATAAGGGACTTGAGAAGACTCTTTTTTTTTTTTGACAACTTGCCCCAACATTTAAGATTATTGAGTCCTGAGTTTGACAACCTGTGGCGCCATAGCAGACCTTTCCCATCGGAAAAGCTCCTTGTGACCCCGTTTTTTGGAATACTGGAATCAAAGCTGAATTGAACTCCGAAATCTTAATTGTAATGGCAAGTGTTCAAAGCAGCCGAGTATCCAGGTCCCTTAATTAGCGCCAAAGACTTTTTTTAAATTCTGATAGAGGCATCGAGCTCGGGGTACAATATGCATCTTCGTGAGAAGGCCTCATCCATTCATGATGGACGATGATTGTATACGTGTGTGGCGCCCAATCTCAAGCGCCTGTGAATCGGGTGGTAGGCAAGCCCGCACGTCACGGCTGTTGGGCACGCTGTCTACATTGTGAGTCCGGTGGAGAGCGCGCGCGCGCGCGCGCGCGTGTGTGTGTGTGTGTGTGTGTGTGTTTGTGTGTGTGTGTGTGTGAGAGAGAGAGAGAGAGAGAGAGAGAGAGAGAGAGAGAGAGAGAGAGAGAGAGAGAGAGAGAGAGAGAGAGAGAGAGAGAGAGAGAGAGAGAGAGAGAGAGAGAGAGAGAGAGAGAGAGAGAGAGAAATAGAATAGGAGGGTCGGGCGGTTTATGGCAGGGGCGAAGAACCTCCTCTGACCGTCAGAAAACGCCCAAACTACTCACGAGGGACACGTTCGGTATACTCTATGAAATCTCGATGAACGCGGTGTCAGTATTCGAACCACCGACCGTCGCCGACTGCATTGAGTGGTTCAATTACACTGAGAATGAGTCATCAACAATTTCCACAAATTTGGACGGTAAGAGACTTGAAGAGGTTGTTTTGAGGACTTGACATTAAATGTAAGATTCTACAGACATATTTCATGTCATTTTATGTCCGAACCGCTCAGGTGTCCCCCAAGCATCTTGCCCCACCGCCCCCTACAGACAGGGCTGCTGCATTAGTGGCAGTCTGTGGAAACGCTAGTGTAATTGAGGCACGTGTTAAAATGGGTGTCACTGGGGAAGATTGGGTCGAAGTGCCGTCGTTAACCTGATTGAGTATAAATAGTTAGTGGGGTCATCAAA